>JARYHS010012519.1:206002438-206105470 GCA_031002005.1 Vandiemenella viatica | reverse complement strand
GAATTTAACGTACACCAATTGGCAAAATGCGGTATATGTCGCAATCAGTCTATGTACAGCTGTGGATATTTTAAAACTGTTTATACAAACTGTTATGTTATGGCTGTTTGTGTTATTTTCAATGCATTAAGCAGGAAACGATGGATCATTAAGTAGTCGCATTTTGCAGTTTTAAATGAAATTAGCAGTTTAAGCAATACTGCAAACCTTATTGCAATGTGGTATTGTCAACCAAGGTATTCTGGCAATGAAATATTCTTAATAGTTTGGCATAAAGCTGCTTTACGGTTACTCGTATTTTCAGAACGTTCAGTACTAAACGACTACTCATGTATTGGGACGAGAGCTCAATCTATTGGTAATAGTCTTGCATCAGTTTTATAACTAGACTATCCCGTACCCGCGACTTCGTACGCGTGGATTAAGAATTTTTTTTTTGCCAGAATTAAATATAGAAAGTTGTTAACGACTGATTGGTCCCAAACAATATCGAGTAGGAATAATATGACAGGAAAGCTATCACTATATCATTGTACCGTCGAACCTATCTCTTGAAGAGAATTTCCAAAATATTTCTGTCACCATTCGATAAGGTCTCAAATTTTCGTGACTACAACTGTTAATCATAGTGGAAAAAATACCCTGTGCCCTTGATACAGATTTCCTTATAAAATTGCATCACAGCTATATAGCCATCTAGTAGTCAAAACGTATCAAAAAGACAGAGACTTACTTCCGTATTTATAATAATATTACTGTGGTTCACACTCACACACTGACTGCGAACAACACCTGAGGGATCATTATAACGTAAAAAAGTGTATACCTACAACATTGCAAGACTACCTACGATTTTCCTCGCATTGCACCCCAAACTTTCTAATATATACAGTTTAACATTCAATTCGAATAACCTGCGGCCCAAGGCCTGACTCTTACGATGAAAAACAATTTTTAAAAATCTTAAGCTCCACGGAGATTTGAACCGGAGACCACGACTTTCGTAAGCAAGCGCTATAACCACGAAGCTGCCAGTCCACTATACGGAAACAGGGTACGGAGACGACCATATCCAACATGTCTGTCTATCGCCGTATTTCGAAGTTGTGAGACAACATGTGTTATTTATACAGATAATGTTTCAACCAAATTTAGACAGTATTTTTCTCCTTGTTTCAAAGGATAAGTGTGCAAAGTTTCATCGAGATCGGATGAAAACTGTGGATTTGTATGAAGAAGAAACAAACTAACAAACAACAACAACAAACCAACAAACAAACATACATTCATCTTTATATATAAAGATTGATCGGCTAAGTTTGAAAATGTAACATTTTAGGACCGTGTTGAGGAAGCTTAGTGAGTTTATCTCTTAATGTCTTATGCTGTGGTTTTGATAAATCATCCAAGATTTTGTGAGATGCGCGCGTAGCTGGTGACATCATAGAAGAAATTTATCTTATCCACAAGGTTTCATCTGAACTGATTAGGCCTTACGTTTTCAGTTAGTAAGTTAATTTGGTGAGTTTATTAATATCACCTGTGTACCGGAAAAAGAAGCGATTTAACTAAAGTGACCAAGTAATTTGCAATACCATATGTTATAGCTGTCAGCTTTAAATACGTACAACAAGAGCCAATTAGTATTCTGACAATGACTCACCATGGCCTTACTTCTTGCCAGGACCTAAAATAATTGACAGTTTATTCTATTAAAGTATAAGAAGGAACATAAGAGAATAGAAAAATGAAGCATCAACAATAAGTTTCCAACAGTTGGTCAACCTGCAAACCAATGTGACGACGGCATGACAGTAAATTACGAGAAGACGGGACGAAGGAGGGTGAGAAGTACAGCAACAAAGGGCTACAAATCACAGTAATAGACTTTTATATATTTACGCAAATATCGAATTCCTCAGAGTTCTATAGTGTAGTACACTGAAGAGCCAAAGAAACTGGTACAGGCATGCGTATGCAAACACTCAGAGTACGGCGCTGCGGTCGGCAACGCCTATATAAGACAACAGGTATCTGATGCAGGCGTTGGATCGGTTACTGCTGCGACAATGGCAGGTTATCATGATTTAAGTGAGTTTGAACGTATGGTATTATAGTCGACGCACGAGAGATGGGACACAGCATCTCCGAGGTAGCGATGAGGTGGGGATTTTCCCGTACGACCATTTCACAAGGACACCTTGAATATGAGGAATCCGATAAAACATCAAATCTCCGACATCACTGCGGCCGGAAAAAGATCCTGCAAGAACGGTACCAACGACTGAAGAGAATCGTTCAACGTGACAGAAGTGCAACCCTTCCGCAAATTGATGTAGATTTCAATGCTTGGCCATCAACAAGTGTTGTCGTGCGAACCATTCAACCAAACATTATCGATATGGGCTTTCGGAGCCGAAGGCCCACTCGTGTACCCTTGTTCAGTGCACGACACAAAGCTTTACGCCTCGCGTGGGCCCGCAACACCAACATTGGACTGTTGATGATTGGATACATGTTGCCGGGTCTGACGAGTCTCGTTTCCAATTGTATCGAGCGGATGGACTTGTACGGGTATGGAGACAACCTCATAAACTCATGGACCCTGCATGTCAGCCGGGAGCTGTTCAAGCTGGTGGAGGCTCTGTAATGGTGTAGGGCGTCTCAGCCACTGAACCACACTGGCGGGTTACCCAGTGTTTTATTGTAAACTAGCTGATACCCGCGACTTCGTACGCGTGGATTGAGAATTTATTTGTCAGAATTGATTATAGAAAGTTGTTGGAAACGAAGGATTGGTTCCAAACAACACCAAGTAGGCATAATATGACAGGAAAGCCATTACTATATCATTCTACCGTCGAACCTGTCTCTTGAAGAGAATCAATTTCCAATTTATTTAAGAACAGAAATACAAACGAAGGTGAGGGGATGGAGGGGAGGAGGGGGTGGGAGTGTTAACTAAGGTCAGGTTTACTTCAGATTGGTCTTTTTTCTTTATTCAGCATGATCATCCGGTTCTTGGGTTCTAATAACTTTAGCTGCTCGTGCTCTGCTATAGCTACAACTTAGGCCAGTTTACGCCCGCAAGGCATGTCAAAAAAGAAGGCAAAATAAACTAGTGCCAGAAACATTTAAGCAGACACAAAGTAATAGGACAGAGAAAATCTAAATCTAAACTAAATAATACGTTTTTTCTCTAAACTGAAATTTATTAACAAATTATACACTAACATAATGCGCGAGAAGCGCTCCTTGAGCAATCGACGTAACATTACACACTAACACACACATCCGTCTCTCTGTCACCATTCGAAAAGTTCTCAATATTTAGTGACTACAACTGTTAATCATACCGAAAAAAAGGTCCTGTGCCCACCCTACAGATTTTCTTGTCAAATTCCGTCAATATCGGTAAAGGCATTTAGTCGTCAAAACGTAACAAAAAGACAGAGACTTACTTCCGTATTTATAGTATTATTACTGCAGATCACACACAAACTGACTGCGAATCACCCCTTAGGGATCAATATAACGTAAAAAAGTGTATACCTACAGCATTGGAAGACTACCTACGATTTGACTCGCATTGCACCCCTAAATTTGTGATATCTACAGTTTAACATTCAATCCGAATAACCGACGGTCCAGGCGTGACTCTTAGATCAAAAACAATTTTTGAAATTCTTTGTCTCCACGGAGATTTGAACCCGAGACCACGATCCAAACACCAGTAAGCAAGCGCTTTAACCACTGAGCTACCTGACCGCTGTATCGCTAGCCAGTACAGAGAACTAGACATCCAACGCGTCTGTCTATCACCATTCATTAATTTTTCGAAATTATAAGACAACATGTGTTGTTCATACAGATAATTTTTCAACCAAATGTAGACAGTATTTTTCTCCTTGTTTCAAAGGATAAGTATGCAAAGTTTCATCGAGACCGGATGAAAACTGTGAATTTGTATGAAGAACAACAACAAACAAACATACATACTTACCTACCCACATTTCACTAATGGCCTATATATAGATAGATTTTTTTTGTGGTTGATACTTAAAAAATAAATCATATTATGCTACATACATATTATAACTTTCTTAAAACTCTCTTTAAGTTTAGATAGACAGATACAAAGATATAGAGAAAAAAAGAACTGTATAATTTTTTAAAGATGGTTTCAATTTTTTAAACTTTAATGTACTACTTGATCAATAGTGCTTAGGTTCGTTTCAGATTCAATGGACGTAAGTTGTGCACCCCTGTTAGTGTTATTTTTGTTGCGTTCTAAGTATGGTATACAACAATCATCATTATTTCTATGTCTCTTTCGATGTGTTTTTTTTTCTTCTCAGAACTCATTTTCACAATTCGGTATCGCGCCTTTCCATTTCAACGAGAGAGAGTGATCAGTGGCTAATTAGAGGAACCAGAAGCGCTAATGATTCGCGCGTGTTACCGTATCCATGGCAACGAGCAGCCTGTCGATAGGCTGGTGGAAACAGATCACTTGTTTTCAGCACACCTGTTAACTTTCTCACTGGAAACGCTGCTTGATTATTACATCTGGCCCAGGCTTCATTACGATTGGGTCACTATATATGCGGACGCTAATGACCTAGCAGTCAAAGCGTCCTAAAGCACTAATAATAACGATAATAATAACAGTATGTATATAACAACTTCTAAGCCGGTCAAAAATTCCTTCGTATTTTTTAAATAAATACAATGCTCATAACCATAATATTGTTATGCTGTTCATATTTAGAATGTACTTTGCGATGGAGTTGAAAATACTTACATGCGCCTGAAATAATAACGCCAGTAAAATCGCTTCAACGAAATCAAAGCAAAATAATGCTTAAGAACTTACGTTATGTCGCGTAATATTAGTTTTAATGCTGTCCAGACAGCATACATTCCGACGAATGTGGAACTCCTTTCAACTGCGTGAATAACATGGCGCTCATGGAAACAAATTATGTTTAGAAAACTTAAACTATCCATGGTCTCTGGTTTAATCCAGTTGTCGTTCTGGCCCAGGCTAAATTTAAATCTAATTAAAACTTTCGATAATATTGCTGCTCGAAAATTAAAGCTTTTATCTTACATATATCTGCGCAAACAATATAACGAAAACATCTAAATCGGCTGAATATAAATAAGGAAAAAACAAATAATAATGAATACGTTAACATAAACACAATATCCAATTTTTTTTTCAGCGTTTTAGAAATTCAATTAATTGCGGATGGTTAACGAAATAACTGATTCTAAATAATTGAAATAACCTCGAAATTATGGTACCGTGTCTGGCCATTGTAGCACTTCAACGAAGGCCGGAAACAAACATTCATTTCCAGAGGCTAAACCAGGTATTGCATCGAGACTTCAGTGAGTGAGACTAGTCTCCCCAGCCGTACTAAATCTGTTGCAATCTGTTATTAAAAATATTCCACGAAACTGATATTTATTGTCAAAGTAAGCGAGAAGTTTTTTTTTCATCAAATACTCTCGAAAGAAACTAATACATTAGTCAACCATATTGCAATATTGCGGAGAACCTTCGAGAACATTAAAAACACTAGAGATCCATTCGCATCAATCTCAAATTGCCTGTATAGCTAACAGTAATCAACATTGTAATTAAAAATATTAACAACTACTGTACAAAAGTAATTAATAACATAAAATAATTTAATTTAATTTAATTTAATTTAATTGCAATGGAGCACAGGCTCCGGTGGCAATTTCCCTACACAGCTATCTTCCCCCTATCCTGCACCCACCAACATTTGCCCTCTACAAATTTTATCTTTAAATTCCTTCAAAGTTTTCGGTAAATTATTCATCGTTTCTCTTGGTAACTCATTCCAATCCCTGACACCCTTACCTAAAAAAGAAAATCTTCCCACACCCTTGTGCCTGAAATCGAGTGCCAGCTTGTGGTCATGGTCATCTTTTCCCTTCCATGCACTACTTTTCATACCTATTGCAATATCTTTCCATGCCTCATCACCAGTATATGCCCTGTACACTCCCATGACCCTCCTCATCCTCCTCCTGTCTTGCAATGAATCCCATTCCAGCTCCTTTATCATATCCGTCACTGATTGCATTCTGCGATAATTTCCAGAAACAAATCTAGCAGCCCTTCTTTGCACCCTCTCCAACTCCTGTATTTGATACGTAAAATGAGGGTCCCATACTACACTACCATATTCGAGCAATGGTCTGACCAAAGTTTTGTAACCCAATTCCTTGACTTCTCTCGTACATCCCCTCATAACTCTCTCCAACAAGTGCAGAACTTTGAAACCTTTTCCTACCACCTGTCCTATGTGTCCTGCCCAGTTAAGTTTGTTATCAAAAGTAATTCCAAGATATTTGCATTTCAAGTCTTCAGCAAGCAATTCTTTCCCCACCTTATATTCATAATTAACCTTTTGTTTTTTATTTGTGTATCTAATAAGCTGACTCTTCTTTGCATTTATCTTCATTCCATGTTTACCAACCCAATTAGATAAAATCACTAACAGTCTGTACCTAAAATTTGAACAAGATATACTGTTTTTAAGACTGTCTGATACATCAACAATGACAAAACTTTGTGTGACGAACCAATATTACCGCTCGATTTGTTTAAAATACTGCAAGAATTAATGCTAATAATAATTGAAAGGCCACTGTAGCAATACAAGTTTCAAACAAATGGTGTAACATTTAAGTCTCAATCTCGTATACAAAAGAGTTTCATCTTTGTAAAAGTGGCTTGTTTCTTTAGATTAACACCACTAAAGGTTGAAGAGCTTAGAAGCAGATTCATTAGCATTTTGCAGGCTGAATTTCATCTTGTGACACACATTACGCTCTATCTTAGTGTGGAATAAACTCTTGCGACTTACGCAAGCAGTTCAAAGGAATTTGACTCAGCGTAAAAAGTGGCGGTGGTAATATCCTATCAAAATCAGAAGAAAAGACAGACTGAAGCACAGAAAACGTGGCATTAGGATCCAGAAAGCATGTTTAAGAACATAATTAGATGAAATCAAATCAATTCGGCACGAGTTTGAAAGGTTCAAAGGCAGCAGGAGTAGATGAGAGAGCCAAAGAATGTTTACACTTTTCGTAGCAAAGAGAGAGGATAACATGATCTCATAAATAGGAGGTCGTCTCCAACATTTAGAAGAAAAAACAAGTTCGAAAATGTGAGAACACCGAGTAGTTTGGTTGACATTAGTTGTCTCTAATTTATGAAACAGACAGAAATGCAAAGAAACAGAAAAGAATGTTAGATGTTATGCTTTTATTTAGACAAATTTTGTAAAGAGAAATAAAAAATTACAGATACATTCTGGGCGTCTTAGGAAGTAAATTTAGAAAAGCTTTTAATAACATTAAGTTGGTAAAATTTCTGGTAGTACTTCAGATAGGAAACAAAACTAATTCGTAAACTAGTTTACAGTCCACATAAGGCTTCGAAAATTCCTGAGAGATTAGCGTCAATCGAAAACGTAATTATTCAATATAGTAGCCTACATAGACTGATATTAACCTTGTATGAAAGAAAATAATTAAAGAAATGAGAACGGAAAATCCTTGCTGTTTTTTCTAAAAGGTGTTGAGAAGAATTCCTCAAAGTTTACACAAATTAATGAATGGTAGGAATAAATCATTTGGAGACGAATTCTGACCGAACAAAACAAATACAAATAAAACGAAGTGGAAGTTGGCAATAACGATGAACTAAATTTAAAAATAGCAACAAATAGGCCGGGGTAACTACAGGAAACTTATGAAAGCCGAAACAGGGATAGAAGAAGGGCAAAAAATAATCTTCTTCAAAATTAGAATTATTTTAGGTCCGAAATATCTTGCACCATATCGAAGTAAACCTTGAACTTTGGGAGTCTCTGGTAGATAGACGACACACGTTTCGTTCAAACTTATTGGTAAACATGCGTACTCCCACTTTCACTTTTGAGTGTAGTGAAATACTTCTTCCACCAACCTATTTGAGTCGGAAGGACAGGAAAGATAAAATTAGAGAAATAAGGTGCCGGACTGATTCTTATATGAATTCTTTTTTCCCTCGTACCATTAGGGATTGGAATGCACAGCAAAGAGATTAGCTTTGGTGCTGAGCACCCTCTGCCACCCACAATTTTGTGAATTGCAGAGTATAGATGTAGATGTAGATGTAGAAGAGAAACTGATGCATTCAAAAAACGTTAATATAGAAATTTGTTCGAAGTAATAATCTTTGGTAGGAAAACGTTATTCAAAAAGGTTGTGGAGGAGTCCTCGAAGCGAAAGAGATATGTGGGCAGGTCGGAATTTAAACTTTCGAGTTTGTTTTCGATGAATATTACATCTGAAGTGAAGTTATACTATTTGAAACAGGTAATAAATAACCCACACTGCAACAGGCACTTGTAGTCATTCCAGTATGAGTCGACCAATTGCGCCATTAGAGAAACAGTCGAGAAACTGATAAAAAGGACTTTACAAAACTGAATTCATTTTTTGGACGGGTAATTTAATTAAAAAACCACCGCAATGTTACGCAGCGAACGAAAAACGGATGTTCAGTGAAACATTTCCACCGTTAAATGAAATTTCCAATAATCCGCTTGCAGAATTAATACATGCAGGAAATTTTAGCTTACGATAGCAAGCTGCATATTCATTTCACGAGGTCTAGTAGGTACTCACTTCAGTGTTATCAACAAGCAACAAGATAAAACGAGTGAGAAAACAAACCATCGACGCTACAGCGTGGATTAAAGGACACTTTCGCATTGAAACAAAGGATGAAAACAGCGGGCTGTGATAATGTATGGGCGTCCAATTTAGTGTGACGTTTACGTTGTGGGTGATAGATGAAATATGGAATAGTTTGAAAGACGGTATTGGCACCTCGGTCCGATTCTTCCGAAATACTGCTTTAAAACGTGATCTTCCCATCTAAACGACGAGTCAACAGCAACATAATATTTGCACTTCGTATACTCACTGCTGAAAGGTTTGGGACTTAATTCAGGACTTACAACAGCCGCGTAGTTAAGTGTTTCATTGAAACAAAACCGAATATCGTATTTAAAACTTTGTAAAATAATTTTTTGGTGGATTCTAGTAGAACTAAAAACGATCGGAGATATATTATTGTTTTACCATTACAGGTGAGGTATGTATCTTCATAACTCACTAAACAGAGATCTAAGATTTTTTTTTTCAATCTTCCGTTAAAAAATAATGATGTCAGCAACCGCGAAAGTTGTTGATTTTATAACAGTATTGCCACCGGGTCTATCACGAGAACGTTATTCCGAACTCGAAATTTGACCCCAACATCAAGCATTCAGAAGAACGCGGGTTCGAATCCCCGTTCGGGCATCCAGATTTGGGTTTTCCACGGTTTCCCCAAATCACTCCAGGCGAATGACAGGATGCTTCCTTGAAAATGCCATGGCCGAATTCCCATCCGATCCTTGGGCCCCAGGCCTTTCCCGCCTCTAATGGCCTCGACGTCTTAAGTTTAGAACAACACAAGAAAATTTTTTATTTTGAGGTTATGTTGCTATGTACTAATTAGTTGAAATATGTCGTTAATTAAGAGGTCTTTGAGTATTAGTACACCTATAACAATTTTTTTTTTTTTTTTTTTTTTTTTTTTTGCATCGAATGACTGCTTTTGCGATTCGACCGGCAACGTGGAATGTAGTACACTGCTTAAGCTGAAAACTTGTTCAAGTATTGATTTTTGTATCAAACGATTACCTTCTGACCAACCACTTGCAAGATATAAATTAAAATCGGCAAGAAACCCTAATTACAATAGGCTTGGCTTGATCCTACCCAATTATTGTACTATTGCACAGAATAATGAATCTGATTGTTAACCATTAATGTCTGCTGTTACCATAGAACACGTATTCAGGGGTGAAAAATTGATTGCATCTTTGCTTGCTGAGATATATTATATATTTTGTACTGTAAATACTTGCTTTAGTGTATTCCCTTTGTCATGAACACTATTACATTTGTGATAGCCATCAGCGCAATAAATAAATTAATGTTTCCATTGTACAGTTACGGGTTGTAAATTACTCCGCGTTGTAAGGTTCCACTTTTCTCCGGTAATAGTTATTGATAGTTTTTGGCCATCTGTGTTAAGTGCTTGCGTGAGACATACCTTCTGCACTGGTCTATGAAAGGTTGTGGACTATCAAAGGAAAAAGCGTTGGATGCTTAGCGGAAATGAGAATTTGCAGTAGAGGCGATGAAACTTCTCTCATTTCAATTATCGAGGCCATACGTTCTTTCGAATATGGAGGAACAACTTTTAGGCGAATGGTCTGACAAAAAAAAAAGCTTTTTGTGAGATACACGGACAGACATTTCAAGCGTAGCAAATGAAGGACATAGCGCCATTCAGTGTTGTAAAAAATAGTGACCACTTTCGATGTATATAAGCTCAAGTTTTGATTAAAAACACATTTCCTCGGGAAGTGCGTTCTTTTTTTAAACGACGCTGGGAAATCCAGCCATATTGTGATGCGTCTAAACCAATCACCGATCTGAATTCTGTGCGTGGTAACAAATTATTGTTTTATGTTACTTGTGGCAAATTTGAAAAAACCAAGGTTTTTTTTTTCAGCGCGATTGCGTGAATGACCAAGTTCTACCGCTCCATCAACCAGGACAGCTGTTGCATCACGGATGAGATCTCAATGATTATGTCACTGTATCAGTATGTCTGACCGCGACAAGGCACCGTACCAGACGAATCAACCGGTAACGCAGATGCTGCCGATCTGAAATCTGCCCGGAGCATCTGTTCTTCGCCACTACTTAACATGTCACTCTCCAGCATAGGAGCGATAAACATCATCCATATGCGATTGTCCACAAAAAAAAAAAAAAAAAAAAAAAAAAAATTGCTCACACGCTCCCTTCCGATGAAAATAGACGCATTATTCTCACGATCTCTATTAGAAACATTCAAAGATCGTGATTTGTTGAAGTTGAATTCATTGTAATTAACAAAATCGTTTGTACCCACCAGTATTGTGCTACCACCACAAAAAGTCTCAAAATATTCAACATTATATAATATAAAAAATAATAATTTTTTGATCTTTTATTTCAAAATAAGGATGCACTTAATAGTGAGTAGTTGAGTAACATATTTGTAAATTCGATAATTACAATTATTTAACTTTTTTATTTTTGTAAACGTAAACAATCGGGTACTGTTACAAACATTCAATAACAAGATTGTTTCTGCGATCTCTATATTTTTATAATTGGAAATGGACCGTTCCACATTCATTGGTGTAACTGGGCAGTATTTGAATTTGGGTGCTGTGTTAACAGCCATTGTTTCTGGAAAAGTTCTCATTAATAAAACTATTAATTTGACACAAAGGTTGAAAACCTGAGTTATTGTTCAAAATATTTTCAAACTTCACTTAAAGTTTACACACCTCTGGCATTGCGGATTTTATTCATTCACTGTATAGATTCAGTCAACGTCAAACATTGAGTTTCAGACTTTTTAATACTCGCAAGTATGTGGGAAAAACGACTGCTAATCACAGCTATTGTTTTAGTACTAGAATTGTTAAATGCTTCCTTGTACTGACATACTGTCATAGCCTCTGCATTATAAAAGTCGTTTACTACACCTTTAATGGCTTCGAAATATTCATTGCAAAACAATTCAGCTTCAACCCACGTTGCCCATCGAATTACCACTGGTTCCGGAGGTAAAGTCACTTTTGGTAATTTTTTTATAGGCATTATTACGTGAACGTGCCTTAAGAAACGCTTTCTTTGTTGATGAAATCAGTTTATTTATATTCCCAAACGTAGGTAGTACTTTTTCAATGAGTCGTCGTACTCCGTGAGCAAAGCGCGTCACATGAGTAAAATTGGAAAAAAATACTTGAAGGGCATTGGCTGCCTTGACCATATAGGGAGCAGCATCTAAGAGAAATATAAACACTCTTTCATATGCAGAAAATTCAGGAAATACTTTTTTGAAACCCTCATTCATAAATCAGGCGATCGTAGAATGATCTGCCTTTTCAAATTCTTTGCAAGCCACCAAAAAGGAAGAAAAGGTTTTGGTTTTAATGCACCGACAGTTAAATTTGTTATGCAACGACCACAACTGTCGATAGTTTCGCCAGCTGAAATCCAAGTAATGCTATTCCTGAGTTAATTGTGTATTCCTTCAAGAACGTGTAGATAAATTGTTGGTATGTAATTTTTACGAAATGTGTATACATGTGTTTTTATTTTGATTCAAGCAATAGTTTTGCAGAAAATCTTTGAAGGTAGGATTTATAAGTTTGTGAAGAGGAATATTACTTGCAAACACGCTGCTAATAGTTGCTGTCGTGGGACTTTCTTTTGCAAGACTTGTCTTGACATTCTGGCCTATTTGAAACTTTTTTTTTTTTGCGCATGAAATATTTTTATCGCAATCTCAACAACATAAAACATTTCCGTCGTATGTATATGTTCCAGGTTAGTCAATATCCACGAAAAGACCACTTTTTCGGGAGGGATGGTATATATTGTACTTTTTACAAATAAATAAAAATTAATCATGAAATGAGCCCGCGAACAATAGAATGCCTAATTTGTCTAGTAGGAAGGGTGCTATAGTAGGCGAGCGCGACGCAGAACGGCATCGTCCGTCTTTATCTCCCGCGAGTCTGTTTTACTTGGTCGCATAGTAATATTATCTATCAAAACAATAGATGCACGACTGTTAAGAGCCGTGCTGCTAGTAGGTTTTGCCGGCCACAACGTAATATTTTATTTATTAACTACTGTAAATGTATCGAAAATATTGTAGTGGGTGCGACGACTTTTATTGGAATATTGAGATTAATTTCCGTTTTGATAATCTGGGCAACAAGAATCACGAATGCTGTGGAATTACAGGTGAATAAATATTAAATTTTATTATGTCTTATGGCATTTAAATTGCTGGGTAAATTTAACGTTAGTCCTAACACAGGTCAATACAATTGCAAGCAAGCAACACCCAGACCTTACAATTTGCCGGATTAGTGCAAACGATAACTGGATTTTAAGTATCTCAATAATTTAAAAAGTGAATATGGAACATCGTGGTGACACAGGCCAACAACCAGATGTTATGCATATCATAAAATTCTCAGGGGCGCCAATTCAAACAAAATGAACGTTATCTGAATCATGTGACAATAAACAAGAAGCTTTCAGTGTTCAATGTTCGTTGAAATGAAATGCCAGCTAGCTCAGGGGCACTTGCGGAACACATTACCAGGTGGCGGCAGCTGCACGGCGATTGCGACACAAAGTGCCACTGTCAGATAGCGATCTCACGGACGGCTCATCCGTCCAAGCGCATCTAAGGTGACTGCCTCACGTCTCTACGAGCCAGTATGACTCGATCTGCATCGGGTCGCTATCAGCCAAGAAGAGTCGATGTGCATCGGGCAACGTCCTTCCCGCCACCACGAAGAAGAAGGCTTCTCCTTTTTCAGTACAGCGCCCGCATTACATGAAAAAGAAGCTCTGGCTTAATATTTGTCGAGCTCGTATTTATATACCATTGGTGGAATAGCATATGACAAAATCACGTGATTTTCATAGAGCCTGCTATTTGCCTTTTGGTTTTGGGCGCAGCTGTGCAGAGATGACCTTCCACCCTCTAGCGTCTTGGCTGAGGGTACAATGCCCCCGCCTCGCCTAACGGGACACGTCTCTCTCCCCGGGCACCACTTATTGTGTTCGCCGCGACATAGTGTCGCCAGCGAAAAGCTTTGTCCAGCTATGCGAATGTCCAAAATTTTCCACTGACCGTCAGGATTTTCACCATTTCATATTCAATTTGTTCCTTTATAACAGCAATCTTCTATTAACTAAAATTATATAATAATTTGGCCACCCGGGCATATCAGGAATAAATTATCATATGATTTGAATAAACCTAATACAATTGGCATTGCATGAACCGTTATAATTAATAATCTGAATATGGTAACAGCAAAAATAATCTGAATATAGTAGGTCACAGACTATATATTCATGGAGGATGACACGAGAATGTCATACTACAATATGCATCACCACTAGGTTTTGGGTAAAATATGCAATAACCGGTGAAAATGGGCATAATATGCAAATGGATATACAAACATGCAATTGCATATAATCTGGTCTCTTCTTACCACACACAGAATACAGTTACAAGTTTCGCAGACAGATGGCAATAGTGTAGATGCTACGGATAGCGCACATGTCGTCACACTCTCACACCGGACCCCTGGACACATGTGGCGGTATGTCCGTAATCAGCCAGGACCGATACTGGGGAGAAAAATATCTTTTCAAAATCTAATAAAATCACTGATATGTATAGCATTAATTCAAACTGATTTTACTGAATATCATCAACAAAATACTGAAGGAAGATTTTGGACTAAATATAAACCAAAGCGAGTCAAAATTCATGAATAGTAGATTAAATATAAAAATAGGGTCGGAAGCGATAGAAGAAGTTAGTGAATTTTGCTGCTTAGGAAGTAAAATTACAACCGATGGCCGAAGCAGGAATGATGTTAAAAACAGAATAGCACTAGCAAAAAGAGCCTTCATGAAAAAGAGAAACCTGTTTCAAATATTTATCTAGGAATTAGAAAGAACTTTTTTAAACTCTTTGTGTGGAGCACAGCACTTTATGGTAACGAAACATGGACTTTAGGAACACCTGAAAGAAAGAAAATTGTAGCATTTGAAATGTGGTGCTACAGAAGAATGCTGAAAATTAAGTGGACAGATAAAGTAAGAAATGAACGAGTTTTGGAAATGATAGGTGAGGAAAGAAGTTTGTGGAAGAAGCTTACAGAAAGAAGAGACAGGTTGGTAGGTCATATTTTGAGACATGCTGGCTTGGTTAATTTGCTGGTGGAGGGAACAGTCGAAGGTAAGAACTGTACAGGAAGACAGAGATTAGAATACTTGAAGCAGATAATTGAGGACGCGCGTTGTAAGGGGTATGTTGAGATGAAAACATTAGCGCAAGATAGGAAAGGATGGAGGATTGCATCAAACCAGATGACAGGAAAAAAAAAATCCCTACTTCAGTGACTAAGGTCAAATAAGGTGTGCGGAGCCCTACCTCCGTGATCCTAGGGTGAAACAGCTGCAGAACTGAAAATTCCAGTAAGAAGAAAAGGAATATATATCTTTCATATTGAGGAAATATATTTTAATTATTAATATCCATTATGAATAGTAAAATAAATTAATAACTTCGTCCCCCACAATTTTTTCATTTCAGCTTATACTGCTTTAGTCCTCATTTGATATCACACAAATACAACTTCAAATAATGCAAAAAAAATCTGCCGTCGGAAACGATAAAACTGGCGTGCACAAAGGTGACAAAGAATATTGCAAAATCTTTTCATGAACGGCAGATAAACCAATATCAGATACCAGATTGCAATAATTCTCTTTAAAAAAATCCCTGCCGTATTCAGCTAAATGTTATTCGAACTCGTCGGAAATATCATGAAAACCGTGGGATTAATATTATTTCTTGTTTTTATGTTGTTTTCTGTTGTATGAAAATATCACTCAAACAGATGAGATAGCCGTGCAGGGAACATTGACTGCATATGTATCCCCCTATCCTGAATACTATAAAATTAAACCACTAACCTACTGTAACCGTCAGGCGTTTGTAAAGTGACAGTTTACCATCCTTTCCTATCCTGTGCTAACCTCTTCATCTCTACATACCCCTTACAACCCACGTCCTCAATTATCTGCTTCATATATTCTAACCTCTATCTTCCTCTACAATTCTTACCTTTGACTGTTCCCTCCACCAGCAAATTAACAAAGCCAGCATGTCTCAAAATATGATCTACCAACCTGTCTCTTCTTTCTGTAAGCTTCTTCCACAAACTTCTTTCCTTACCAATCATTTCCAAAACTCGTTCATTTCTTACTTTATCTGTCCACTTAATTTTCAGCATTCTTCTGTAGCACCACATTTCAAATGCTACAATTTTCTTTCTTTCAGGTGTTCCTAAAGTCCATTTTTCGTTTCCATAAAGTGCTGTGCTCCACACAAAGAGTTTTAAAAAGTTTTTTTCTAATTCCTAGATAAATATTTGAAACAGGTTTCTCTTTTTCATGAAGGCTCTTTTTGCTAGTGCTATTCTGTTTTTAACATCATTCCTGCTTCGGCCATCGGTTGTAATTTTACTTCCTAAGTAGCAAAATTCACTAACTTCTTCTATCGCTTCGGACCCTATTTTTATATTTAATCTACTGTGATTGGTATCATTTCTGCTACATTTCATCACTTTTGTCTTGCTTTGATTTAAATTCAGTCCCAAATCTTCCTTCAGTATTTTGTTCATGCCATTCAGTAACTTCTCAATATCCTCAGCCCTCTCTGCTAACAAGACAATGTCGTCAGCAAATCGTAGCATACTGATTTTTTCTCCCTGAACACTTATGCCACATGGAAATTTTTCTTTTACTTTCTTTATTGCTTCTTCAATACATACAAGTTGAATATTAACGGGGATAGACCACAACCTTGTCTGACACCCTTTTTAACTGATGCATGTCTCTCATGATTCTCTAATTTTATTATAGCCACTTGATTCTATATAGTTTATAAAGTATTGTTCCATCTCGATACTTTAGACCTGACTTCTTTAAAATTTTGAACATCTTGTCCCACATAACATTATCAAAAGCTTTTTCTAAGTCAGCAAACGCCATAAAAGTATCTTTATTTTTCTTGATCCGCCCTTCTAGTATTAATCTTAAAGACAGAATTGCTTCCCTTGTACCGCGATTTTTCCTAATCCCAAACTGATCCTCACATACTATCTCTTCTACTATCCTTTCCATCCTTCTGGTCAGTAATGTTGAAGCATGTGATGTTTGACTAATGGTGCTATAATTCTCACATTTGTCGGCTTGTGTTTTCTTCGGATGTTTGAAGCTGACATTTTTATTAAAATCAGTTGGAATGTCTCCTGTTTCATAACTTTTCGATATCAGCTTGAATAATCTTTCGATTCCTTCTTCTCCTAGGGATTTGACAAGTTCTGCAGGGATCTCATTTATTCCAACTGCCTTATTTGCTTTCAAGTCATTCAGAGCTTTATTAAATTCAGTCCTCAAAACATGATCTTCTAAGTCATCAATGTCGACATCACTTTCCTTTTCCATTACACTATCGTTCAAGTCGTCCCCATCATACAGTTTCTCAATGTATTCCTTCCATCGATTAGCTCTATCTTCTGAGCTTAAAAGAGGTTTCCTATCGGCCGCTTTAATGTTCACACTTCTTTTTTTCATTTCTCCAAAATACTGTTTCATCTTCCTATATGCAACATCTACTTTACCTATGACCATTTCCTTTTCTACTTCTGAACATTTATCTTGCAGCCATTTTTCTTTTGCTTTTTTGCATTTCCTGTTTATTTGATTTCTAAATTGCTTGTATTGCTCTCTTCCTGCTTCATCCTGAGCATTTTTGTACCTTCTCCTATGATCCATCAGCTCCAAAATTTCTTTTGTGATCCAAGATTTTCGGGCGGCTCGTTCCCTAAATCCTAATGTTTCTTTACCAGCTTTCAGTATTTCAGTCTTTAAAGTATTCCATTCGTCCTCGGCTGAGCTCCTTACGGAGTTACTTCTTAGATCTAAGTCTACCATTTCTGCAGATTTTTCTCTCGTGCTAGATTGTTTCAGTATATTCACTTCCGCTCTGTTCTGCTTATACTGCTTCCTTATTCGCTTAAATTTCAGCCTGCACTTCATTACTATCAAATTATGGTCCGAGTCTATGTCTGCTCCTGGGTATGCTTTACAGCCTAGAACTTGATTCCTGAATCTCTGTTTGACCATGATATAATCTAGCTAATATCTGCCTGTATCTCCATGACGTTTCCAGGTGTATATTCTTCTTGAATGGCTCTTAAACAATGTGTTTGGCACAACTAGCTTATATCTTTCACAAAATTCTAACAGCCTGCTTCCTCGCTCATTTCTTTCTCCTAGACCAAAACTTCCTAGAGTTTTCTCCTCTTTTCCTTCTCCCACTATTGCATTCCAATCACCAATGATTATTAGATTTTCCTCTCCCTTCACATATTTGATTAATTCTTCAGTTTCGGCGTATATTTTCTCTATTTCTTCATCATTTTCCTGTGACGTTGGTATATACACTTGTACTAACGAGGTTGGGGCGGGCTTAGTTTCTAACCTCATCAAAATAATCCTGTCACTAAACTCTTCGTAATAACTCATCCGCGTTTCCTTACTTTCTTGTTCATTACAAATCCTACACTAGTGGCTATATTGACAGCTTGTTTGCTAATTATCCTTGTTCCCCAGACCAGAAATCCTGTGCGTCCTTCCATTTAATCTCACTAATACCAACAACATCTAACTTAAGTAGTTCCATCTCCCTTTTTAAGTTTTCTAACCTACCTGCCCTATTCAGACTTCTAATATTCCACGCTCCGACTCGCAGAATGTTTCTATCCATTCTGATGACTCCTCCCTGAGCAGTCCCCTCCCGGATATCCGATTGGGGGACTATTTTACCTCCAGAATATTTTACCCAGGAAGAAGCCATCATGATATATGTGATTTGAGAGGATTACATGTCCTCGGGATACCCTTTGGGTCTTTAATGCAGTGGTTTCCCTTGCCTTCTGCATCCCCATGCCGTTGATCATTTCTGATTCATCCGCCTGTAGGGGCCGTTTCCATCTCCAAGGGCAAGAGGGTGCCCTGAACCACTCCCTGCTCTTCCGCTATCCTTTTGGAGGCCGTTGGCAAGCAGTAGGTGACTCCTTACCCCGTGAATCATTTAGTCGCCAGAGCCTCGTTAATGGTCGCCAAATGAGTTTTGCATACCGCTAAAGTTATTCAATTTACAAGTTATGATAAAAAGGTAGCTTTTCTATGAGAAAAGTTCAAATGGCCTTTACTTTTCAATTATTGAATAAATAAGGTTCAAAGCTACACATTGGACGGTTCACTGCAATTGGCCAAAGAACATTAAATTACTAAACTGCCTTGGTACTCCTTTAACTATGTAACAATTTTAAGAGGAACCACAAAAATTTGAAGAATTTTAAAATTACTTGACCCAGGCAGTGTGCCTCGCATTCCAGAGGCTCCGGGGTCAAATCCCCATTCGGCAATCCAGATTTTGGTTTTCTGGGGATTCTCCAAATCACTCCAGATAAAAGCGGCGATTGTTTCTTCAAAAATCTGTGGTTGAATTCCTTCCCGTTACATAAAATCCTCTTCCACCTCTGATGGCCCCAATGTCAATGTGGAGTAGAGCCATATGAGAAAAAAGACAATGACATTGCCTTGAATATAATAGCTATTTTATGCAGGGTGACCCAAAAGTAGGTATGCAGTTACAAATACAAAAATTTTAGGATGGATTTTAGGAGAAATCTAATCTTTCACTTTGGTTTCTGAACTCTGTTTTAATAGCATTTAGCCAGAATTTATAACTATAGATGTTTTATGTTCCAATTGAACAAACTGATTATTTTTCTAATTTTCTAAGATTACATAATTGATAGTGCCCTTTCTTTTGTGTCTAGGGTAAACGATGGCTGGAAATCTGAGCGAGGAGCAAAGACGGTGGTTCCTTAAGACCTACTGGAAGTATTAAAATGCAGAGACCGTGGGTAGGTTGTGGGAAGAGGAATTTCATTTCCCCGGGCCGTCACGTTTTACGATTTGCCGCATCTGAGACAAGTCTGAGGCCACGAGTTCGGCGCCAATGCACCGAAGTGGAGACGACCGCACACGCCGTCGACACAGGGACATTCGTAAACAGTCCAAAGAAGTCGACGCGACGTGCGTCTCGGGATCCGGGGATCCGAAGGACGTCATTACAACGTCTGATGCAACAGCTGCACCTTAACCTTTACCACCCCACACTGTTACATGGCCTTGTTGAAGCTGCAGTTCTGTGAAATAATGCGCAATCAATTGACTGAACAATCGGACTTGCTTTCGAAAATCGTGTGGACAGATGAAGCCTGTTTTAAATTGTCTGGTCACGTCTTCTACGGGGGAGTAGTAAAGGAAAATTGTGTTTTTTTTTCCAGAAAATCCGTAACACTACTACAGTCTAAGAATTTCATAGAAGGTGCATTTAAGGAAATTCGTTCTAAACAGGATTTGCGTCGCGCTGTATGTGAGAGTGTCGCGGACAGGTTGCAGGAATGCACCAATGCCGAAGGTGGACATTTTGAGCACCTGCGGGATTAATTATACTGTATATGTAACTGTATACCTACTTTTGGGACACATGCCGAAATATTTTAGTTAGCACAAAATCACATATAAATGTTCTTTATTTAAAATTTTAAATACCAAAACCTTAGAAGATAAGACACACTCATTCATAACCATTTCACGTAATATAAAAATTAAAAACAACACACAATCAAAAAATCAATTTCGAGTAACTGCTTCTTGCGCGAGTGGTTTCGCGTTGCTTCCACAGCGTCACACTGTTCGTGAGTGTTATTGTAGGGGGGCGCCCATTAATTACGTGAGGTGTTTTTTTTTTTCGTAAATCTGGACCCCCACGTTTCTCTGGTTAGATTTGGTCAGATCTGGTGGGATCCCAGCCAACTGAACATGAGATAGACTCGTGATTTTGGAGACCTTTTTTTATCTCTACTGTTGTTTGAAGGGCGACAATCTGAAATAAAAAGTGTAATGAGGGGCGGGGGTGGTTACTTTACTGTTGTATGTTTTAATATCAACTTGGTTAAGAAATTAATCTTTAGGTAGCAATGATCTTGATTGCTGTTGATGAAATATATACAATGCTCAATTTATTATTTTCCTATGGCTTGTACATAGCCGCATACATTTAACGTTACGTTAGACATTATGTGTATCTGCAAGAAAAAGCACTATCCGGCTTTACAATCTGCCTGAAGATAGCAAACATAAACTGAATGTTAAATATTTCATTTATAAAATTAAATACATGATAGCATCGTGGCTTCAAGCCAACAATTAAATGTTATATATATAGTGGATAAAATCCCTTGGGCGCCTTTTCAATTAAAAAGATAAACAATATTAAGGCTCAACTGAATTTACAAGGAGCTTTAAAGTTCATGAGGTTATTTGCCAGCTAGCATTTAAAATTGAATTGAGCTGAGATCCTGTCTCATGGGTCGATTACGGATCCTTCAAAGTCTTTCCAAACCATGAAACAATGATGGGCGATGGAACACATTAGCAAAATCACCAACAACAGTAGCGACGGCGTGCGGCGTAGACCAGCAAGTTGTACCATCAGTGTATGGACAGCATCAATCAACCAGCCTGTGGTTGAAGCCAGAACCCGCCAGCATAGTGCCACTCTGCGATATGACGTCTGGACACGGCGACGGATGACCTCAGAATGCCCAGTATGGCCGCTTCTCCTTCTCTTCCGAAAACTCCTTCCCGAAGTTTCGTTACATGAAAAAGGAAGCCATGAATTAACATTTGTATACCCTGTATATGATACGGCATTGGATGTCTAACTTCTTCCCATAACCACGTGAGGCTCGATTCACCACATTCGCTCTGGCCTCCCGCGCGTCTTTCACCCCTTGTGCTGTTCAGGTATCCTTGCGCAGGGTCAACGCACTGACCTTGACGGTTAGCGGTTCCTACCCGCTGTAGCCCAGCCAACAATGGCTCTCAGCATCCCACGCTATCGGTAGAAAAACCGTTGCCAGCTTCAAAATCCCTTCTGCTCCTCCAAGTAGTAACCTCTTTATTCAGATAAATTGTTAAGAAATTAAGGCAGCCTGGGATATCCATTACGTCGATCGGATAAATAAATTACTAAATATTCATAAATATTAACATTATCTGAATATAAAAATAATTACATACAAATATTTACATATTTGTAGTACGTTACAATCCTGCGTGCTACAATAGTTGACTGTGACATTTCCGCCGACCCCCCCCCCCTTGATGAGATTTCACCGAAGCCCCCCCCCCATTTGAGCTTACGTAACTAATGGACGTCCCTCAGTGGGGATGACTGTGACAGTGTGGTGTGTTCAGTGTAGAGTGCTGTTTGTGTTGGGGAGTGGGGGTAAAAAACGGGAGAGGTTGAAACCAGGTGACGACCCAGTCCGAGCCTACTCTTCCGAAAGGCACATAGGGCCGTCAAGCTTAACGTACCCATCAGCCGAACGAATCACTATCGATAAGCTCGTTTGCCCTCATTCCACAGGCACTGCAGTGAGGTTTGGGATTTAACCGGGGCGTTTGGTGCATAATGTAGTGATTAAAAACTGTGTGAGACCATCTCTCCCGTCCTGGCGGCCAAGTCCTGATGGTGACGATTTCTTCCACCTCCACGAAACAACTCGAACAAGCTGACACTGTGTCAGCGCGAGACACCACCATGGTGCCGCAAACATCAGAGCCAACGAGGCACGCAATCACGTAATTACAATAACTAAATTTTGTCTTACGCTTTTCACAGCTTTAATTAGTTGAAGCAAGGTTAAACAAAAAGATGCAAGGTTATATTAACATTACAGTTAGTTGTGCTTATGTCATGGTTAAGATTTGACCGCACATAAAGTACAGTACGTAAAATTTGAATACCTCGTTGAAGGGCACGCAGCAATTCATGGTAGGGATGTTCTACGGTGTCGGGGCTAGGAAATGTTGAACACGATGTCTGTCCACGTCATTATGATCTTGTCCAGAAACTGAAAGAGCCTTTGCGCTGAAAGCCATTTGCAATAAAAACTGTATCGTTCCCGTTACCGAATCAAAGAAATCCGATAAGTATTTAACACCTCATCAGCACAGAACATAAATCTGTAGGATACTATGAAGAGCCTTAACATCTTGTTCAGTCTATTGCACATTATCGTCTTCATTCAACTGTTATAATAGTAGCTATGATTTCAAGTTATCCAATTTTTGTTTTCTCTCTGCTATTCCGCTTCCCATCTGGTGCTGACATTGACACGTTCCTGTATAACGCGTTCCGAAAATGTAGATGATTTCCATTGCTGCCACTGGTTTGTAATACATAACACTGCTATCGTGATTTCTGGTACTACTCCGGTGTAATATCTTGAATTCCTGGTATGGTAAGATGATAAGTTTTCTCCTCTTGTGAAGATAACTATTGCTTTTATTCTACTATGTAGGTATGAATGAACTTACAGTGGGATTAATCAATATTTCGTGTTTAGTCTCTACCCGGTGGCACCTACTTTTATTACGAGGGCGTTGAAATAACTGCAACCACCTGCAGGCTTCTATTTTGTGTCCACAGCGTATTGTCACGTGAGCGAAGGGGGACAACAAACGGAAAATAGAGTGATTAATAAAATTATTCGAGTGATAGGTAAGACAGGTAAGAGAAAGCCACACTGCAGACGGGGACTGACAGGCGCATGCTGTCAGTCAACAGAGCCTATGGGTCCTAAAAGGTAGTGACCACCGGGGAAGGATGCCTTGTAAAGTCTCGTTCACATCTACAGACACCGTACGTGTCAGACACATAGCGGCACAGACAAAAAAACATGATTACGTACATTATATACGGGTGTATTCACATCTACCGCGCGTGAGCGGAGCGTGTCCGTGCAGACACGCGCCGGCACTGACCAGCATTGTCGGCGAGATTGTTTTGTCTGTGCCGGCGCGTGTCTGAGCATGGCAGAGTGTCTGTACGGTTAGTATGAACACAGCAACGAAACAGCACAGACAGCGTACTACGTGATTCAATTAAAAAAAGATGAACAACGAAAAATTAATTGAATTAGTTAGAAAATATAAATTTCTATACGACATGAGTGGCAAAAGATATAGTGACAGTAAACGAAAAGACGACGGATGGAATGAAATATCAAAAAAGCTACAAGTACAACGTAAGCAGGTATTTATTTACCAAAATAATTATTACGATTTGTTTACATTGCTTCTGCGGATGACTCAGAATACAAAGCAAGTTTGTCTCTGACAACAAAAGCGGTAGATTGACTACTCCCGCCTTGCCTTGGTAATTTATTCGAATTATTAACGGCTGTATTTTCACTGACATGGATGTGGTTACACTTTATGAAGTTGTTAGAATGCATGTAGTCAATATTACTTTATCAGCATTTTCGGGTTTGGGCTGAATTTTTCTGTTGTAGAAACGGAACTTTTGTGCTAATTGTCCAAAAGCATTCTCTACTACCATTCTTTCACGTGACAATCTATCATTGAAATTTCAGCTCCTTGTATAATGTGTAAAATTCTCCTTTCTTTTTTCCGTTCGTGGGATGCATAGCAAACCTTGTATTTCTCACCGAGCGTGGTGGTGTAACGGATAGCGTTCTGGCCTCGCATTCGGGAGGACAGCGGTTCGAATCCCCGTCCGGGCATCCAGATTTGGGTTTTCCATGGTTTCCCAAAACACTCCAGGCGAATGCCGGGATAATTCCTTCAAAAGGCCATGGCCGAATTACTTCTCGTTCCTTGTCTCCAGTCCTTTCCCGCCTCTAATGACCTCGCTGTTGAGAGACGTAAAGCAGTTAAAAAATAATAAAAAAAAAAATGTTTTTCTCTGCTGGTCTTCTGCATAAGCCGACTCTTCTCCCTCCAGCAAAATTGCTACTACAGCTAGTTCTTCCAGTGAAAAATTTCTGAATATTTTATTAGTAGTTACATACGCGCACTTTCTGGTTTCTCTGACGACGCCTGAGAGTGTACTGTGGTATTCAACTTTTCTGTGCTGTGTCTGACACGTTAAGTGCTGGACACGCTACGTACATGTGGAAACTTGTATCTGTGTCGTGTCTGACACGTCACGTGCTGGTAAATGTGAACGAGGCTTAACTATCGAAAGCTTGAAGAACGGCCAGAAAGGGTTTTGGAAGGGAGATTTGACGAATGACTGACAGTATGTACACGGTTTATTACAAATCCCAGTGGTCGCGGTACTTTACAAAGTCTAAGGTGAGTTGCCAAGGCGCGTGGGCCACAGACTAGCCCTAGCCACCTCCCCACCAAGCTGTTTGAGTTACCCGGGCGTTTGACGGGTGATGGGTAGAGATGCAAGCACAGGCGGGACCCTTCCCACGGCCCGCTCTTACTCCTTGCCTTCAGAGATACTTATAAAATAGGATTAGTATTGCACATCTGTAATTGGTAATAGAAATAAACATATGGGCAATACTACGATATCCAAGCCACTTAAATTTGATCAATTAAATCGTTGATTATTATATATATCGACGACACAAATCGAAAGAAAATAATACTTTTTTTTGGTATCTCGCTTAGTTCTCGAGATATCGAATGTTAAATATGAGTTATAGGTATAGTTCCTTGTGTGTTTTTTTTTTTTTTTTTTTTTTTGTAACTGCTTTACGTCTCTTTTTAACATCGAGGTCTTTAGAGACGGGAAAGGATGAGGGGCAAGGATGGGGGTAAGGAATTCGGCCATGGCCTTTTGAAGGAAGCATCCCGGCATTTGCCTGGAGTGATTTGGGGAAACCATGGAAAACCCAAATCTGGATGCCCGGACGGGGATTCGAACCGCCGTCCTCCCGAATGCGAGGCGAGAACGCTAACCGTTACACCGCCCCTCTCGGTAGTTCCTTGTGCTTTTGCTGAAGTTTTTCTTCTGGTCCAGGCCTAATTTCAGCCTAACAACCAAGAAGAAAACAAATCGCCTATTGTGGATGTTCAACGTTTGTTCCTAGAGACTGAGGAGAATTTTTTCTGATCCAGGCAGCATGTCAAAAATCTAACCACTTCAATTTTGAGATACAGTCGTATTCCTTACTATCGATTTGTCTCGTTGAGTTACAGAAGAATTCATCATGAAATTAGGCATTGGGGAAAAAAAATTCTGGTCCAGGCTGAATGTCAACCTAACCACCTCAGTTTTGAGATACGATATCTCGAGAAGTAAGAGAGGTATCAAAAAAATGGTATTCTTTTCTTTCAATTTGTCTCGTCTAATTACAGAAGATTTCACCGTCATTTTCTGAAATTTTTCCAGCACGCTTTTCAATGTAACCACTTTAAATTTGGCATACGATATCTCGAGAACGAAGTGAGATATCAAAAAATTTTATTCTTCATTTTTGATTTGTCTCGTCGAGATATACACGGATGGATCATAAAATTTATGAAATTTCAGTGGCTCGGACATCGTAGAATCCTCATTATATGGACGCGGCGTACAACCGGTACATGCATTTCCAGCTGCGTCTTAGCCGATTACACACTGGGCGGTTTCGACCGCGGCGGAAAATTTGCCGTCGTTCCTGTAGTGGCACGAGGGATCAAATGGGGTTAAATACACACTGGGCGTTAGGGAAAACCCGTGGCAGAGCTGCCGTCGTCGGCAGGTATGCAGCCGCGCACTGCCACAACCATCGATGGTATTTCAACCGCCGCAGTCCAGACAGTGGCGGATTCTTAACCGCTTGTGCGTTTTCAGTCTGTGTTAACATTTTTTGAATTTAAAAATCGTAATTTGAGTGATAGATATCGTTAGTAGAAGTGAGACCAGTTTTACCATAAGAAACAAAACATTAGATTCTTTTAAAGATCGGGACGCTACCAGGAATTCATTAACTGGGTATTTCTCCCCTTGAATGCCGTACTTTAGTTTCCTAAGCAATTTTCGATATATACATCCCAAAATAAATTAAAAATTTCGTGCCGTCGTTCCTCAGATATTGTGTTCTCCTTTGGGTTTTTTCCCTATTTATATGGCGACGGAACCGTCAAAATAACGATTTTAAAACCTAACTACGAAGTAATAAAAACCAAATTAACTTCTAATTTCACAAAATGAAACTCAGGTCATCAAAAGCAAGGTACTGACGCTCGACCACGTCACCTTTTGCCAGCTCTTCATAGCAGCGGAAGTTTTACCGCTGAAATAGTAGCGGCAGTTCTACCGCTGAATGTCTAATCATCTCAAATTCTGTAGGCGGCGGCGGTTAAATTTCCGCTGCGGTAAAAACCGCCCAGTGTGTAACCGACCTAACTATGAGCTTCTGCGGAAGTTGATTTCATCCACGGTCACGTTTGTTCTTGCACGGTTGGACTTGGGGGAATTGCGGAATTTCAATAATCGCTGGACGAGCTGCCGACATCCGAGAACATCTGTCGACAACGCAGCCTTTGGAGCACCACGCATCTCACAGTGCAGGATGCGTGCGGCAAACGTCTGTTCATCACCACGACACACCTGCAGCAGTACAGGTGTTCCGAGAACGCTCTTTAAAGCAATTGCAGAGCTCCATTATTCCACGCTGCATTTCGCGGTTAGTCATTGAATTCCGGTCCAGTTCGTCAGAATGCAGTACAGCCCAGTAAAGCCTGATTTTTTTTTTTTTTTTTGCTGTTGTTAGTCTTTAGACTGGTTTGATGCAATCCTCCATCCCTTCCTATCCTGTGCTAACCTCTTCATTTCTACATACCCCCTACAACCCACGTCCTCAATTATCTGCTTCATATATTCTAATCTCTGTCTTCCTCTACAGTTCTTACCTTCCACTGTTCCCTCCACTAACAAATTAACCAATCCAGCATGTCTAAAAATATGACCTACCAGCCTCTCTCTTCTTCCTGTAAGCTTCTTCCATAAACTTCTTTTCTCACCCATCATTTCCAAAACTCTTTCATTTCTTACTTTGTCTGTCCTCCTAATTTTCAGCATTCTTCTGTAGCACCACATTTCAAATGCTTCAAGTTTCTTTCTTTCCGGTATTCCTAAAGTCCATGTTTCGCTGCCGTAAAGTGCAGTGCTCCACACATAGAGTTTTAGGAAGTTCTTTCTGATTCCTAGATCAATATTTGAAACTAAAAGGTTTCTCTTTTTCATGAATGCTCTTCTTGATAGTGCTATTCTACTTTTAACATCATTCCTGCTTCGGCCATCGGTTGTAATTTTAAAGCCTGAATACGCTTCACCAAACACAAACACACTCCTTGCGTACGCATTTATTAACTTCTAAGCTTTTGTTCCTCTCAATATTAACGTTTGATGTTCTGTTATAATTTTTTTCGTACATTAATAAAGCTCATTGTTTGATTTACTGAGAGGGAAATAAATGTAGTGATTTATCATTGTAAATTTGTGGGTTTAAGTTCAAGTAACAACCTAGCGTCTCCTTATAATTTATATCATTAGAACTTAACACCATGTCTCAAATATAAATCCATTTCAATATAGATTACTTAATCGGTACCAAAATTAACCTAATAATTAAATCTATAAGCAATCACAATTGATGCAGAGTGAGTTAGGAAACTACCAATATTCAAATAACAACCATTCATTGTAATATATCCCAACGAGAGGGGTACACCACTAAAAAATATAACTGCTATCCAGTTATAGGAGATGATTACTTTTTTATTAACATAATACTATTGAATTTCGCAGAAAGCAATTTTATTGAGGCTTTTATATTAAAAAAAAAGGCTTATAATGAGTTGTTCTAACAGCAAATTCTAAATCTGATGCAAGTTCAATAATTTCTGTTATCTGTTAGTAGCAAGTATGGTACACTATTGAGTTTTCAGTACTTTTTTTAACTGCTTAACGTCTCTTAACAGCGAGGTCTTTAGAGACGGGAAAGGATGGAGGGCAAGGAATGGGAAGGAATTCGGCCATGGCCTTTTGAAGGAAGCATCCCGGCATTTGCCTTGAGTGATTAGGGAAACCATGGAAAACCAAAATCTGGATGCCCGGACGGGGATTCGAACTGCCGTCCTCCCGAATGCGAGGCCAGAACGCTAACCGTTACACCAACACGCTCGGTTTTTAGTACTCGATTGAAGTATAGGCGGCTCCAGTAAAAGTGGCGCCGAGGCACGCAGAACCATATTAGCAAGGCATAACAATATTTCGACGCTAGTGCACTGCGGATGTGATGTGGTTAGTAAGGGTTCGTTCACACAGGAACCCAGTTTCACCGATTTTTCACTCCGCCAAACATGCAAGCGAGCTCTGCCGGCTGAAGTAGTTGCACTGGCCCAGACTTCCGCCGACGTTTCAGTTCCCAAGACAACTTGTTGCGAGATGGACGAAATTGAGGTTCTGGAGATGTTAAGTGAGAACTCTCTCTGCAAGTTTAATTTCATGTTTGGTACTGGAAAAAGTGAAAAGGTAAACGACATTTTTTACAGAGACAGAAAGAAAGGTTGTGGGAGAACTACATACATTGTTCACCAAAATATTGAAACAACCAATTGAATTATGGTGTACTTCAGAAGGAAACTCTAAACATGTTTTTAGTATTTTGGGATGAATCCGGCTGTAGATAAACATTCTAATTTTAATACGTATGTATTTCCTCGAAAGTTTCCGTATGGATACAGTTCATCTGATTTATATGTTTATTTATGATATTTAAATTTTTTACTTGTGTGTTTAAATCAGCAATATAGTCTGGTGTGTTTCAACTGCAACTGAAAATTTATGAAAAGGGGTGATACATATACAAAAAAAAAATCGTTTTTTCTGAGATAATTTATGCAATTTATTGAAATATCAAACCAAGTAGTTTGAAATGGTCATTAGTGAAAATATATTTCTACTGCTTGGTCGATGAAACCTATACATCGGAGATTTTTCCATTTTGATGCGCCCATATGGTTAAATAAGAATGCAAAGACGATGCGAGACTAGCGCGCTCAACCGAATAAAACAAAATTAATTGGTCGGCCACGGAAGTTGGCAGAGTTTGTGGGTACTGTAACCACTTCCACTGTTTCGTCCTTTTGTTGTTTGGCTGATATCGGTCGTATTCGGTATAGTAAAAGATCGGCAAAGTTGGATGCAGTTTAAACGTATCCTACCTAGTGTTGTAAAAAATGTTTTTTTCTGACTTAAAAAAAACATGAAAAAAAATATGTTTTTTTTCTGGGACATGTTTTTTTTCATAACTACTAAATTTCATATTTTAAGGCATTTATCGTTTAATATGACTGTTTTAGAGTTTATACTAAGTACTTATCTTAATTTTTAAATCTACTATATTTTTCTGTTCAGTAGAAAAAAAATTACGAAAATATTGGCAACATTGACTGAAGTATTCTTTTACGAACGGGGATTTCCCGAATAGGCTAGGTTGCACGAGAACGAATCCCCGTTGTTTGGATTGATACTCACTATTTGAACTAGTGCTGCCAGCCCTACAAAATTATCTGTAGACCTACGGATCTTTTCAAAAAATTAGGAATTTGAAATTTATCAACGGTTTTTTGCCTCTTTTTATTACTTATTGTGGGGATCATGAAAGGTACCTCCCCGAAGATTGTGATTTGAAAATGTTATCAGAAGCAATCGGGCGATCCCTGGGCAACGGTATAATGCCGGCCAAACCTTTCAAACCAGAAACATCAATAAGCGAGCCCTTTTCAGGGCCACAGTTAAAGATTGTCTCCATCAACATTGAAGGCATGTCATCAGCCAAGGAAGAATTGCTACAAGACCTATGCAATCAACACAAATGCCACATTTTATGTGTACAGGAGACACATAGAAGTACTGAAATGCGCCGACCTAAAATAAATGGAATGATCCGCGCGGTTGAGAGACCTCACCATAAATACGGAAGTGACATCTTTGTCCGACCAGATGTTCAGATCCTGTCCACGGCCTTCACAGAGGAGAACGACATCGAAGTCCTCACCATCGAGCTTAAAAACTGCACAATCTCATCTTTATATAAACCACCCAGCAGTAAATTCACTGTCAAACCACCGTTTAATTTCCATAATCAACATCTGCAGATTGTTATCGGAGATTTTAATTCTCATTGTACTGCTTGGGGCTACGACTTCAATGACGAGAATGGCATTGCAGTAGAAGAATGGGCAGATGTAAATCAACTTACTATCATACATGATCCCAAACTGCCAGCATCTTTCAACAGTGGGAGATGGAGACGGGGCTACAACCCTGATCTAATATTCAGCAGTAATCATATCAGCCAGCAATGTGTGAAGTCTGTCTGTAGCCCAATACCAAACACGCAGCACAGGCCAATAATGTGTGAAGTGTTTGCGACAGTAAGACCCCAGAGAGTTCCATTCCGCAGGAGGTATAACTTCAAGAGAGCTAACTGGTCTATGTTCACAGAAATATTGAATGCGGCTGTGTCTACTATTGAACCAACACCAGAATCATATGACACATTCACTGCAGCTGTGAAAAAATGCTCCACGTGGTTGCCAATCATCATATATTCCGGGTCTCACCTCAGATCTAGCTGCCCAGTTCATGGTTTATAAAACACTTTTCCAAGATGATCCATTTGGTGAAAAGACAATAGAAGCTGGTAATCAACTTATCTCATCTCTAAGTGCAGCAAAAAGAGACCGCTGGATCAAAACATTAGAAGAGCTGGACCTGAAAAGAGATAGTCACAAGGCATGGAGACTTCTAAAACGCCTCAACAATGATGCATCGAAGACCACTGGACATTCCAATATAAACGCAAACCAAATTGCACATCAGCTACTCATGAACGGGAAGGAGACTCATAAAAGTGGACAATCTAAAAAACAAAGAAAAACGAACAGAAACAGTCAGGAAGATATGAACAACCTCACTGAGCCCTTTAGTATGTCAGAGTTGGAAAAGATTATTCATGAGTGCAAAACAGGAAAGTCGGCAGGCCTCGATGACATACGATCAGAACAAATGAAGAACTTAGGATATAAAACCAAAGAATGAGTTCTACAGCTTTTTAACAAATGTATGAGCTCATACCAAAGTCCGAAGGTGTGGCGGAAGACGAGAGTCATTGCGCTGCTGAAACCTGGAAAAGAAGGAAACAATCCTAAAGATTTTAGACCTATAGCACTCTTGTGTCATCTCTACAAAATATTTGAACTATTAATTCTGAATCGTATCCAGCCTGTGGTTGATCCAAAACTTATTCCACAACAAGCTGGCTTTCGTCCTGGCAAAAGTTGTACTGGGCAACTATTGAACCTAACACAGTTTATAGAGGATGGATTTGAGACCCGTAAAGCCACGGGCGTGGTCTTTGTGGACCTGTCAGCAGCATACGATACTGTTAATCACCAACTATTACTTGACAAGGTCTACAGTCAAAGGCCACCGGATTAACAAAACTCATCGCTACTCTTCTTCAGAATCGTAGGTTTTTCGTTGATTTTCAAGGACAGCGCAGTCGATGGAGGGTACAAAAGAATGGCCTACCTCAAGGTAGTGTACTGGCCGCAATACTTTTCAACATTTATACAAACGATCAGCCATTACATCCAGCTACCAGGAGCTTCGTGTACGCTGATGACCTAGCTCTAGCCTCACAGAGCACAAAACTTGAAGTTGTAGAAAGAAATTTGTCTGCTGCTCTTGAAGGCCTATCAAGCTATTATAAGGAAAACCACTTAAGACCTAACCCTTCAAAAACTGAAGTGTGTGCCTTTCACCTAAAAAATAGGAAAGCTCAGCGTAAGTTAAAAGTAATGTGGTCAGGTATCGAACTGCAGACATGTAATACCACAAAATATCTGGGAGTGACACTCGATAGAACCCTCACATATAAGAAGCACTGCATGAATTGCAAAATGAAGATCTCTACAAGAAATAACTTACTGCGCAAATTAGTTGGATCACACTGGGGCAGTCAACCACAAACTATACGTACATCGGCAATGGCCCTTTGTTATTCTGTTGCAGAATATGCATGCCCAGTTTGGTACTCGTCATCTCATACCAAACAGGTGGATGTAGCCCTCAATAACACCTGTAGGCTAGTGACAGGTTGCTTAAAGCCTACCCCAGTTGATAGGCTTTACCAGCTTTCGGGCATTGCACCACCCAGTATCCGGAGAGAAGTGGCTGCGAACAAGGAGAGGACCAAAGTAGAACGGGAAAGCGCTCATCCACTGCACGGCCATATACCACCAGCCCAGAGACTCAAATCCAGGAAAAGCTTCCTCAGAACATCACGGGAACTAAATGGGTCACCTGAAAAGGCAAGAGTACATAAGTGAACTACACTTAACGGTTCCTTGAAGTTTATTACTCGGTACACAATACAACAGGTAAACCATAAACAAATGTGGGTACAGTTATCAGAAGACCGTCGAGAATTTCAGCCTGGTCCTGATCCGGGGTAGAGTGACGGCTTCTACTTCTCGCGAACTTCCGGTGGTCTTCTGTAGTTGACGCTGGTTCAGCGGTCAGGCTGGAACTGGCGGTGGAGCGGCCGGCTACGCTTATATAGGCGGCCTGGCGCAGGAATTCCGTTGTGTGGTAGTACGGCGACCTCTGTAAGAAATAGTCTCCCACTTAGCTTCTAGATGATTCTATTTGTTTTCCTGGTTTGTTTTGATGCCTCTGCGCCTGTTTGGAGTCGTATATGTATTCCGGCGTGCAGGCGCGTTGTGTGTGAGGTCTGCCTGGCAGGGGCCTTTACTGGCAGACTGAACAAGTACAGTTATGGAAAATGAGGGTTCCCAACATCTCGGGACCACTGACAGTTGCAGAGCGCTTGCCACCTGGTCATGAAGAAGACTGGAACGTCTGGCGGTCTTTAAATCGATTGCGAACAGGAGTGGGCAGGTCCAAGGAAAACCTAATGAGATGGGGTTATACTGATACTACCAGTATTAAATGCGAATGCGGAGAAGACCAAACTATGAACCATATGCTCGAGTGCCCTATGTGCCCATCATCCTGCAACAACGAAGACCTGTTTCAAGCAACACACAATGCGATTGAGGTTGCGAAGTACTGGGCCAAGTGTGTTTAAAGTTGTTGATTTACAAAATGTATTTAACTGTGTATTTTGGTGTTTTTGACACGAGAATAATAATAATAATTACTTATTGTGCTTTCCTTATATTCGTATACTTGTTAAACTCGCAGCATGTAGTGATACTGAGTCATTAAATGGTCAGTTATTATGAATCGTTTCCTTGCAACCGTTGGCATAAACCAACGATTGAAAAGAAATAAAGATCCTATTTTGTATGATGATAGATTTAAATTCAAACTTAAAAGACCGTAATATGGAACTATCGGTGCAATCTTTATGCACAGTGTGTACTTTTCTCACAATTTAAAATTGCAATCTCAAAATCTTTTGTGTACAATACAACCAGTAAAAGAAAAAGTAACTACTTCTGAAGTCTAGAGGAGACAGAAGAAGAAACAGAAAATTCCGACTCCGACCGCACTAGTGTTGGTATTACTGATACTAGTGAATGTGGTACTGACCAAGAGGATGGATAAAAAATTATGTTACCTATATAGATACATTTATGAATCATTATGTGAGACATTATATGATTTAGTGAGATATAAAACACACATGTAAAATGTAACTTCCGTAAATAAAACTATAATTTATCAAATATATTGTTTCGTGAAAAAAAAAATTAGAAAAAAACCAGGGTGCTAGGTTTTTTTTTTTTTTTTTTTACAAATTTGAAAGAAATTTTTTTTTTCAATTTGCAACACTAACCCTACCACACCCTTGCTGAGGGGTTATCTACCCCCCTCGGTAATAATTTGAGATGGAGTTGTAACGCCTGGCGATTGTAGCCGTTCCGGATTTTGAGCTGCTAGTCAGTTCTCTGCTGGAGTGGTATTTCTCCCCCACGCTTCAGCTGGTAGTCAGAGTTTGCTAGCGGGCGCTCTCGGGATGCTTACTCCCAAAAGCGCCGCTGGGCGATCACGCACAAGTTCCCGCGTCTGCGCTGAGGCGAGTAGCCAGCCGCCCGTGTGGCGGCGTCTGCACCGCCGCGACGCCAGTAGCTGCCGCGACGACGCCAGCGACGACAAGCAACAGGTAGGTGCTGCGCGGCGGGGCTGCGGGGCGCGCAGGGGCAGCATTGCGTGACCGCAGTCTAAAGGCCGGTCTACACGTAACGTTGTGACGGACGTTTTACTTGATCAGGCAAAACATATCAGACAAAAAATTGTGCGGGGACAGAAAAACGGACGTTCTACTTGAACTGAATGAAGACGGATGACTTATAGAAAACGGATCGGCGGGAGAATTGTTTTCCGCCTTGACTGAAGTTTTCCTTCTAGTCTTTAATAATTTCTCAGGTTACGCGGAACGAAAAGAAAGTTATTTTGTTTTTCAAAAAAAATTTACGTGGTTGATTTTCCTAAATTACGACAATAGTCACATGAATTTTTTATGGAATTCATTGAGTTTCATCCTAGTCATCCTTGCATATTGTAAGATAAATCAAAGGACTGCAGTGGCAGAGACAAGAAAATCAAGCATCTGCTTTGGTTGTTAAAGGTAAGGAAGAGGATCTTGGAGTCATAGGGAATGGGTAAAAAAATCAATTGATTTCGTACAATGTTTCAGTTAAGAAGTCGGCACCTTCTGGTGCTGGTGCCGATGGCATTTTCAAACTTTCTCTGTGGAATTTCGATCTACTTTCATTCTTAAATTATGAATAAAACCCGAGAGAAACAATAAGCAATATAGAGGATGATTCAGAAATTGTGGTAAGTTTTTAGTTGATACGAATTTAACAGAACTCTATTGAGAGACGGTGCAAATAAAAATAAAGTAGATTTGAGTAATAGCTAGACAGTAGTAGTCCTAAATACAAAACAAATAAATAATTGTTACGAAATTATTTTATTTTACCAAAGTCTCCTCAAAGAGTTATGGCGTTGTCCGGCCACTGTACTGATCCTCGGTTATTAAAGTACATTTTGAAAGTATCCCTACATGTTTTTGCATCTTCCAGAACATGCCCACGTCGTCGTACTTGAACGTTGTATATTTCCTGGTTTCAACATCTCGTGTATAGCTTGATAACCTTCTGATATAAGGCTGTTAAGATACTGTTTCGATATTACAGTTGTAAACTCAAGATCTTAACTTTTACTTGATGCCAGGAATCTTAGCAAAGTAGTCAGTCTTTTATGGTGCGAAATTCTGCTTCTCACAGCAGTGTCTTGTTTCTGTATTGTTGCTACTATTAATGATAGCAATTCCAAACAAATGTTCGCAATCATTCGTAAATAATTACGCCAAACTTCAGTTTCTTGACGTAATTCGCGAAGCCAATTCAATTGAGGAAACCTTATCCTCTTTAGTAACCGTCTTCTTTACCGTTTTTAGTTTTTAATGTTACTGGACATGGACTTTAAAAATAATGGTTTTAATAAAACTGAAATAAAGACGGAAGTGTAAAACGTAACAGTGTGGACATGAGCTATTAGTCAGTTTTACCTGACGTCTTGCCTGATCATGTAAAAAGAACGTGAAAGCGTTACGTGTAGACCGGCCGTTGAGTCACCTTCAGATTATTAGCGCACACACGCATCCAGTGAACTGTTTCAAAATACTCATCACAGTAAAATCGAAAATTAAAAGGACTGTAGAGTTAGAGCAGCATTATGGGCAAGACTGAGGAAATATCAACTATTATTCTGTATTGCAAATATCACAACTTTTAATTGGTCCCCTTCTTAGCTCTCAAACATCCTTATCGCCGTTTGTTCTTATTTATAACTTACTTGGAGTGATAATTCCTTTCGGTAATCAGATGTCCCTTCATGTATTTGGTTGCAGTTGCTTTGTATTTGATAATAAAAATATTTCCCTTTGTTAAAAAAAAATCGTTGTAGTATTAGAAACTTAACACCGACCCCATTAATCGACAGTTCTAGTTTCACTTGCTTTCATTCCGGCGACAATGATTTGAGGGACACTCTTGCGTGATGATGTGTTACTTTGTGTAGTTGCTACTCCATTGTGTGTGACTCATTGCCTCGCAGTTCCCAAACTGACAACGTCGATCGTGCATTCAACGTCACATCTGTTTATCTATCAAACATACTTCATAAGCCGAATAGTCTACTGTTTACAGTTTTTTTCCCTTTAACCATACTGAGAAGCAAATATTTCTCCCTCTGTTCCATTTCGACATTTAATTGCTTATTATCGTTTTTACGATCGTGGGGAAACTTTTAGTTACTTCATGCATGTATTTTTTTTTACTAAGCACACATTTTTGCAGCCTAGTATCTGGAAACTAAAATAGGTCTTAATTTAAAACAACAGTTTTACATCTGATACTTCAACACATTATTTCACAATTAATAATTTCAATTTTTGTTATGTATAGTTTTGGCAATATCTGTGTCTTCTTTGCTTGTTGGCACGATACATACGATTGTTTCGCTGTTAACATATATTATAGGTTTCTAACCTTACCTCATTTTACCTCAGTCCATTGTTATAATTGATTTGTTACAGTTTTCTAATTTTATAGTGTTCACAGTTTCCTGTCCACTTCATGGTCAGAATTTTTAATATTTAAACATGTCACTGTATACTTCTACCACTGCTAGTATTACGGAACTACAAGTATTTAGTATTAATATTATTACTACACTACGATGTAAGAATCCATGTGCAAGAGACATTGCCAGAGTGTCTTTTTTATAGTTTTACGCCTCGTCGACGTCGAGGTCATTAGAGGCAGGTAAGCGCTGGGAGCAAGGAACGGGAAGGAATTCAGTCATGGCCTCTTGAAGGAACCATAGCGGCATTTATCGAGAGTGATTTCCGGAAACCATGGAAAATCGAAATCTGACTGCCCGGACGCGGATTCGAACCCGCGTCCTTCCGAATGCGAGGGCAGAGCGTTACCGCTCATCCACCAAACTCTGTCTCCCGTTTGTCAATGCTATGTAGTCTTCATAGTTTTCACGTTATATATTATTATTATAAAACATTATTATAGTACTATAAATTAACGGTTCGTTGTAGACTCTAGAGAACGGACTATTTGAGTGTGCATTTAAATAAATAAAAGTTTTCATAGGGTTTCAGCTTACTGATGTTGTAACAATGGAGCTCTCAGACAATACCTCTGTTTTCTTGCATTGCAGATTTTTGACATCACCATAACTCCAAAAATTTAATTATTTTACGCCATACTTTAAGTGTCATCAAATCATTAATATAGATGTTTTACTGCACGGGCGGATCCAGGATTATAGTTTGGGGGGGAGGGGCTTGGCTTGAGTGGATTTTGGTTGGGGGGGGGGGTTTGCTTTAGTGGACTTTGGCTTTGGGGGGAGGGGCTTGAGTCGGGTAAAAGGTAGTATACTTTTGGGGGGGGGGGGCTTGAGCCCCGTTGCCCCACCCCCTGGATCCGCCCCTGTTTTACTGTATACCTCCGCAGGAAATGACGCAGGTGTGAATAGGTAGTAGCAAAAAAGATAAAAAACCAAAAGTAATTTTTACTAGAAGCCGATGCTAATCTATTATGTTATCTTAACTAGCGTAACTAGCTTGCGTCGCGTCTGGTCTGCGACGTGCGTTCTAGTCCACGCGGAAATTTAGATTTATGCTTTTACTTACAGCGTAAAAGATATGTAGGCTGGCCAGGAAACCGCAGACAGGCAGCCTCGCTTTCCCTCTTTATTTGATCTCCTCCTCTCGTTCTAAATTTATGTCGTGTGCAAATGATTTAAAAGAGATTGTGCCCAATATTTGAGGTGGTACTGGCCGGCACGTGAACGAGTATTTTTTTTTATCTCTGCGTGTATCAACTGTGATGTAGGTAAAACGCCCAGTTGAGCCGCCAATTCCTTCTCTTATAGTTTGTACGATTTAAACACACCGCGTAAAACTACTCAGTTCGTTTTTCTGCGTTAATTAATAACAGTTAGTTCTATCATGGCTTGCAGGTAAAACTATCGTTTTACACCGAATAATAAGATGCGTAATAAATTTGGTCCTGTCGCGAAGCCATGTAAACTACCACTGGAGTTTTACTGGTATTAATTTAATAGTCTGTTGTGTTGATATATTGACCAACCTAATGGAAAGTTTCAGACTTCGTTTAAATTTAATTTTGTTAATACGGCCGCCACAGCTGATAGCCGACGTAACGTAAAGCAGTTTATCAACCCTAGGAATAACTTGAACATTCAGTACTGGGTATTATACCACTGAACACACATACACAGACGTTTAAAGCTGCAGCAAGTTTATTCACACAGTTTTTTGTTTTAAAGACACATATACGCCGACCACCAACTTAAAATAATATTTATCCGAAATTACAGGTTCGCTAGAGTGAAAAGTATCCTCACTTAGCATAAATTCAGTTTCTATCGTGTCCACTGTGCACACAACAATCACTGTATATGGTTCACTTCTTATACGCTCGTTAAAGGAATGTTTATGCAGTTAGTTCAACTTGGTCAGTCCGATCGAGTCGTAAACGGCAGTCACTATTCAGTGCCGACGCGGATGCGCGAATCCGAAATCCATTTATGCTCGGGAGATACTGCTACTCCACACGACACTCTCGTTGCCACGCTACCTTGCCCAACGACAATCATACACCGACTGCTTGCTACTTACAAAGAGTTTACCACTACGGCGTGTCTACGATGGATATCGATTATCGATACCATTGACTTAGATGAAATTTGGCAGTTCGTTAGCATATCGCTCTGTAATGTGACAACTGTTACCTCAAAAATTGGGCTAATCGCGCTAAAGATTGACTTGCGCCAGCCAATAATTAATGGATATTACAGTGCAATTAAAATAACTGACTATTTTATTATTTCTCAGCAAGTCAGTGTCACATCTAAGCATAAGCAATCACTAAAGCGACATGTGTTATCACTATGTACAGATTCGATGAAATAGGTGGTTTTTAGCTTTATCCGTACACCCACGCGTTATCGCTGTGGACTCGCATTTGGATGGACGCAGCTTCGAATACCCGACCGTTCATCCAGATTTCGGTTTTCTCTGGTTTCTCTAAATCACTTCAGATGAATGCCGGGATGGTTCCTTCAAAAGGCCAAGGCGAACACTTTCTCGTTCCTTGCTCCCAGCCCTTTCCCCGTGTCTGATAACCTCGATGTCGATAAAGCATAAAGCCAGAAGCAAAACAAAAACGGAAAAAATTTAGAAATTTGCTTTTTTGGTCCCTGTATCAGGGGGGAAATATGGTACTACTCGGAGTAATAAGTATTCTTCATGTTAACTGATCATACAAACTCACTATGTGTAGTGAGTGCGCAGACTTCGGTGGCCGTTGTCTATGTTATCTTGGTTATCTTGGTTGAACCGCATCAATTTATCCAAACCTAACGTTTCGGTCATCATTTTGTGGTCTTTTCAGATACAGTCCTCTGCAGCTTTCGTTCATATGCGTCCGTTTGTTCTTGTGTGATGCGGGGACAGATAGACAAAACATTGCAGTATTTGCGATTTAGGACTGTATATCCTCAGGAACGTTGTAACTTATGTTATCTTGGCTGTCCGGGTTGAACCGCGTCAATTTATCGAAACCTAACGTTTCGGTCGTCATTTTGTGGCCTTCTTCAGATACAGTCCTCTGAAGAAGACCAAAAAATGATGGCCGAAACGTTAGGTTTCGATAAATTGACGCGGTTCAACCCGGACAAGCAAGATAACATCACTATGTGTAGTTTCGCTGAAATCCACTCATTAGATACTGCGTGGTAAGCGCGCAAATACAGACAAACAGTGCGAAATTTACAGTTTTTGCCTCTGCATCAAGGATAGCTGTTATTATAAGATTTCACTACACATAGTTTCGTTGGATGATGTTCATTAGATGAGCTCTCGGTTAGACAAAAATTTCACAGTTTTCGCCGCTGTATCATTGGGAACTATGAACCAAGCTGAATAAAAGGTGTCCTTTACGTTACGCAGTGTCGTAGGCTATAACTGTGTGCAGCTTTCGTTCATATGCGTCCGTTAGTTCTTTTGTGATGTGCGGACAGATAGACAAAACATTTCAGTATTGCGATTTTGGACTGTATATCCTCAGAAGTATAACTTATCGGTATAAAAAAATATCCTAACCCATGACAAAATCTAAAAAAATCTGCAGTTACCTGAGCTGTTCAGTTATCGGGCGAAAATTCGGTACAATAATGTCCGCGATCACGGAAAGAACTTACAGGGCCGAATCAATACGGCCGAAGCGGGTTTATAAATTGCATTGTTCATAACTGCCGATATCACCCATGCTAGGTCGACTTTTTTTACTCTCTGTGATGTGCGGTAGCGTGTATAGAGCTGACAGCGACACAAAGACACTGATTAAAGCGTGAGAGGCTATTGTGCACGCCGTATCCGCTGAGGCCACAGGAAATCTTGTTAACGACCGAAGTGGGTGAGTGGCTAACGCTATGGTCTCGCATGCGGGAGGACGCGGGTTCGAATCCCCGTCTGGACATCCAGATTTCGGTTTTCCAAATCACTCCAGATGAATGCCGAGACGGTTGATTCAAAAGGCCATGGCCGAATTCCTTCTCGTCCCTTATACTCGGTACTTTCTCGCCTGTTATGACCTAAAAGACGAAGAGGGGTAAAGACATAAGCAAAAAAAAAACTCCCACACTCCGGCGGTAACTTGAGTTATGTCTCTCCAAACGGTTAGTGCGCTCTTCGGGAGCTATATATAGGCGACAGCTATCCAAGCGTTGACAGTCCTCTGAAGATGGCCTGCAAAATGATAGTCGAAACGTTAGACTTTCATAAATTGACGCGGTTCAACCCGGACAACCAAGTTGACACTTACACTCCACATGTCGGATAATTGATTCCAGTGTCGTCGTGGGGCTTTCTAGCTCCATACTTGTGGAAATGAAACTATAGTTACGGTGTAACGAATATCTTCTTCTTATAATCGCCATCACCGCGTCCAGTGTACAGGTTGCCATGGGATATTTTTATTTTTCTCTTTTACTTAAGGCTTAGTGCCTAATTTACAGCAAGGTCTTTAGATGTAGGAAAGGATTGAGAGCCGGGAACGGGAAGGAATTCAGACATGGCCTTTTGGAGAAATCATTATGACATTCGCCTAAAGTGATTTGGGGAAACTATGAAAACCCAAATCTGGATGGTTGGACCGTGATTCGAACCCGGGTCCTCCCGAATTCGAGGCCAGCGCGTCACCACTTCACTAGGCACGCACTATAATAAACATGATTGGACGTAGAAATGTTTTAGTACTGCCATACAAGCAGGCATAGGCGGCCGCGTAGCTCATGCGGTGCAGTGCCAGTATACAGGGTGGTCAGAAATTCACTCATCGGCGGGTAAGGGCAGTGTTCGGGACGTTGCACTAACGAAATAAATACAAAAAAAATCTAGTAAAAGTCGTACCGTTTTTGAGTTATTCGCAGCTAAAGTTGACCAATAAGAGCGCTGCGCGGGCGAATTCAAACAGCCTTCCACCGGCGGTGTTGCCAAGCGTACTCGAGATATACGAACGCCACAGAAAACGAAAGAAAAATTCTCTTCGGAAGGGTGGGATTGAACCCGCAACCTTCAGATTGAGAGTTTGCCGTCTCACCGACTACGCTGCCAAGGCACTAGAATTACCTTGTTTTTAGAAGCCACTAGGGCGGAAAGTCGGTCGTGGGGCTTAAGGACCATGCCAGAAGAAGTCTCGCAGTCGAACGCAACTTACTGATAAAGACACTGTCATCATGCAACGTCATCAATTTTCGTTTGAAGAGTACGCCGATATGCATTTGGCGTATGGCGCTGCTGGACAAAACAGGGCCGAAGCAGTTAAGATTTACACGACTCGATTTCCTAACTGTGTGATTCCATCGGCCAACACTTTTGTGTTGGTTGACAGAAGGTTGAGGGAGACGGGAAGTATTGTTGTCCACAGGCCCGACGCCGGACGAAATCGGTTCAGGCGGAGTGTAGGATTTGAAGACAATGTCCTGGAAATGATTGCTGATAATCCGAGGACAAGCTCTGGGGTCATTGCCAACGCATTGCAGATACGTCCAGTCTAAGTGATCCCTCAAATTCTCCGTTTACATGCAGCCTTTCAATAGGGTCATTTTTGTTGTTTATTAATTACCAGGCCTCACAAGCCACTGTTTTGGACGTCCTTCACGACAAAGGGTTACATCCCTTTCACTTTCAAAAGGTTCAAGATTTGGAGGAAGACGATTTTCCACTTCGAGTTCAGTTTTCACAGTGGTACCTGCAGCAATGTAACGATTATCCAAACTTTGAAAGGAAGGTGCTGCGGACGGTTGAGGCGCGCTATACCAGGGAGAAGTGTTTTAATAGCCGAAACAGCCATGTCTGGGATGTCGAAAATCCGCAAGCAATTTTTGTCAAGTCATACCAACACAAATTTAGTGTTAACATTTGGGCGGGTATTTTGGGCGAGTTTATACTAGGCCCTGTTCTACTTCCGCAACGTTTAAATGGCGCTTCTTATCTAGCATTTCATGAAAACGTGCTTCTGTTGTACTTAGAAGACCTTCCTTTGGCAATTCGTAATGACATGTGGTTTCAACATGACGGCGCGCCGCCGCATTTTGCAGTACCGGTACGTCAACACTTAGATGCATTGTATCCTAACAGGTGGATTGGTCGAGGAGGCCCAATTCACTGGCCAGCTCGGTCACCAGACAACAACCCATTGGATTTTTATCTCTGGGGAGCTGTCAAGGCCATTGATTATGAGACTGAAGTAGGAACAGAAGAAGAATTTTGGCTAGGATAATTCTAACTTTTGATGAAATTAGAGAAAGTTACAATTTTGGAAGACTCGCAAATTCAGTAACTCAGCGTTGTCGTGCAGGTATTGCAGTTGAGGGAGGACATTTTGAGCAGTTGCTGTAAAATGTAAGGACCCGTATTTTTTTGTTATTGTTGTTAACTGGGATACATTTTTACTACGGTTACTGATGCGGGTTGACGTCTATTGTAAGTAAATCCCTGTTGGCTTTCAATGTTGCGACTGATAACGTCAAGTTGGAATGAAACTACTGTACAGTAATTTTGTTTTGTATCAGTGACAAAATGGCTTTCAATGAGTAACAGCTTGTTTACCTATTGCGGCTTGCCGCGCGTTAGCGAGTTGATACACGTTACCAAAATGTACAACTTGTTTGAATAAGAACAGACTTTTTGCAGCAGAGAAAGTTACGTTACAAACGATAGAATGGGTTTAATGTTCTTTTTTCCAAAAGTTTATTGTTTTTTTGTTTTATTGTTGCAAAATAGTGGTAAGGATATTCACGTTAATCAATAAAAATGTTGTGATCGAAATCTAGTGAAATACGATTACATGGAATAAAAGAAGCTTCTTTGCGACGAATAAATTAAGTTTGCAGAATTTTTTTGTGCCAGTAACTAAACGATTTTTGTACAAAAATTAAAGATTAATCTAGCAAGCAGATCAACTAATTAAAAATCAATTCCCATAAAAAATAATCCTCTAGCCGCACCACCGACTTCCCGAAAAATGTTGCGGATTACCGATCAATTCCGATTACGATCAAACAGTCCACTCTAGTGGCTTCTAAAAACAAGGTAATTCTAGTGCCTTGGCAGCGTAGTCGGTGAGACGGCAAACTCTCAATCTGAAGGTTGCGGGTTCGATCCCACCCTTCCGAAGAGAATTTTTCTTTTCGTTTTCTGTGGCGTTCGCATGTCTCGAGTACGCTTGGCAACACCGCCGATGGAAGGCTGTTTGAATTCGCCCGCGCAGCGCTCTTATTGGTCAACTTTAGCTGCGAATAACTCAAAAACGGTACGACTTTTACTAGATTTTTTTTGTATTTATTTCGTTAGTGCAACGTCCCGAACACTCTCCTTACCCGTCGATGAGTGAATTTCTGACCACCCTGTATATGTAAAGATGAATGTACGTATGTTGGTTTGTGTGTTCTTCATACAAATCCACAGTTTTCATCAGATTTCGATGTAAGTTTGCACACTTATCCTTTGAAACAAGGAGAAAAGTACAGTCTACATTTGGTTGAAAAATTTTCTGTATAAATGATACATGTTGTCTTATAATTTCGAAAAATTACTGAACGATGATAGACAGACGCGTAGGATGTGTAGGTCTCTGTACTGCCTTTCCGTGTAGCGGTCTGGCAGGTCAGTGGTTGCTTACTGCTGTTTGGATCGTGGTCTCCGGTTAAAATCTCCGTGCAGGCAAAGATTTTTAAAAATTGTTTTTGATCATAAGAGTCACGCCTGGACCGTCGGTTATTCGGGATTGAATGTTAAACTGTAGATATCACAAATTTAGGGGTTCAATGCGAGGCAAATCGTATGTAGTCTTGCAATGCTGTAAGTGTACACTTTTTTACGTTATAATGATCCCTCAGGTGTTGTTCGCAGTCAGTGTGTGAGTGTGAACCACAGTAATACTAATATAAATACGGAAGTAAGTCTCTGTCTTTTTGTTACGTTTTGACGACTAAATGGCTATATCGATATTGATGGAATTTGACAAGAAAATCTGTAGGTAGGGCACAGGACATTTTTCCGGTATGATTAACAGTTGTAGTCACGAAATTTTGAGAACTTATCGAATGGTGACAGAAATATGTTGGAAATTCATTCTCTTCACGAGACAAGTTCGACGATAGAATGATATAGTGATAACTTTCCTGTCATATTATGCCGACTGGGACCAATCCTTCGTTACCAACTACAGTACTTTCTATATTCAATTCTGGTCTAAGAAATTCTTAATCCCCTTGTACGAAGTAGCAAGTATCAGCTAATATATATATATATATATATATATATATATATATATATATATTCGCTGGTGCCAACTAGGACCACGTTAAGCCTTTGTGCGTTTTTCAGTGAGTTTCTTCTTCTTTTGGCCCCAGAAGTCCTTTATTCGTTTTGAGTGCGCCTGTTTGCGCTCCTCTGCCCAGAGTGTCCCGCGTCTTCTTTTGGCGTGTTCGTCTCGGCTTGTCCCATTTGTCATTAATTTCTTCAGAAAAAGATCTCTGTTGAAAGCATCTTCTGGTTCTATTCCCATGAAATGAAGTTCTTGTTTAATATTTACGAACCAGGGTATTACAGTTTTGGGACTTGAATCAAATGAATTAAAGATTTTATTTGTTATTCTGGTCTCCTACATCCGTTTGAGGTGACCAGAGAATTGCGCCCGTCTTTTGCGGATTGTTTCGGTGATTTTCTCTATTTTGCTGCATACTTCTTTGTTGGACCTCTTTATGTATTTTTTATTTATGCAAATAAAATTTTATTGTTACGTTGTTTTCGAATATCTAATGACTTCAAGAAATTATACATTGACTGCTTCGAAAAGTTTAGATATTACATATATAGTGTAGTATTTCTTGAGTATTAATACTCGGCCCACCATAACCTTAGTAAGTAGTTAGAAACTTGTACGAAATAGGTAACATAATTCCAATTATAGTAATGCATACAACAAAAACGAACCGAAGTTCTTTTAAATACGTAAAAGTGAGTGTAATTACTTACGAATCACAACGGACACAAAAACACACATTTGTTGATGTGAGTCAAACCTCAACTGGACTGGTATCGACAAACGCGAGGGTCGATCATCAGTCGAGCCAGAAACAGCGAAGGGACGGCACACGTTTTTGAGGCATATTGCGGATCTGCACAAATTTGTACGGGTTCCCGATTTTCTGTATCGCAATCACTGGTTGATACAAGTTGTATAAGTGGCTAAGTAGCCTCTGTATTAACCTGGAACGGACACCGTGGGAAGCTAACATACGGCCGGAGATCACTCTGTGCTGTAACTCCAATGCAAGATGCTCTGGCAGGTGTAAGGTTTTGGCAAACGAATAGGTGATTTCCCTTGCTCTTTATTATTTGCTTTTACTGTCCATCAAAAAGCCGAGAATAAACTGGCTGCCGAAATTAGCAGTCTATACCAAAATTTACTAATATATTAATAATTTTAACATTTATTCTTTCTTTCTTCGACATACAGTCTCACACCTGATTCTCAGCACATTAATTCTCTTTCACAGTAACCATAACACAGTCTTTCCTTTTTATCTTCAGCTTCTCTCAGCAACTAAATCCGCATCACCTTCTACACTCTCTGGTCACGTGATCCACCACTAAGTACATATAATTTACTAAAATTATTATTATTAAAAATTTATAAAATAGTCATATAAGCAGACACAGTCAGCTGAATTTTCCTAACGTTTTTCCTCTCCTTGCGTGCTGGCGTAGAATATTATATCTGATAAATGTCTAAATGAAGATAAATGTGTCGCTATTAGTATCTGTTCAATTATTCCGCAAGTAATTGTGATAACTGTGGATATAATTATTTCTGATAGCAAGGTTATGAAGTATCTTAGGAAGTGGTTGTGGAGAATATTATTTCAATGTTCACTGGATATAATGAGTAATTCAAAGTTATTATCTAGTTATGTGGAATTTGTTTCGCAAATACGGCGTAATTTGTGCGCAGAAAATCACTTTAATGAGTCATATTTTGTATTCCGTTACCAGATACACAGTAACAGGCCCGTACATGGTCTATTTGCATGGAGTAATGAGCTTACCTTTTTCATTATAGAATAGCCATTATTAAGCCAGAGAAGGATTAAAATCTAAATGACATGTTAAAATTTTCGTTTCTTTTAGTTACTTTATTTTTTGGGACGTTCCGCAAGCTATAAAAAATTTTCCTGCTTAATTGAAGGTGATATATATATATATATAAAGATGAATGTATGTATGTTTGTTTGTTCTTCATACAAATCCACATTTTTAAACTGATCTCGATGAAACTTTGCACAGTTCTCCTTTGAAACAAGGAGAAAAATACTGTCTACATTTGGTTGCATAAAGAGTACATATCTTATAATTTTGAAAAATTACAGAACGGTGATAGACAAACGCATAGGATGTGTAGGTCTGTGTACTACCTTTCCATACAGCGATCTGGTAGCTTAGTGGTTAAAGCGCCCGCTTACTGATGATTTGTTGGAGTGTGGTGTGAGAGAGTGTGTGTGTGTGTGTGTGTGTGTGTATGTGTGTGTGTGTGTATGTGTGTGTGATTTGCACTAATCTATATATATATAAAGATGAATGTATGTATGTTTATTTGTTAGTTTATTTGTTCTCCATTCAAATCCACAGTTTTAAACCGATCTCGATGAAACTTTGCACACTTATCCTATGAAACAAGGAGAAAAATACTGTCTACATTTGGTTGAAAAATTATCCTTATAAATAATACATGTTGTCTCATAATTTCGAAATACTACTGAACGGCGATAGACAGACGAGTTGGATATGGACGTCTCTGTACTGTTTTTCCGTGTAGCGGTCAGGCAGCTCAGTGGTTAAAGTGCTTGCTTACAAATGTGTGGGTCGTGGTCGCCGATTCAAATCTCCGTGGAGAGTAAGATTTTTAAAAATTGTTTTTGATCGTAAGAGTCACGCCTGGGCCGTAGGTTATTCGGATGGAATATTAAACTGTAGATATCACAAAGTTAGGGGTACAATGCGAGGCAAATCGTAGGTAGTCTTGCAATGCTGGAGGTGTACACTTTTTGCGTTATAATGATTGTTCGGAGTCAGTGGGTGTGTGAACCACAGTAATACTAATATAAATACGGAAGTAAGTCTCTGTCTTTTTGTTACGTTTTGACGACTAAATGGCTATATCGATATTGATGGAATTTGACAAGAAAATCTGTATGAAGGGCACAGGACATTTTTTACAGTATGATTAACAGTTGTAGTCACGAAACTTTGAGACCTTATCGAATGGTGACAGAAATATGTTGGAAATTGATTCTCTTTAAGAGAGAGGTTCGACGGTAGAATGATATAGTGATAGCTTTCCTGTCATATTATGCCGACTCGGTGTTTGTTGGGACCAATCTTTCGGTACCAACAACTTTTTATATTCATTTCTGGTAAAAAAAATTCTTAATCCACGCGTACGAAGTCGCCGGTTTCAGCTAGTGAAGCTATAAGTGTAATGTGTCTTGTAACGATTTAATGTGCTTGCCAGCACTATCACATGTGATGGCGAACTAGCGATAATGGGTAGTATTCTTGATTGTTTGAGTTTGCAGCTTCGATTCTTCTACTAAGTCAATTCACAGATCGCATTTAAGTTAATAGATGATTTATTTACCAAGCATATACATCTGTCTCAACCACCACCACTAATTATCTAATTATACTTGTTAATCTTGACCGTGGGTAAGACTATACAGTACTTCATTTCCTCCGATTGCAAGTTCTGACCACGCTTCTGACTAACGCGTCTACACACTGTGTTACCACTTCTCACTCCTACTAGCTTGTCGTTCGTCACGAAGCAATTTCCCTAAAGTGATCAGTGGACAACACTTTAATACTTTTAGATACACTATACAATTATACAAGGCCGCGCTGTAACCTTAACACTACTCTTGCTGCGACCAGCTACTGATTCCTGCGGCAGCCTGCTACAGACTGACTCAAAAATTACTTTTTTGCCTCACACGCCACTGCGCTACAATGCTACCTGCCGACTTTAGGCTTTACTAATAATATACATGTCCTAATACTGTCTCGCCACAGTATTTTTCTCGTTTTATCATAGCGTTACGCAAAAAACACTGAACCGATTTGGATAAGGTATTCATAGTATGAAACTCATGGTCTAGCATAAAATCTGTAGTATATCTTATCACTCTACTTGACGGGGGTACGGAGCGAGAAATCATAATCAATTCGTAACCACAATAGACAGGAATCACAGATCATGTTACATCAAAAACAAACACTTTCTCGTAACCTCAAAAGAAACTCTTCAAAGATCACAATGCATCACAGATAAACACCCAACTCTTTGGATTCTCTTAATATTACTTTCACTTCTTCAAAAATTTAGTAAGTTGTCATATTTACGTTATGACGAAAATTAAAACGATATTACTTTTTTCGATTTAAATCCTTACACCTCGTCGACGTTGAGGTCATTAGAGAGAGGGAAGGTGGAAGAGAATTGGGTGGAGTTCAGCCACGGCTGTTGAAGGAACCGTCCCGTCATTCGACGGGGGTGATTTCAGAAAACCGAAATATGGGGGCGATTCAAACCCCCATCCTCCGGAATGCGAGGCCAGAACGCTCGGTGAGTCGGCCTTACCACCAAGGTTGGCAAATAGATGTTTCACGTTAAAATATACATACAATAGAGCTTCGATAATCCGAACTAAATGGGACCGAGGATGGTTCGGATTATCGATTTGTTCGGTTTGCATAGTTTGTGTTTTACCTTTAATTTTACATTAAGTCCATACATATCACAAACAAAAGAAGTCTGTTGTTTTCTTCTGCTTCGTGTTGGAAGCACTTATGCTTCCTTTTAGAAGATGAACATGATGCTATCTTGGGCGTATAATGGTCGTACAAGATACTAAAGTCAACAGAACTCACCAACACAACAAAGGCGCAGGACGAACACGGCGGGTTTCAGATTTCTTAAAACTACTGGCACATTGAAAGAATTATTGTTGTCACGTCGTGGTTACAACAAACAGTCAGCATCAATGCCAGTGTCACGAAAGGATATTCCGGTGATAATTCAATAACAAACGCAAGATGTAAAACTCGTTGCTCCTAGTTTATTGTCTGAGGAATTTCTGAGCAAAACATGTGCAAAGATACTATAAATCTGTAAACAGAAACAAAGTTAATGCTTCTGTGAAACAGTGCACAATTCGTAAAAACAACAACAACAAAACAACAACTATGACAACAACGACGACGACAACACCGACGACGACGAAAACAACAACAACGACGACGACGACACCGACGACGACGACAACAACAACAACGACGACGACGACGACGACGACGACGACGACGACGATTACGACGACGACAACTACTACTACTACAACAACAACAACGACAACAAATGGTTGTTCAAATAATTGACGTTCGGATTATCGACGTTTTACAGTAAAACAAGGTTTTTTTTGTTTTTTTTAAAAAAAATACTGCCTATATCTGCGTAAATATTAATTACGGCGGTACTGGATTGGATACCAAGGAACCAGAAAAGAGCAAGAGGAAGACCCCCGGATCACTGGGATAAGGAAATACCTCGAGTTACAGGCGTGAACTGGAAGAGGGTGGCTCAAGATCGATCAGCATCAAAAGAACTACAACAAAACTTCGTAGAATTAAATTCTAATATATCGCTCATTAGACTTAAAGAGGCTACATCCTGAATTAAGGATTCATATAGCTGCAATAATAATAATAATAATTAATTATTCTAGGCAGTGTTGGGTATAACAGGGCGAGGGAAAAAGGTACTAGCTGAGATTACACGTTTTTCTGATAGATGGCAGAGCAATCAATCTGCTCCAATAGATTAGACTTCGGGCGGGAAACTCATATCCTCCTCCCCCCCCCCCCCTCAGGGCTTTAACTGCCGACGTGCTCGGAGAAAGAAAACAAAAATTCTTTTTCTGTGTTGCTGGTACCTTGAATAATTTCACTCGTCACAGAATTCTCGCTGTAATTGACACAGGGAACCGCGCAGTGTTAAGAGTAGCTATGTTACACATCGACCCTCCGAGGCTAGAGTAAACATTTACTTTCCGACGACACGCTGTATTGACGATACGCTGCCGCTGGGAATTGGTCGGTCGCAGTTTCGAGGATAACGATTCCCGGCTTCTGGTCGACGGATTTTACGAAAAGTTAGCTCGGGGCGCTGTACGAATTTAGCTTCGGCAGAGGGAAGCAGTCCGAAAACAAAGCGCTTCCGTGAACACTGGCCTGCAGGACACGCGGCTACTACGAAAAAGTCGAGCCTGGATGATCTTCACATCAGCGACAGCCTTAATCATTGCGACACTCCGGGCGGCCGATTTCCACGAGGCCCTTGTCCTCTGTGAAAGTATCTGAACCAAAAGTAGGCATTTCTTATGACTGACGAAAAACGCAAAAGTTACAAATAAGTAAAATTCAAATATTATGTTAGAAGTTTATAAAAGTTAACAAAACATAAAGACGAAAAATAAATTATGGTGATAAACAAATGTACATAAATGCCTTGAAAGCTATATGCAGGGATTTAAAAATAATGTTAGTAGCTTTTATTAAGACTAAAATCTTTAATTAAAGTACTGTACCAGCTTTCTTTTGATAGTTCGTTTCCTTTTCGAACTACTCGATTCAAATTTTCTACCGGCAACACGATCCCGTGAACTCATTTCATAGATCTTGTTTTTGCACATAAAACTAGCTCAGAAATAATTTACAAGAAGTTTAACGCAGTTTTTTTAAAAACAACTCACTCTTTACTAAAAGTACTGTTAGTAGCTTAAGGACCGAGCGTGGTGGGTGAGCGGTTAACGCTCTGGCCTCGCGTTCGGGAGGACGCAGGTTCGAATCCCCATCCAGGTATCCTGATTTGGGTTTTCCATGGTTTCCCCAAGTCACTCCAGGTGAATTCCTTGGTGCTTCCTTCCAAAAGCCCATGACCGAATTCCTTCCCATCCCTGTCCCAAATCCCATCCTGCCTCAAATGACCTCGACGTCGACGAGGCGTAAAGCCATAAGCAAAAAAAAAAGGAACAAAAATACCCAAGAAAAAAAATTAATAAAATACTAATATCTTTTAATGTTTATTTACCTACTTAAAGATATAAGCCTTACAAACGATTTTGTATTGCTGCACTAATACTGGATCGCACAGTCACCGCAACTCTTATTATTGGCGCTCACTCGATTAAGACTAGTTCAAACGACACCGCGTGTAGTCCGACACCCCGCCGTCATTAGTATGGTTTACTTTTTGACGGCGTAGTCCGGTGTCGGGCTGGTGGATGTGGAGAAGCATGTGGAGGCAGTTCGGAAATTTTCGTGCCTTTATGACCAAATGTTGTTTTTATGTTATCAATTGCCTTAAATAATTTCTCTTCTTTAATCTCAGTTCCATGTTCAACAGATAATTGCAAAATGTAGATTGCGCCATTCTAAAGCAAAGTTTCTCAAACTCATACCTCCATGTAAACCTACGAAATATCCCAAAGAAGAATGGGTAACCCCTTAAAAAAAATTGCTGGAAAGCTACTGTGAACTACGTGGGGACGTGGGGGGGGGGGGGGAGAAAGGGTTCCGAGCCAAGCCACGTAGCTTTCCATTCATATTATTTGTCGCAGTTAAAATAAGGTACAGAACACACAACAGCATGTGGATATTTATTTCCGTCATTTAATTATCTCCGGATCTAATTTACGATAGTCTGACAAGAGAAAACAGGACAAAATTACTTCTGGAATCAATATGCAAAAAAGCTACGTGCTACGCAGGGAGGAGGGGGCGGGGGGGGGGGGGGTGGTAGAGGCAAAAACCAAGTCGGGCTTGTAGCCTCCAAACATTTAAAATTCATCCAATTGAAGTCGAGCAAATCCAATTAATTAATTTGCTCGAAACTCTGTAGATCTTACGACGACGTGGCCCTAAATAAGTCGTCTTTTGATCCACGTACACAGAGTAGAGGTCACCTTTTTTAAAAAATATTTAAAGATATTCAATGGTAATAAAAAAGCTCATCAAATGGTCGCTAATTCTACATATGATACAACAACAAGTTGTTGGCGTATTTTCTCAACTGTTTTTTAATAAATAGTCAATTCAAAGCTCGCAACCAAAACAAAATACAACTACTATACATTCATATAATGTTACTGCGACACAGTCCAACACCAACAGCTTTTTACACACACCTTCCTTCTTCTTTTTCTCATAGAATCTCTCTCACCAGACCAAAGATTTTCTATCTCATTCTTTTCAAAGATATACTACCCACTGACAATGTTTGTTATTCTGTGGTTTCCTCGAGCTTAGAAATTATATCATGTACATCATTACAATCAATATTTAAATGATAATTAATTACACTTAACAAAATAATATTTAAATGATAAATAATTTCATAATTGGGGTGGTAGCATATGTTATAGGCTACGTGGGGGAAAGGGGGGGGGATTTCACAGCAGGCCAAAATGGAGCTACGTGGTTTATAGGCGCTCCCAAACAAATGAAAACTATTTCGTTAGAAGTTTAATTTTAATCTGTTGTAGTAACATCCTTTCCTTACTTTGATTTATTATAATAATTTTTTTATTTGTAATAAAATCAGAAAGAGGAGAATCAGTTTTTTTGGTCACATAATGAGAATGGATAACAATAGACTTACAAAAAGAATTTCCAATCATGTTTACAAGAGTAAGAAGGGCAACCAGTGGATCCAAGGAGTAAAGAAAGATATGATTGAGATCGGAATAACAGAAGATTTAATACAAGGAAGAGCAACTTTTAGGAGATTCATACAAAATTTCAAGGGTTTCCAGGAGAAGGAGAAGAGGAAATGTAAGAATATATGGACAGAAGAAAGGAGGAAACAACAAAGTGAGACAATGAAGAACTATTGGAAGTCAAGAAAAGAAGCATCGAAATGAATGCAAGGGATTTAATTAATTTAATTAATTTAATTTAATTTCAATGGAGCACAGGCTCCGGTGGCAATTTCCCTACACACCCATCTTCCCCCTATCCTGCACCTACCTACATTTGCCCTCTACAAATTTTATCTTTACATTCTTTCAAAGTTTTCGGTAAATTATTCATCATTTCTCTTGGTAACTCATTGCAATCCCTGACACCCTTACCTAAAAAAGAGAATCATCCTACACCCTTGTGCCTGAAATCGAGTGCCAGCTTGTGGTCATGGTCATCTTTTCCCTTCCATGCACTACTTTTAATACCTATTGCAATATCTTTCCATGCCTCATCGCCAGTATATGCCCTGTACACTCCCATGACCCTCCTCATTCTCCTCCTGTCTTGCAATGAATCCCATTCCAGCTCCTTTATCATATCCGTCACTGATTGCATTCTGCGATAATTTCCAGAAACAAATCTAGCACCCCTTTTTTTGCACCCTCTCCAACTCCTGTATTTGATGCGTAAAATGAGGGTCCCATACTACACTACCATATTCGAGCAATGGTCTGACCAAAGTTTTGTAACCCAATTCCTTGACTTCTCTCGTACATCCCCTCATCACTCTCTCCAACAAGTGCAGAACTTTGAAACCTATTTCCTACCACCTCTCCTATGTGTCCTGCCCAGTTAGGTTTGTTATCAAAAGTAATTCCAAGATATTTACATTTCAAGTCTTCAGCAAGCAATTCTTTCCCCACCTTATATTCATAATTAACCTTTTGCCTTTTATTTGTGTATCGAATAAGCTGACTCTTCTTTGCATTCTTCATTCCATGTTTACCAACCCAATTAGATATCCTGTCCAGTTCACCCTGCAACTGTTTACAATCCTCTATCGTTTTGATTCTTTTATGCAGCATTATGTCATCTGCAAACAATCTAATTTCAGATAGTAAACAATCAACACAATTATTCATTAGAATAATGAATAGCAATGGTCCCAATATGCTACCCTGTGGCACACCCATTTTTACTTCAATTTCTTTTGATGCTACATTTCCTACCCTAATTTTCTGTTTTCTACATTAAAAAATTCTTCTACCCAGCAAATGACTTTCTTATCCACTCCAATGGTGTTTACCTTATTTACTGCCATTTTATGGCTTACTCTGTCAAACGCCTTAGACAGATCTAGTGCTACACTATCAATTTGGCCTCCCTTGTCCATTTCATCTGAAATATTACTTTTCGTGGTCTTTAGATGGCCGATATCGAAGAGTTACCTTATTTACTGCCATTTTATGGCTTACTCTGTCAAACGCCTTAGACAGATCTAGTGCTACACTATCAATTTGGCCTCCCTTGTCCATTTCATCTGAAATATTACTTTTCGTGGTCCTTAGATGGCCGATATCGAAGAGAAAAATAAAATCAAAAACTTTAAATGTTAAAGCTACCAATAACGAAAGGTTATTCTGGAATGAGAGATCATTAACAATGAGAGATCAGTGACATATAGACGGGTCTGGTAGCTCAATGGTTCTGCACTTCCTCCGAAAATTTTCTAGATACGTTCGCGGGTTCAAATCCCGCTGGAGACAGGAATTCTTCAAGTTGTGTTTTATCACATCAGCTACGCCAGGACGATCCGTGGTTCGGATTCCACGTTAAACTGTAGGTCCCAGAGGAAAGGAACTGGCCGACCTACCTCCGACACAATGGCTTAGTATGCCTCCTTCGGGAGAATACATCCAACCTTCCGGTTGTGGACGAAGTTATTTTAGTTTTATGACACTTATTACTCTTTTATGGTAATAGAAATGACACCTGTTTAAATCAATTAGGTATAATAATAATTCCGTCTGATCGTAATGTTGTTTTTTTTTATTATTTTTGTAATGTCCCTTGGTGACGGGAAATTTATGCGTGTGAATTCCACGTTTCTTTGACATCGGCGAGAGCCAGGTGACTCATACCTGCGCTGAAAGACCGAACGATTTATGGCAGGCCGTAAAGTTAAAAGCTTTACGCATTCAATGAAATTCAAAGGTCAGTATAGGGACTGTGCCGAAATGAGGATTTCCTGGTACAGTAGAAAGTTGAAACTAGAGAAACGATGCTTCGGAGAAAAAGTCAGGTTGCGGAACACCTCTGTTGGGAACCAGCGAATCAAACGGTGTGTTACGAAATTTTAGAAACCATAAGTTTTTTATGTTGCATGAGGAGCGCCAATGGAGATCATGGCCGACCAGCCAAACGCTGCGACTCGCTGAAATTTCCCGCGTCTGCTAAAACTCGGGAGCCTGCAAGTTTTCAACGGAGCGAACAAGCGGGAGAGAAGACATTCTGTTTCTGGCCAGCAAACAATCCGCACCGGCGCACCACGGGAGATTGCCGGAGAGCTAGCTCGCCAAGTGACCTTGCACCCAGCTGACCAACAGGGTCCGTCTGATTTCTCCGCAACTCATCTGCTACGGTAAAGAACGCCGCCGATGTATAGACACTCTTGCGTCATTCAACCCTAGGCAACGCTCTGAGATGAGAATCATGCTCTAAATTGTTCAAAAGAAACTTTTAATATTCAGTTCTGTTCAATAAACCAATCAATTTTATATTCAAAGAAAATAATAGGTGTTTTAAACCCTGCTTTCAATAACTTCCTTTCCAATGTACCAGTGTATCATTTGATTAGATGAAGATTTGTGTTTTTTAATGGTATTTTAAAATTACAATTGCTTTGATTAAAAGTATTTCAGAATTGGAATGTCGCTTCTCTCTGATAGAGAACACTTCCATTCTTGGCGCCTACCCGGGATTAATTTTGCAAATTAACATATTAATTAATGCATCTCATTATTTTATTCTAATTTTAATAACGTCATAAAACGAGACGTTACATTTTTTTCACTTATGGCTTTACGCCTCGTCTAAGGCTAAGGTCATTAGAGGCGGGATCGGACTGGGGACAAGAAACGGGAAGGAATTCGGCCATGGCCTTTTTGAAAGAAGAATTCCAGCATTCACCTGGAATGATTTGGGGAAACCATGGAACACCCTAATCTGGTTGCCCGGATGGGGATTCGAACCCGCATCCTCCCGAATGCGAGGCCAGAACTGGTCTTAATGACCTGGTGACAGGGTTTCTAATGGCTGCGTATTCCGCCCCTGTCGTAGGCAGTCCTACCGGGCATAGGGAACCTGCAGTTTAACGTGGAATCCGAAACACGTAAGCATTCTGGTGTACTTCACATTACACAGCAAGCTGTTCCAGAGGTGAAGGCCGGGTTAATGATTTATGAAAATTCCCGCCGAGACAGGGATTCGAACCGGCGAGGTTTGAATCTTCAGTCACACGCTTTAACCACAGAGTCACCAGATCGCTGTCAATTTGATCTTTCACTTTAATTGAAATAATCGTAAAAGCAATATTTGAGAACTTTTAATTTCCAATATGAATTATTACTCATGAGCAAGTTAGCATAAAACTTAGACCTTTTAACTTTTTTTTTTTTAACTGTTTTTCGTCTCTCAACAGCGAGATTTTAGAGACGGGAAAGGATGGGGGCAAGGAATGGGAAGGAATTCGACAATGGCCTTTTTAAGGAAGCATCCCGGCATTTGCCTATAGTGATTTGGGAAACCATGGAAAATCCAAATCTGGATGCTCGGACGGGGATTCGAACCGCCGTCCTCCCGAATGCGAGGCCAGAACGCTAATCGTTACACCACCACGCTCGGTGTCCTTTTAACTTTAATTTACATACAACATAAAGAAAGATGAAATTGCACTCAATTACCAAACACATTACACAATATGAAAAAAACAACATTATTTCAAGCCAAGCTAGCAAATAAAAAGATATTCGTTGCGTAATATGGCTTGGTTTTACAATAAGCAATGGGATTTAGTTTGAGCTTACGTGGGCTTAAGGGTTCCAATCTATAGACAGTTCGTACGTGATTATTCCGAGATCACGCTAACAATCTTACGCTTGATATCATGGTTCGTATCTCGTGGACACTCAATCGATTAGCTTCCACTGAAATCCAACCCTTCTTCTCAGATCTGTCATATACTGGATCGCGTTTACACCTGTATTATTTCTACCGCTAGGAGGAAAATCTAAGTTCCCTCTCGACGATGAATTGAATTTTTAAACTGTGTGATTGAGTTTCAAATTGATCTCCTTAGCGTATTAGGAGATTTCTCCACAGCTAAACATAGTTAGACACGTGATCACCACGCTGACCAACCCCAGACTTCCTCTCTTTCTCACCTTTTAAGGTACCGTGGTACCATTAAGATTTTTTAACCACTTCTTATGGGCTTTCTTAATTTTCTTTTAGTCTCTCCTCTCAATATTGTTCGAAATCCAGAACGTCCTTCTCTTCGAGATGATTTCGATTAACTCTTCTCATTTTCGGGGAGTGTCTCGTCGAATTTCCGATTGGTGCCGTAAATGGCAGCTTACACTTAATTGCAAAAAGTGCAAGATAATGCGAATAAGTAACAAAAAGAATCGGTTTGCTCACGAGTCAAAATAAACAATTCAGCTGTTGACACGGTTGATTCCCTGAAGTATCTGGGGGTGATAGTACAAAGCAACATGAAATGGGACTTGCGTCGATTCTTAGGCCGTATCTTGAGGAATAGTAATGCTCATACAAAGGAGATAGCGTATAGAACACTAGTGTGTCCGCATCTGGATTACTGATGTGGAGTTTGGGATCCGTATCGCAAGGGCCTGATCGATTCAGTGGAGAGGGTGCAGAGGAGATCCGCTCGATTCGTGACTTGTTGTTACAACCCTTATGAAAGCGTCACAGAATTGATACACAAATTGGGCTGGGATAGTTTGGAAGACAGACGACATAATTTGCGTTTGAATTTATTGGAGAATATGCGAAAATCTTTAACTTACGAGTGCAATGAAATACTTCTTCCGCCAACCTATTTAGGTCGCAATGACCGGAGGGATAAGATTGGAGAAATAAGATGCCATACCGATGCTTTTATGTATTCCTTCTTTCCTTGTGCTATTCGGGATTGGAATGCGCGGGTTTAGGATTGGTGCTTAGCACCCTCTGCCACCCACAATGTTTGTGATTTGCAGAGTATGGATGTAGATGTAGTAGAATTTTCCCACTAATTTATCCGTAATGATGTTGACCAACCCATCCCCAGGCGGTCGAGGTGACATTTAACCTCAGGGACCTTACGTCTGACTATAGCTGTGGCCAGTTTAATTGGCGGTTCAGTGTGAACGCGCTGTTGCCGTACTTGGGGACAATCTCGCGATGCGCTCTCTTTCTATCACCTGAAAATTGCAACGCGTGCGGCCTGTGTTGCCTAGTCCAAGCGGCAACAGTTCGCTACCCACCCCCAAACCTTCCATCTCCCTTTCACAAAAAATATGTGAACCTGAGAATAGGAATTAGAAAGTGTCAGTGTGAGTGTGACCTTGCTCGAGAGAGTATATTTTGATTTTTAGCGATTTACGATTTTTACGTGCGATTTAAATAATTCCTTTTGGTTATTTATTAATTATAGTAATTCAGTGTAATAATTTTACCGAACAAAAAGTGCAGTAACTTATAATTAGGGAAATTTAGCAAGAGAATCTTGCTACTAAAAATGGATACTTAGGAAGAGACTTATTCTCCTATTCCAGGTGTTCCCGAACTAACGACTCCCAACAAGACGCAAGTCATCGACAGCAGAACCACCGCGGCTGAAGCAGACAACAGAGTAAATATATCATTCACAATGAATATAAATATTTCAAATTTCTTGTCGACAATGATCGAGAAATTTTGTCTTCTACATGTACGCTAGTAGGAAAAGACTTGAAAAATATGGACGTACTTGATATTGATGAAATAAAAAACTGTAGTGATTTGTTACCGCAAAAAAAAACCATATTGCGAAAAAATTAGGGAATGGACAGGCTATTTGCGCTGCAGCTTGTGATGGTTTGAGAACTGTCCAGCGCGTGTGTCGTGAGGGAAAATAACCTACGTTTGTTTCTCGAAAGAAAAATATGAAACAATACAGCACTCTAACAAAGCTTAGCGACTTTGACAGTCCTTTGTCAGGAGGACAGTACACGAATTTTACGATAGTGATGAGTGGTAATATATAAACAGATAATTTTGTCGTTAATTATGCGAGTTTTTCGGTGCAGAGGATGACAAAATAAAATTTTTATTTTAGTTATAAATATACAAACTGAAAATAAAATTTAACACGTTGACTTTTAGCCACAAATAAAAGAAGAGTATTTCCATAAGTTTCCTTAGTCTGTCGAGAATTTTATTTTTCTGCGTAGATAACAGAATAATAAATAACAGGTCTTTTGAAACCTCCAATTATATTAAACGCATCTGCAATGCATAACTTTCTTAACAAAATGACATGCATCAATATTTTATGACAGAATAGTGATCATAAATTACTTAAACACGTTACAAACCATTACTACAAGTAAAGAGATGAATACAACTGTTACGCGCACGGCTTGGCAACGGCACATTTGACGCCACCCGCCAATTAATCTGACCACACCTATAGTGTATTTAGCGTCGACAATCTGTGCGACGTTTATTAAAGGTCTAAATCAATCTATAATTTTGTTCTGGTTATCAGTCCATAAAATAAATTATATTTGCAATGGCGGCTAGATTTACAAAAGCAAACATCTCTAATTTTCCCACAATTGATGTGATGATGCTCGGAATGTGGTTTGCAAACAGTGTTTGAACAGAATTATAGAATTATGGATCTTAAATTTTTTTCTTAAAGTATAAAAACTGGAAGTGTAAATGTGTCTTGAAAAATGCACTTACTCTCGTACAATTAAGAAAACATCGATAAAAATGAAGTCTTTATTTATTACATTTGAATGATAGGCTTAGGGGATAGTTTTTATAAAAAATAATTGTTTTATAAGCTCTTTTTTATGGAGCAGTATTAGCAGAGGCTGTACTCAAGTTGAAAATATTGCTAATTTACTGTGCAAACTAAAATACGTAGAGCTAACGGAAACGTTGTGTCAATCGTACAAACGCATTCTAAACGAAGCGATGTGACGAAAATTGCTTATATACTGTATTTTGGAGTGCATTAATATTTTACTAAATGAGTAATGTATTTCTATGCATTTAATTCATGAAGCGGATGGTATAAATGTCGTCTAACTAATTTAAACAGGTTTTAAAGACGTTGTGTCTAAGGAGTTCACAATACTTAACCTCCAAAGTTATAATTTATTTATCGATAGACATTTATCACAGAACAAATTATTAAGTTAGGCAGTTTGTCAAATATGATAAAATATTAAGTCAAAAATTACATCAAAGAGATATTCACAAAAATACAATGAAGATTTTATACATAAATTTGTTGTGTTCCATCACTTTTTCCTCATGTTTTCCTTGTTTGAAGTTTTAATTGAGGCACTACACATTATTTGTAAAAGGTTCACCTCATTTTATCTACGAAATAGGCAAATTACTCGTAGGTCTACAACAGCACATACCGACGAATGACATCAGATGAGTGTTTTGCCGCCAATATTCAAATGTAAATTTTTGCATTTTTCCGTTTGTTTTTGCATAAATAATATTTTTTTGCTTGTAGTTGGCACGTAGATAAGACATTTTCCCTAATTATTCAAGTATTCTACGAAGCTCAACGGTCACGAATCCCAGCAAAAAATAACATTAGCTGTTGCAATGCCCGAAAAAAAAAATTGCCACCGCTGTCATAATTACTTTTGTATACAACTTCCATATTCTTTTCTCTCTGGATTTTCGCAAACGATAATTTCATTAATGGTATGATGTGGTGTCTTTTGTTCACTGCGAGCAAATCGTTACATTATTAACAAATACAATCAGCTAATTTACGTACGTAATTTGACACTGAAGTAAATATATTTTAATGCGGTATATGCATGTATTTTTTATTTTTTTAATCAATTATTTACATTCGTACACAACCGTAAAAAATATAACCAGAATGTAATTATTAAGATTTAACATCAAAATAAATATTTTCAAACTGAAATCCAGTTCCGCCGATTTAAACGCTGCCATTTTGGCGCTGTGCACTGTGACGTGTAAGTACACTACCGCATTGGCGTACTGTATAGCGTGGAGTGTTTCATGCCAAAACTTTCATGTTTTCTAACTAATGTCGATATGGAAGGAGGTCGAAAACCATGTTATAGGCACTGTATTGTACCTATGTGCAAAATTACTATAAGAAATGCACATTATAAAGTGTATTTTCTTGTCCCGCGAGATGCGAATATAAGAAAAAAGTGGTGTACCACTATGAGAAGAGATAAAATACCTGAAACTAGTTTATATCGCTGTGAAGATCATTTTAACGTAAGTACATAGAATTTCTGTATTTATGTATTTTAGGAAATGTAATATAAAAATTCGTTACCTGTTAAAACTTTAGTCATGTTTTAGTTCATTCTTATTGAAACTTAATCCAAAGCAAGTACGAACTTTTAAAGTTCAGACAGACATTTAGTTGAACACTTTTCTGCTACTTTATTATGTTACTAACTTTAAAGTCAGTTAAAAATGAAGGGCTCAACGGAGTTTTCCCGGCAAGTCATTTGATTACTATTGTTGAACTCTACTAAATTAACAACAATAATGTGAAACCAATAAAATATGTGGCCTGGACCCAAAAACATTTCATCATAGCCACATGCAATTAACTATACGCTCGACATGAACAAGGGGAGATTTATTTTGTTACTAGCGGTTGTGGTTAGGTTGAAACAAGGCCTAGACTCACCAAAGGCACAGGAAATTACACGTGTAACCAATTTTTGACAGTTGATATCTTGAGAACTAAGCGAGATTTCGAAAAAGTTTATTCTTCAATTTCGATTTTTCTCGTGCTGTCAGCATTTTAATCTAACCACAACCTTATGATGGTGCTGCCATTTTCTGCGAGGTGTAAAACCCAAAGACGATATAAATCTTTCGTGGAAATTAACACAGTAAATTATAGCTAATGCTAATTGTCTTATCAATCTGACTAACTAAAAAGGTAAAACATTAATAATTCAAATATCTATAACTTAATTACCTTGCTGCTTTCACTCCTCTGAGCTGAGCGCCCGTAAAATTCGGATTTGATGCAAAATATCTTGTCATCATGAAAGAATCAATTTTTGGAAGATTATCCCACTGTGCTTTCAGAAAACCGCTTTCAGTCTTTATTTGTTGTGTGCGTATTGAAGCGAGAATACAATATCTCACCAGTTATACTGATATGTTACGATAAACTTCAACTCAATCGCAGAGCTATCAAAACACGCAGCAACTACGCCTTTGTTTACAGTAATATCGTGTACTTGGTCGTCACGTTTCGTTTCGACAAATAGCGTTGCGTTCTGCGAAGTTACATTTCCGTTGTATTTTTTACACTTTTGACTAATTAAAATCAGTAAATAAAAGTCGAATAAATAGTAAAAAATAGTTATAGCGGTAATTCTACACTAATAAAGTTTCAAAATAAAAGTACTAGACGTAAATTTGAATTTCATGCATATTCCCTATTGCGTCTGAATAGAGCTGGTGGAAGTTCTTCCTGACAATGAGATTTTTTTTTTTTTTTTTTGTAACTGCTTTACGTCTCTTTTTAACATCGAGGTCTTTAGAGACGGGAAAGGATGGGGGGCAAGGAATGGGAAGGAATTCGGCTATGGCCTTTTGAAGGAAGCATCCCGGCATTTGCCTGGAGTGATTTGGGGAAACCATGGAAAACCCAAATCTGGATGCCCGGACGGGGATTCGAACCGCCGTCCTCCCGAATGCGAGGCGAGAACGCTAACCGTTACACCGCCCCGCTCGGTCTGACGATGAGAAATCAGGCAGCAAAACAAAGTCTGCCGTTCTACACAGAATGCGGTAGCCTGGACTATCACAGTTGAACATTATCAATGTTTATTGATTTAGTCTGAACGTAGCTATCCAAATTTAATCTACAGATATCAATGATGTAGTATTTGAATTCAAAGCAGGACAGCTTGCTCTACAAAATGAATTTCAGTTCTGTGACCCTGCGTTCGAGCAACTTGTTAAAGGGCAACTGGTATCAGAAGTATCTGTGAGAATATCGGCGAATCGAACTAACAAAAGAGAATAAAACTACAGCGGTTTATCACCGACCGTTTTGCAAATCGGACATTCACTCTAGTTTAATTAAAATGGCAAAACCGCATAAAAAAAATTGACTAAAAATATTTGAATACATCGGTAATCGATGGAACGCATTTTTCTTGGCTAAAAATGAAAAAAAATCATAAAGTTGAATTAACGTATACTTGGCGAGTGTTTAGTCCCGGTCGTATGCAGTTAACGAGAAGTCAGTTACGGTTTAACTGCCACTATCAGAGCCCAATCTGTTTAACTATTGATTATTATGTGCGCCGTTTGTAAGCTACAACAATCTGTTGATAATCGACTGTATTCAGTCATCCATTGTTCATTCATTTCCCCAGCTTGGTACCCATATTATCGTTTTTTTTCTGAAGCCTTGTATATGATGAGTGTGCTCCTAGTTCTTATGAAACCGAGCGTGGTGGTGTAACGGTTAGCGTTCTGGCCTCGCCTTCGGGAGGTGTTATTTTCGAAATCTAGAGGGACAAAAGTCAATTTTGACACTAGTCTACACAGCCAAAACAGTTATTTATATTTAAAGTAGACAAACTACATTATTAGGAACAAAGTTTTATTTTCTACGAATATGCGCCTAACAATAGAAAAAATAATTTGAACAATGGGCTTCCTGTGACCCACCGATCAAGTGCTCCATTCGCCTGAGTTTGGTCGATGATTACGCTGTGTTTCTGTGTGGTATTAGTAATTTGTGTGTTGCTATTGCTTTAGGTAAGTTTCAAGATAAGTTTATGCATGATTTTTCCGTAATACGTTTTAAAACTGAATCATGAGCATCATTAAAACAGAGCGAGATAATTTTTGATTAAAAATAACTACTGAGCCAGATTCATTTTGAGTTTTAGTTCATTATACCACATTATACCAATCTATTCTTATATTTATTTGAAAGAGCTGCTTATTAACTACAAGAATTACCATCATTTGTTTGCGCATGTTTGCGACACCCATACAACTTTTCTTCATTTTCAGAATGACTGCACAAATTTCGCATAGAGAATTTTTCAACGTATGGTTTGCTAACGCAAAACAATCAAGGATAGATGCTTTTTTTCAGTTTGTATTGCAAAAACTAGGAGACACATCGTTTTCAGATGACATTATAAGGAGTTTAAAAGCTACTATCAGAATTGATTTTCTGAGCAAATATGGTCTAAAACGGAAAGACATAGAGACCGCTTCCTAAACACATATTCTAAGTGGTTAGAAGGAAATGTTTCATTACCTGAAATTGTCACCAAAACTGCACTGCCTGGGACAAGTTCGTGCTCAAATTGAAAACCACAAAAATACTTTGAGAGTTCAAGCATCTCCTTGAAACGGCAAGTCAAGAAGAAATTTCGATGGCAACTGGAGCACTTGATCGGTGGGTCACAGGAAGTCCATTGTTCAAATTATTTTTTCTATTGTTAGGCGCATATTCGTAGAAAATAAACCTTTGTTCCTAATAATGTAGTTTGTCTACTTTAAATATAAATAACTGTTTTGCCTGTGTAGACTAGTATCAAAATTGACTTTTGTTCCTCTAGATATAGAAAATAAGACACTGTGCGGCGGTTCGAATCCCCGTCCGGGCATCCAGATTTTGGTTTTCCATGGTTTCCCAAATCATTCCAGGCAAATGCCGGGATGCTTCCTTCAAAAGGCGATGGTGGAATTCCTTCCCATTCCTTCCCCCCCCCCCCCATCCTTTCCCGTCTCTAAGACCTCGCTGTTAGAGAGACGTTAAACAAATATAAAAAAAAGGTTCTTATGAACTTGCCTGCTTCCGATTGTCACAGGGTTCGAAAGTATTGTTGTGTTGTTGTTGTTAGTGTGTACGACAGTGATAGTATGTCAAGTGTAGTGTGTTGTTTGTGCTGTGGATAAGAAACGGAGAGAGTGAACCCAGGTGGCGATCTATTCAGGTCTACTCTTCCGAAATAATCAAGTGTTGCCATACTAGGTGCAGCATGACCATATTAATCTGTTCTAAAGCGCTGTTGCTGCCGGCTCATAATGGGGCATCAATAAATTTCGTGAGGTGTTTTTCCAGATTTCATACCCCCCCCCCCCTTTTCTTGTGGGATCTGGTCCGTGAGACTCTCCCCCTAAAAATCGCCCTCGCAACGTTTTGAGACCTTTTTTTTTAGGTCTCACCATTCCAAAGCCAAGTTATACCCCCACTTTTCGATGAAATACCCCCCTAAAATCGGACTTTCGCGTCATTTGTAGACCTTTTTTTTAGCTCTACAGTCCAACAAAAATTTCCAAAACCTCTCGTGAGACTTCCGTTGACCCCCCCATACCCCTTGGTGAGATTTCGCCGGACCCCCCCCCCCCTATTTCACCTCACGTAATTTATGGACGCCCCCTAATGGGGTACTTGACACTAAAAAGGAAACTATGAAACCTAAATTTACAATGATAGAGTAAGTGGTAAGGATACCGAAAATCAACTTTATTTGTTGGATAAGCGTTAAAAACTTATTATTTTTAATAGAATAAAAACGCGAAAACACAGCTGTTAGTCATGTGATACGACACACCAATCAGAGCGCATGACGTCACATATCAGCTAGCGCCAGTTTAGCTCCCGTGCGTACCCGTGTGTTGACAATCTGTGCGTCATATATTTCAGGCTTTTAAGGATTCCGTGCTGGTTATAAATAAATTGAACTACTTATATTTGAAATGGAAGTTAGATTTACCAAGGCAAACAGTTCGAATTTGCCCAAAACTGATGTGACTATGCTTGATTTTTTTTTTTTTTCGTCCAACAGCGATTTCTGTTTAACAGAATTCCGGAAAGTCAAAACTTTCAAGTAATTATATCTATTCTGTTATTCCTATTATTATATTACAACAAAACGTTAGAATGTAACCGGTAACGTATTTTAGAATCATGCGTATTAGTGAAGGGTTTTGCTTAATACAAATATGTAATTTGTGATTTTAGTCAGCGGGTCTACAATTTGAATAATAATTTATTGTTATTTTTTAAAAAGTTTATTATATTAATGTTGCTTTGCAGAAGCTTGTGTAGTTGTTAAGCGTTAATGTAATAACTACTTAAAAATACTTGAGTGATTTCTTCAAGTTTTTATCGTTGCGGCGGGAAAAGGTTCTAACAATACTGAAACAATTAAAACAATCAGAATTCATACAAAATCATTCACAATTATCATGAAACACGGGAAAATGAAAATTAATGATATTTGCAGGAATTTACAAGCAGAATTATCAACGTAAGTCAGTCAAAAGTGTTGATAATTGTCATCCAAACATCGTGGCTTACATCAACACTTAGAATTACAAACTTTTAATTAATATTTCATGCATAATATTGTCTTTGAACATATTAAATAGCATTTACATAGTTTCTCTTCATAAAACAATATTTATTTACACAAATTCACCATTAACTACACAAAATATACAACACCACAATTAATCAACTCACAGCTTGCTACCCACAATTCTTAAAATAACATTTCATTAACGGTCTGGTTTTGATGCATGGGCGTATCCAGCGAGGGGTAGAGGGGGGCTGCTGCCCCCCTCCCTAGAAGAAAAATCAAGTTGCCTTCAGTACGCTTCGACGAGTGAAGAACTGGCTCAGGAGCACTTTGGGAGAGAAAGATTGACTGGATCATGCCTGATGAGTGTGCATAGAAATTTCGTAAAAGTACACCATGAGATATCGGCAAATAAAGTTATTGAACATTTTTCTGGGAATCCGAGACGATTAATGTTTACATAAAAACTTGATTTGACTACATAGTAGGTCCTTGGATTACTATGTTAATCAATAATAAAAATAATATTTTATCCATGATGGATTGGTGGAACTTCCGCGACTGTGATGTCAAATATGGGTTGTAAAAAATACAGCAACCAGTCACAATATGATGTTGTTGTTTATTAAACCATTACCGGTTTCGAGCTATACCTGCTCATCTTCAGATGGTTTGTAAATGTTTACATCAACATATGCAATATACAGGAATGTATGGTTGTCATTTTGCATCTGAATATATCCGAAAACAAAACCAAAGTCATCTCATTGGTGGGAAGACTTGATACAAATTTGTATATCGTGTGTAAAATAGTAGCAAACACAGTGTGCTCCTATCCATCTCCATCAGTGCTGATACAGCGCATGTTTGTAAATATGTACGTTTATAGTGCTTTATAAAGTCTTCCCACCAATGAGATGACTTTGGTTTTGTTTTCGGATATATTCAGATGCAAAATGACAACCATACATTCCTGTATATTGCATATGTTGATGTAAACATTTACAAACCATCTGAAGATGAGCAGGTATAGCTCGAAACCGGTAATGGTTTAATAAACAACATCATATTGTGACTGGTTGCTGTATTTTTACAACCCATATTTAATAATAAAAATAGTTTCCTCAATAGGTTTGAGTTTTATTTTGTAAGAAATCGTCATGATTCAGTCACCCACCTCACTTCCCCGAAAAAAATACGAGTTGGCTCCCTCTAATTCAGATGTTGCTTCCCCCCCCCCCCCCTAGTTCTGATCCTAGATACGTCCTTCGTTTGAGGGACGTTATAAACTGTTTAAGCGAGATGGCAGCGTTACCGTACCATTGCTGAAATGATTTCAGGAAGCTAACATTACCCTGAAGTAAGAAGCACACTGGCTTACTGTGAAGCATCACCCCTCCAGAGTGAAGCCTGGGAGTTTAATATCGTTCCACTCCAGACTGCGGAACGTATCGATTGCTTTAATCTCTGGTGAAGCGGTTGATTCGTAACCGAAGCCCGGTTGACATTACACGCCAGGCAGTGGGAGCAACGTTGCTGCCATAATAAAGCACGCAAAAGGAACGCGGACTACTCTGCAATTCGAAACTGCAGGAACCCAACCAGTCAGCTCAGAATTATTGACCCATAAAACATAATTTGTGTTGAATATTAGTATTTTGACGGGCTCACGTAAGAAGACACCGGTCAAAAAACGGTTTAAAAATTTTGTGTTCAACAATTACGCCAAAAGCTCGGGATAACTCTTGAGTTCCCTGCACCAGTATTTACCATAAATCTTCTGATGACTTTAACTGTTTTTATTTAAAAACTGATATTATTTATGGATGGCTTGATTACATCATTTAACAATTAAACACGAAGCGAGTACTGAGTCATTATTTACAAGTTATTGTGAACAATTTACTCTTGAAAGTTTTAAAAAGAATGGTCATTATATTACTGTTTTAATCACTATCAATAAAATTTAGATTGTTGTAGTGCTAACTGACGATAGGAAATCATTTAATTTAAGCTTCAGTTATTGTTAGGCTGGCTGGCATTTTCGATTCTTTCTACATATCTTTATGCGGAGAATGATTACTTACGCATGTATTGGGGCCAGGCATCTAATTGTCATATGGAAGTATAACACGCTCGCTATAATAAAAGGGATTCCTTTTCTGCACCCACCTACATTTGCCCTCTACATATTTTATCTTTAAATTCTTTCAAAGTTTTCGGTAAATTATTCATCATTTCTCTTGGTAACTCATTGCAATCCCTGACACCCTTACCTAAAAAAGAGAATTTTCCCACACCCTTGTGCCTGAAATCGAGTGCCAGCTTGTGGTCATGGTCATCTTTACCCTTCCATGCACTACTTTTCATACCTATAGCAATATCTTTCCATGCCTCATCGCCAGTATATGCCCTGTACACTCCCATGACCCTCCTCATCCTCCTCCTGTCTTGCAATGAATCCCATTTCAGCTCCTTTATCATATCCGTCACTGATTGCATTCTGCGATAATTTCCAGAAACAAATCTAGCAGCCCTTCTTTGCACCCTCTCCAACTCCTGTATTTGATTCGTAAAATGAGGGTCCCATACTACACTACCATATTCTAGCAATGGTCTCACCAAAGTTTTGTAACCAAAATATGCATAATTGAAATGAAATTTTCGATAAAAGCAAATATACGGAAATTACAACAGTTCCAAACACATCATTGTTTGATTCTACCTCTAACTGTTAATGCATTTAGCCTTTCTTTTACGTTAGTGCTATGTTAATTACAATATATGTCATAACTAAAATACATACAGGGTTATTTTAAACGATTGGAGCGACGTCAGCTCACAGCCACAAACGAGAAACATAGCAAAATTGTAGACGAAGGGCAACGATAAATTCTTCTCAGCACTCGGGAGGACGTAGACTTACTTCAAAAGGTCATGGCCGAATTCCTTCCCTTTCCTTGTCCACAGTCCTATCCCGCCTCTAATGACCTCGACGTCGACGAGGCGTCAGGCCGTAAGAAAAAAATTATTCATGTAGCAACGTTCATGTTAGACTTATAAGCTTCTCCTCCAAAGTTACAAAGCTTTTTAATGTAGCTACTAATCAATTAGCAGCGCGTCTTAAGGAATTAAATATTTTGCTACTTTTACCTTTTTATGTCTTCTTTAGTAACTTTTTTTTGCCATCTTTTAGACATAAATGGCTTTTAAGCCGAGCTCTCCGGTTGTAATATCGTCAATCTTTCCTCCGTTTTGATCTCTTTAACCGACACAAAATGCATACTGTACATCGCTTAATTTTTAGTTGCTTTTACTTCAACAACAGCATCAGTTAAATGGCCGCAACTAAACTTTCCAACTTAAATACACCTCTATACCACGGCTCCCCAGATATTGCAAAATTTTCAATCTTTCAAACAATTATTGGTTACAAAGTTTTAATGAACAGTGACTTGTATGTATGTGTAATGCATGTATGTAAATGTGGGAGCATGTATGTGTTTATATAAAGATACAGCACTAACTATTATGTATGTTGACTGTATGGCCAACAAGTCAATTGTCAATATATATATTTAATAAAAAAAAAACTACATTGCACTTTTACATACACTGAACTTTTGTACAAATAACCTTTTCACTTAAGGTCCAACTGTTTTCACAACTTTAGCAGCTTCTTCTTAGCTGCTTCTGTATCATCAAGGCATCTTATTCGTGCCTCCCCGTCTTCATTATTTAATGTTGTAAATCGTTTTCTCTTTGGTATCGGGTCTACTGTGCTATTCTATGCTGCCAAAAATGTTTCAAAAATGCCATTATTGTATATAATATTCACAAATTATAATATACATCATAGGTCACTTTCTATATTAATGCACATTTATAGATTGGTGCGACGTACGGTCGCTGCAGACTCCTGCTGCTAATTATTTTCCTCCGTGTCTCTTGTAACTCCTTTCAGCCAAGTTTTATGGTAACTCGAGACTGGTACATAATGGTAACCACAGCAACACTGCTCGTTAGAAGCGTCGCTCTCCCAGCTAGTAAGCAGCTTTACTTAAGTCCACACTGGGCGATTTTTGTCGCTGCTACTTGAATAACAGGGAGCGATCACCTCATGCGACAAAGTAATCGTTGCAACCGAATCGAATAGCAGCCAGAGTTGCCAACTCCAAAAATTATTTACCTCTAAAACCTAAGTCAAAAACCCCTAAAATAACCTTAATATTTTGATGGTAACTTAAATATGTAAAATAAAATACCTGTTGTGAATTTCATCGAAGAACTTTTTTTTTTATTATGGCTTTACGCCTCGTCGACGACGAGGTCATTAGGGGCGGGATGGGACTGGGGACAAGGAACGGGAGCTCTGGCCTTGCATTCGGGAGGACGGCGGTTCGAATCCCAGTCCGGGCACCCAGATTTGGGTTTTCCATGGTTTCCCCAAATCACTCCAGGCGAATGCCAGGATGCTTCCTTAAAAAGTGCCATGGCCGAATTCCTTCTCGTTCCTTGTCCCCAGTCCCATCCCGCTTCTAATGACCTCGACGTCGACGAGGCGTAAAGCCATAAGTAAAAAAAAAAAAAAGGAGCGGGAAAGAATTCGTTCATGGGCTTTTTTTTTAAAGGAAGCATCACGGCATTCGCCTGGAGTGATTTGGAGAAACCATGTAAAACCCAAATCTTGATGGGGGAATCGAACCGCCACCCTCCCGAATGCGAGGCCAGAGCGTTAACCACTCACCCATGACGCTCGGTTCTAAGATCAGTTACAGTTGTAATTCAATGGCGTCGATAATCCATAAGGGACGGCAAATATATAATATAATATTGTATAAAGTCACCTGATTCATAATGAAAAGAAATTATAATAACGTTACAAAACTAGTTTACCTCTTACATCTAGACCTGTTTTCCAAGCCTTTGTATACTTTTGACTCTATTTCTTCAGTTTTGCTTTATTCTTAGGTATGATAAAAAAATTGCTTGTCAACTCACAACAGCACAATTAATTCGACCAGAAAAAAATATTTTAGCACATCGGTTGTTGACGCAAAAACCAACGTCTTTTCATAGAAAACCAAAACAATTCTGTCTGTATGGTAAATACTAAACGATGAGTCTATGGTGACTTTTTAATGAAATATGGATCGCAAACATAGATATTTTATTCCGGGATCAGAAAAAAAAATCTTCAACCACAGAAAATTTTGAATTCTTAATAACTAGGTACTGTACTTTATGTCGCTCTTTAAATATTCAATAAATTCGACAAATAAATACAATAAACCAAAAATTCCACTAACATTATAAGACCCGTAAAAATCCCGTTCCCATTGTATACACCCTAAGCAGTGTTAGCACCTTATAAAAACAAAAGTCTCTAGACTTTGTCTAAAAACTCACTACATTAAGGGATATTTAAAACTAAAAGATTCGCTAGAAATCGCTAAATAAAATAAAGGAAAATGGTAAAGTAAGTAATATAAAAATATTTTAATAGTTAGTATTTTCATTAACTTCATCATAATAGTGTATTAAAAATCAACATCAAATTCTTCAATAGGTATTTCTTCTTCATATTGGTCTATCGTTGGAGTTGCAGAACTTGCAGATGTGGAAGGATGAGATGAACCGTCAGTCTTAGATTTAAAAGAATGTTTAGCATCTTTACCAATTGCAGCAGTCACATCAGCCAGATGCTTGTAACTGCAGTGTTTTTTTTCACAATTTTTAACTGATTCCTTATAAAAAGAATGCTGTTAAGGGTATTTACAGCTATCCTATTTTACAAATTTTTTTTGACAATGTTCATTGTACTTAAAATCCTCTCTACTGCGGCATTCGAATGAGGAAGTGATAAAGCGGATATGGCTAAATCAGATAACACCAGAAAGGTACTTATTCCAGCAGCATTCTTGTATTTTTGAACTACAGCCCAAAATTCAATGACATTGTTTGTAGCTTTCCATTGAACATAATTAACACCATGTCATTGCTGTAGGGGTTTGTCAATTTTTTCCTCATCAAATCTGAGTCCTGAGGTAAGATCTACTATTTTGTTATTTTGCCCTGGCGAAGAGTATTCTCCGCACTCAAAAGACACATTTTCTCCCAAATAATGTAGCTAAAAGGAAGCGAGTTTATTTTTCGAACCAACAAGGTTGAATATCATTAGAAACCACCAAATAATTTTTTAGCGATAACACATTTAAGAATATCGCTGTATTACTTCAAAATTCACTAAATCTAGCGACAAAATCGCTAAGGTGGCAACATTGCCCCTAAGTTGGAACCTGTGCTAGCGGCTATCAAAAGGAAGTGGTGACTCGATTTGAACGTGTTCAGCCAACCCCCCCCCCCCCCCCTCCCCCGGAGCGAGCCACGTAGTTTGTGTACGCTCCCCTGGCGTAGGTTCACGAGACTCAAGCGCTTACAATGGACGGAGTCACATTACATTCCCTCTGTGTATGGATTGGAGCGATCTGTTCGCGCGCGTATACAGGCGTATTTGCGCGACCATTTTTCGCGTGGATAGTCGTCCTCTGAACGGCCAGCCTTAGGTTTTGTTTTCGTTCCGTCGCGTTGTGTATCAGTAAAATTCTGAGTACGCCTCAGAAAACGAAAGAAAGAAAATGTGAAACTACCTGCGCGCATAGAAAAGTCAAATACCTACGTTCCAAATGATAAACATTAAAGGCTCACGGCGGAAACAGGATCCACAAGAACTTATTTATCATCTAACAAAAAGTGACATCCTAATATTTTCACTTGCTGAACTTCGGAAAGCACACAGTCTGCTGTTTTTCCACCGCATAAAGAAGAAACACGTTTTGTTGTTGTTGTTGTTTCGTACAGAGTAGACCATGTAAGGACTCCGATATTCAACTGTTTCGTTTGGGGAGAGCTTTGATGTTTACCCTTTAGTTACGCATCGTCTGCCAGCGCTGTTTCTTTGCCCAAAGGGCTCCTGCCTTCTTCTTTTGTGGTTTGTCCTGGTACCTCATTTGCTATAGTCCTGAGGGATGTTCGGTCTTGTAACTCTGTTTCTGTTCTATTATTTACTTCAGTACCACTCGTCGTGTTTTTCCATGCAAGTGGATGGTGTAGTCTTTCCAGTCGCACGTATAATAAATTTACTTATTTCAGTGCTGATATTATTTTGTAGCACGGCGAAGTAAAAAACGTGAAAATAGCAACCGTGAATTAAAACGAAACATGTCCGAAGTTACACTCCACAAGTATTTCGTTTAAATCAACATATTAATTATTAACATCTGGATATTGTGGGTCATTTACTCAATTGAGATAGGAGTAATTCATAATTATTCAATTATTGATGAAATTGATACTAATTATTAGCTGCTTTTTATTTATTTTCGTGCGATATAGATGTTTATATCTTTTGATCGCTGTAATAGTAAACTTAAGATCATGTGAATATATTAATGCGCATGTGATTGAAGCTATCATTCTAGAGCAGAAATATTAGCATTAGTCTTTACATCTGAATGAAGGAGATATTTGAGATTTATTTAAAAAAAAATAATCTAAGCTACTTTCATGCGTGCCATGTTGTCGAAATCATTACTTCGTCATTCAGCTATAACGGTAGAGTAACGATATTTGTGTTTCATATCTGCCACAGCAAATATTTCTATTTTTTATATGTAACTTTATTTGCTAATACCATAATGAAGTTCGAAGCGTCGGTTTTTCCATCACAAATGGCGTTTGAAAAAAAAAAAAATTATATGGATAATTGCTGAAACTGATTGCCGGAAAATATCAGTAAACAGATTTGAAGGAATTCAAAAACTTGCCAGCATCGAGCAATAATTGTGCAATAATATTGATATCCTTCCTATACTGCTCAATAATTATTGCACAATAGTTAAGTTGATTTCGAAATGACGGACGAGCAGGACGTAGAATTGGTGCTATTGCTTTACTGTTGCTACGTGGGGGGGGGGGGGGGGGGGGAATATAAGGCGGATAAAGCATTGGTATGTGTAGCGAAAATATTGACACATGAGGGAATTGTCATCGAACTGTCTTGGTTCTTTGCGCAGGAGACATCTAGTTATCAAGATACCTCCTGGTTCTGAATTCCCTTTTATAAATTTAAACACTTTTTTCAGTATTGCTCTGTTGGGAATAGTAAACGCGAATTACATGTTTTTAATGGTAGACGTCGTATCGAATGTATGTGTCTTCGTGTATATGATGGTGGCCAAATTTGGAGATATGCTTATTAATCACCTCACAAGAACTTTTACCAAACAGTAATAACGTTGCACCATTTGTTTCTTTTTATGTGACGATGCGTGATTGTTTTAACAATAAGCGAAAAGTTCGTTGGAAAGATCAGTTTTGTTAGCATTGTCTGAGTAAATTTTGTGTTGTATTCATACCTAATAACTCCTTTTAAGGTCTCATTTATACTAACTCAAGCACTGGTGTTATTATTGTGGCTAATAATAAAACTGAAATAATAAATACTTAAATCATTCACTGATTTTCTCTGCTCTTCCAGTGGTCCCATTGTATGTTTTGAGCTCACCACATCCTGGTCTCCAAGAAAACTCAGCTGGTCGAAGTACCATTACATAGGCGTGGTCAGAACTTGCAATCGGAGGAAATGAAGTACTGTATACCCTTATCCACGGTCAGGATGAATAAGTACAGGTTTTTTTTTTTTGCTGTCGTCAGTCTTTCGACTGGTTTGATGCATTCCTCCATCCCTTCCTATCTTCCTATGCTGTGCTAACCTCTTCATTTCTACATACCCCTTACAGCCCACGTACTCAATTATCTGTTTCATATATTCTAATCACTGTCTTCCTCTACAGTTCTTACCTTCGACTGTTCCCTCCTCTAACAAATTAACCAATCCAGCATGTCTCAAAATATGACCTACCAGCCTGTCTCTTCTTTCTGTAAGCTTCTTCCACAAACTTCTTTTCTCACCCATCATTTCCAAAACTCTTTCATTTCTTACTATGTCATTCCACTTAATTTTCAGCATTCTTCTGTAGCACTACATTTCAAATGCTTTAATTTTCTTTCTTTCTGGTATTCCTAAAGTCCACGTTTCGCTACCGTAAAGTGCTGTGCTCCACACATAGAGTTTTAAAAAATTCTTTCTAATTCCTAGATCAATATTTCAAACTAAAAGATTTCTCTTTTTCATGAAGGCTCTTTTTGCTACTGCTATTCTGCTTTTAACATCATTCCTGCTTCGTCCATCGGTTGTAATTTTGCTTCCCAAGTAACAGAATTCTCTTACTTCTCCTATTGCATGCGATCCTATTTTTATATTTAATCTAGTAGTATTGGTATCATTTCTGCTACATTTCATCACTTTTGTTTTGCTTTGATTTATATTCAGTCCAAAAGCTTCCTTCAGTAACTTCTCAACATCCTCAGCCCTCTCTGCTAACAAGACAATGTCATCAGCAAATCGTAGCATACTGATTTTTTCTCCCTGAAAACTTATGCTACATGGAAATTTTTCTTTGACTTCATTGCTTCTTCTACATACAAGTTAAATATTAACGGGGATAGACTACAATCTTGTCTCACACCCTTTTTAACTGATGCATGTCTCTCGTGATTCTCTACTTTTATCACAGCCACTTGATTCTTATATAGTTTATAGAGGATTCTTCTATCTCGATACTTTAGACTTGTCTTCTTTAAAACTTTGAACATCTTGTCCCACCTAACATTATCAAAAGCTTTTTTCTAAATCAACAAACGCCATAAAAGTATCTTTGTTTTTCTTGATCCGCCCTTCAAGTATTAATCTTAAAGACAGAATTGCTTCAATTGTACAGCGATTTTTCCTGAACCCAAACTGATCTTCACCCACTATCTTTTCTGGTGATTGGGATAGATGTATGTGCTTAGTTAATAAATCAGATGTGAATTTAAAGGTGACCTGTGAATTGACTTAGTAGAAGAATCGAACCTGCAAGACAAACAATCAAGCATATTACCCACCATACCATTATCTACCACATATGTGATATGGTGGGAAAGTTCATTAAATCTCTCTCTCTGTTTCCGTGGCGTCGCGTATTTTGCGCCGGGAGCGACGTGTTAAGCTCAGCGCGGTACGACGCCTACTCCTTTCCACTCAAAAGAGTGTTTTCCTAAAGAGCCCACATTTTACATGTTAACGTGACAGCCTCAGCGCGGTGCTCGGAGAGGAGTCTAAAGGTCCGCACTCACTAGGGCGGGCGGCATCGCAGAAATGCGTCAGCAATCGCTTACATTGATTCTAATGGGGTAACGCACACCAGAGGCGGGTCGAGTCGGGGCGGGGCGGGCCGCGTCGCGTCGCACTGCCGGATCGCTTGGCCAGGCGTATTTTTCCGCCTGTGCGCGTCGATGCGCTCAGTCGCGACCAGGTTTGCGATAGGAGCTCCATCAGCAGTGACTGACTTTTGTAACTTGTGTGTTCCTATTTCTGTGAATTAACTACATTACTTCAACAAAATTAGCTGCAAATTTGCACGCAGGATGGTGGATGTTTTCTGAAAAAAAAGTAATTACAATCTGAAAATTTAATTACTTTATGAAATTTAATAAAGATTAAAAATTATAATATTTCTAGCTCATGCTCACTTATTCTTTGCTTGTATGTTTTAACTTAAACTATTCAAACGTAATGGATAAAGAGCACTGCATCTCATTAGTAATGACATTCAAAGAGTTTTATGATTTACAAGACGCAAAATATAATAACAAAAAAAAAAAAAAAAAAATGGGAGGAAATAGGAAACTAGTTAAAACAACCAAGTATAATGTCATGTTTCGTATTTTTTGTTTATTTTACGTGTGTATTATAATTTTCTATCACTTTCTTTGAATGCCACTTCTAAAGCTTCGTGTTACCAATTAACCTAATTGTTTAAAAATATTTTGTGAAATTATTCCAAATCTTAATGATTTCTGATGTAACCTAGAAACTTGTGTAAGTCAAGTATTGAAATTTCTTTGTTGTCATTTTCGTTCTTACCTTCTGCAACCCAATTCAAATATCGTTAATCAAAAGGTTATGAATGCAGCACGTGGCTAGTATTACTTTATTTATCTTATTAGGTAACACCGACATTCTTCTTTCACAGATTTGAAACCTTCTACTTATAACACCAAAGCAGTTATCGATCACCCTCCATAGTTTTTTGAGTCTGTAATTGAAAGTTCGTTTCTCTTCATTTCATTATATCTGATATTCTGAAATAGGCCTCATCTCGAAAGGGGAAAAGCTTCATTTACTACTATTACATACTGCATTTTATCTGACTTTTCAACGTGAAAATTCAGTTTTCCTGCAGCCATTGCCTCACCTAAATTGTTGTGGGTAAATATTTTGCCTTCTAATTTTTTTCCCCAATCCTCCGGTGACGGAAATACAACTGCAACTGCAAGGGCTATTAAAACCATGAAAAACATTCAATTTTCTGCATTAAAAATAAAGAGAACCGCAATTCTATAGAACTGTTGTAACATGTTTGCCATCTAATGTGCCTAAGAAATGCCGAAAATTCCTTTTTAAATTAAACCCATTGCCTTTTCTGCTTAATTTTCTTCAATGAATATATAAAAATAAGAGCCCTTTGTCTGATGTGTCCATTTGCAGTGCAGAAGCGGCTGAATAATCGTCGCGAACCGAAGGCGGTGACAAAAGAAATGCGACTCGTTGCGTCCAGAAGTGCGTTGCAGAATTTTCGCTCAATGCGATGCGACCCGATGCGATGCGATGAGGCGCGCCCTAGTGAGCGCGTACCTTAATGCGTCACACGCTGCGTGTTGTGTCCCGTATTTTGTGCGAAGTTCAAACGTGTAATTATGAAATATCAAAAAGCACCCAAAAAAAAAAACAGGAAAAGAGTTATCATTTAAATTTATTTTGTACATTAATTTTATCAAACAATTGATTAAATTACTGCTTAAAGATTTTTCATAGTTACTTCACATTTAGAACAATGGTGATAGTAGTATTTCTTAAATCTAAGTCATTGCGGTTGGTGTTGAAGTACTCGGTGAATTGACTTCTCACTTGAAATCCTTCGCTTTTGGAAAATCATCTGTGTCTAATATAGGAATGAGGTTTTGGTTTGGAAAATCCTCCAGTTTTTGCTTTATATCTACTCTGAAAAGATTCTCGGATAAATATAGATACTCGTCTGTAAAGGCTGGTTCGCACTAGGCTAGTAATTTAGGCGAGTACCGAGTAATTTAGTAACAACGAAAATTTAGTCGAGCAGTTTAGTTTAGTCTAGTCGATCCGTTTTGTTCTGTTGTATCGGGCGAGTAGCACCCCCTACCACGCGCCACTGCTTAATAAACAAGTCTGAACCTGTCGTTTAGTTGAGTTCGTTAGCTGCCACAAAAATGACGTTTCGCCGGATCAAAGAAACAATTTTAAAATTTGTTTCTAAATATGTAGAACATGAAGTTTGTAGAGTATTAAGTCCCCGCACAAACGAAAACAAACAAAGGGAGCTAACTGCACCCATGGATTTGGAAAATGCGATAAACATACCTGGATTTTTTGAGAAATAAATTAAACTGAAAATTAAAAACATCTGCTTAGTGCACAATTATATTAATTATGTTATTACAAAAGCATATAGATTACACAATAATATCGTTATTAGAAGTACTACCTAACGCAAAAAAAATCTTTTTAGTATTATCTACCACAGAAGTTAAATAAAAAAGTAGTCCAAAAATTTAGGCGCAGGTACTGAAACAGTTTACACTCCTTCAGTGAAATGATTCAGTTTCCTGGATGCATCCCTGAGAATTATTACTTTAATTCCTTTAAAGTTTCATAGATTCCTTCACAGACTTCTGTGTTGAAATAGGAATTATCCGATTTTCCGACAGTAAATATATGTGTCAGTGTCCTTAAACTACATCCGGTGCAGTAAAGTAGAGAACTGCGGGTAGTTTTTTTAACTATCGGAATCGCACTTCCTAAATGGGCATCTTCACGCTGAATTTGCGACTGCATTTTCACTAACATAAAATTTACCCAACTTTAGGACATTCTCAAACTATTCTTTGGGATCTTCTAATGCTAATTCGCTCAGAAGACAATTTGTACGACCTAGTTCAACCCTTTTATTAATCCAATTTCGTACCCATTGCTTTTTTGCTTTATCTCATAAATTTCTTCATCCACCTACCTCTTCTAAAATAGTCATTAACCTAAGTTTTACCAGCTCGTTCACTTTATTGCGTTGCAGCCTGTTCATCTGGAAAAGTACCACGAAACTGTTATACTGCACTCCACCGTAGTGTGAACGATTTCTGAGCAGTAACGAGTATTTTAGCTACTAAATTACTCACCAGTCAACTGAATTACTAGCCTAGCGGGAACCAGCCTTAAGGAAGTTTTGTAAGCAGCAGTACACAGTAACGACCAAGTCAACACTTTTAAAATAATAGGAGTGAAAAAAATTCTGAAAATCGTGCACATTATCATCCATAATATGTTTTAGAACAAGCATGACTGTCATTTTCCTTCTTTTTCGATCCTTTTAACACACTGCCCGTTCGTGAGTTGAATAGATCAACCCGTTGCCCTGGGAAAACACTTTTACGGCGCTTCTGGCGACGTAATTATAGCAAAATCGGTTACTGCTGTGCAAAATACGCGTCGCTTCGAAAACCGTAAAAATTATTTGAACACAACTGAATATTTCAATGTCTACTTTCTCGACAACGGCGAAGAAGCGCATGCTATTGCTTTGTCACATTACAAGTCTGGCCATGAGCTTTTATTGCAAAAATACGAATCGAATCTGAATTTTACTATTGGCGGCCTCCCCTTGTAGGATAGAACAGTCGATAGCGGGAGGGGAGAAGCTTGCGCGGTGGCCTACAGTTACAGGGGCCGCTCCTTTTTGTCCGGCGCACGAGATAAACTGTTTCAATTAAGTCTTCTGACAGTTGTACAGGAAGCGGTTTCGCTGTCTCCTTTGTGGTTTTGCTGAGCATAATAAACATAGCCTTCCTCGGTGGCGTGTTCGCGACAGTTATGTCCCTCAGGGACGCCGTTAACAAGCGTTGAGTCCAATACACAAACTCTCAGATAAGCAACGTTTACTACGAAAAATTACGCGGAATGACACTCTCTCTTGAGTGCAGGTTTTCACAGCATCATATCGTAATACTGTTTTTTTTTTATCTATGTGAGACCATTTATAGTAAATTTGGTGGCAGATAATCTAGACGAAGAGTTCTAATATAATATAATTAATAAAATTTTGGTGGAACGCACGCTTCGGAGGCAATCCTCTCCTTTCCTCTTCCAACCTACTTTTGCCCTCTACTAATTTTTACATTAAATTCTTTCAGTGTTTTTGGTGAAGATGTTACTAGTATATAGCTTAACACAAACCAGATACAACAAGAAAGCGTAGATGAAACAACAGAGACAATGATCAGCTCAAAATGTCTGGTATTGAATAAAAAATGGAGACTGAGGATTTAGAGAAAAAGGAAAGGAAGATCCCAAGAAAAATTCAGGGATTAGTAAAGGAAAAAGACGGAACCGGGTGGAAAGGAAAATGAAGTTCTATAAAACTAAGCAGAGAAATTTACAGAGAGAGCGTACAAGAGAAGGCTGAAATTTTATGGACACCTGATAAGAACGAGTGAGAGAAGGTTGACAACAAGAATTTTCAACTACTTCGCTAAATTAAAGGTGACGATGAGCAGACAAGAAAAGATATGGAAAAAGTTGGGATCCATCCAGATGTGACGGAGTTTCAAATTAACATTGATAAATTCAAGAGGTTCCAGGAACAATGTACAAAGGGCAGACCACCTGATCTGAAGAAAGAAGGAGAAGCCTTTGTGAAAGAACGAAAAATAATTTTGGAAGGAGAAGAAAAGACGAACCAGTAAACCATATGTTTCCCATGGTCCAAAGTAGGACAAAACTGAAAGAAGATGGAAAGGAGGAGAACGAGGGAATTCGGTGAATTTGGACTCGTTCGAGTCTGATCGACGCAGTCAGTTTGAGCACGGAATCAATTTTATGAGTTGTCAGGCTCACCTCATTTAAACAGTTTCTCGTTCTTTTCCACTGAGCTGATGGCTGCTATGAGTATTATCTTTGAGTTGCGGTGCGTTTTCCATTGCTCACTTCTGTCCCGTTTCTTTTGGTGTTTTTAAACACTTGAAACACAGTGCTTGGTGTGGAACGCATCACAGAAGTGAAAACATCGTGTGTCTGCTTCCATTGTATTTCTAGGTAACTGCCTTTCTAATATTTATCAGACACAAGCACTATACAATATGCAGCACAATACAATACACTCATTTCAAATAGATCCCAATATAAGACTGATGCCGTGTGTTGCGGAAAGTTTTCAGTTTACAAATAAACAATCAGGTAAGAAAATACTATAGATAGCGGAGAATATTGACTACAACAATTATATTAACTACATTTACTCATAGTACTAGCAATTATCTTGTAGATAGCATACAAATAAATTCTTCGATGGAATAGAAGGTATTGCCTTTCATTTTTATTTTTTTAAATCTGGTATGTGTGTTAGTGTGTACACGTTCCAGAAGTAAAAATTCTAAATATTTTTCCTGTGTAATATCTTCTTTGTGTTTTTAAGTTTCACTTAATAAATCTTTGAATTTTTTCCTGAATTCCATCTTATTCCCTCCCAGACTTTTAAGACGTTTATGAGCTTATTTCAATCGACTGGCAGGTGATGATAACAAAATTCAGAAAAAAAAATTAAAAAATTACTCGTCTCTGGTGATACGAACCTCGCGAATTTAATGCTTAGGTGTCCCCATATAAAACAAAGGTGTGAAAGTGACAGCAAATCTATTTCATAGATACAAATATCTGCATTAACAGAAACTTCCTACACTTCGTTGGAAGATGGAACTCATATATGTAGTTAACAGCACACAGTAATAAAACATGTAAAAAGACATTTCCAGGAAACACTTTTTGTTCCGTATTGTGAAACGCTGAGGTATGCAGCAACATCTACCGCGATCATAATGACGTGAATCATTTCTTGTGAATAATTACCCTACAGTTTGTTTTGAAAACCTATAAAAATCCTTGGACAACGTGCAAGCGCCATTGCCTGTCTACAGCCGGCCGACACATGGCGCATGCCAAGTGTGCGATAGCGTGACGTACACACTGAGTTCAATCCTCAGACCAGACGCGGCTACAGAAGTATTCACCTCAAGATGTCCAATTGTTCTGTATCGTCTTCGTTTTTTTTTTTTAATTATGGCTTTACGCCTCGTCGACGTCGAGGTCATTAGAAGTGGGATAGGACTGGGAACAAGGAACGCGAAGGAATTCGGCCATGGCATTTTCAAGGAAGAATCCTGGCATTCGCCTGGAGTGATTTGGTGAAACTATGGAAAACCCAAATCTGGATGCCCGGAAGGGGATTCGAACCGGCGTCCTCCCGAATGCGAGGCCAGCGTTAACCACTCACCCAACACGCTCGGTATCGTCTTCGGGCACGTGTGAATAATAATTCTGTACCTTTGACTCTAGCGAAAAGCAATCTTTGTCAGTGTTACAGATTCCGGTGCACCAGAGATGTCACCAGAAGAAGACGCGCAAGAAGAAGGGATCGGATCCGAGTCAAGCGAAAGTAGTTCGCCAGCTAAATATTACTTCGAATCATTTCTCTGAAGGTTTTTTGGTGACGAGCCACTTACCCCTTTATAAATCATTTTAAAGATTAAGGTCTCCGCTTTGAAACCATCATAAATTAAGAAAGGTATTTTTCGGAATTCGACCAATAAAAGGCAAAGATATGAACTATGAAGGTCATGCATATGACATAGTTCAGAGTCAAGCCGCTACGCTTCGCTGACGTCGATAAGGACTGATCACGTTACCACAGGATAGCAACAGAACAGATCACAGAGATATCGGTACACAGTGCATTGCGGTGAGGTCCTTCCGGGAAGGTACAGCTTCAGGTGTTTACATCGAACTAGAGGGCTGCAGGATAGCATACATCAGGTGAAAACAGGAAGGTATTGCTACACACAAACCACCAACCTCGTTATTCATCGTATTTTACTCGCGAAATTTTCACATAGATCATCTAGTAAAGTATATAAATCATTACTTAAATTCGTCATTGCCAAGATAACTTCATAAATGGTTATACAATATGACTAATTGACATATACATTTGTTCATTTTAATGATATAATATTACAACGTGACTCCTTTTTGAAGTTATATTGTCACTTGCAATAACTTTTGTTGTAAAGCAGTGGTCAGATTCTTTGGATATTGTTGATATGCATAGATACAATCCAGAGATACTACTAACGCAGTCCTTGGCAGTTTCAAAGTGAATCTGTATAAACTAACTAACTGTTCTTCTGCTGATTTCTTTATATAGGCTCTATCGAAATTTCTAGAACTCATCAAAAGCTTCCGCCAGATATTTCTAGAACATTAACAATTACTCAAACAATTGAAACATATTAAAAACAATCCGACTTAATACATAATCATTTAACATCATTACAAAATGGTCAGAAATGGAAATTAAAGATACTTAAACACAAAATTATTTACAGAAATCATTTTAAACTGTAGAAAATTGTCCTTTAGACATCGTAACGTGCATTAATACTTGGAATTACAAACATTTAAGCAATTCTCTTGCACAATTCGGTTCTTAAACATATTAAATGGCATTTAAATAATTTCTTGTCATAAAATAAAGTCTATATACACTGATTTACAAGAAATTGCAAAACAAACATACTAGATCATATTCAAGCAAACTTTAGCTCACTACAAATACTTTATTAAATACAATTCTATTTAAAGTTAATGTATGAGGGCTGTTACACTACTATTCCACACTTTCAGACTATGCGAGGAATCAGGCAATGGTTGAACGACAGCGGTTACTGTTAAAATGCATTTCAAACCATATCTAAGTTCTAAATTTTATTCTAAAGTACCTGGGTGACCGATCTTCCCTTGGCATTTTTCGATTTCTGTGCAGTATACAAGATTTCATCAAAATCCTTAGAGAAATTTGTGAGAATTTAATTCTATCTACTTACAAGAGTGGCTCATAAAAATAGTATTAGATTCGATAAATTAAATATATAGACATTATAAAAACCTTAACCTGAAGGTTGGCATACTAAGCCATTGTGTCAGAGGTAGGACGGCCAGTTCCTTTCCTCTGGGACCTACAAGTTTAACGTAGAATCCGAACTACAGAACGCCCCAGCGTAGTTCATATGATCAAATATAAATCTTAAAAATTCTTGCCCCCACCGGGATTTAAACCCGGGTTCGTAGCTAGAATTTTTTGAGAGCTAGCGCAGTAACCACTTTTTTCCCCACTAATTACATTTGAGCTGTTAGACCGCTCCATATTTGTTATACATTCAATATATTTCTTTCCTACTTACATAAGAACTGCAGTCGGTAAAATAAACATCGTGAATAATAGTTGAACATTTTATTTTAATGCCGGCGTTTCATGAATAGAAACCTGCTTAGGTTAATTACATCAGGATTTTCTTGAATTGAGTCTTCATTGGGCGAAGTTCGACTAACTTGGGTCGAGTAACTAGATTTTCATGAGATGAGTCTTGACTGCGTGAAGTTTGATTGTAGTTTAAAATTTTTTTCTTAAAGACTTCCTATGCTCATAGTTGCTTACTACAACCAATGATAAAACAATAGACTCCTAATGTTCTGGCTGATCAGTGCATATTTACTGCAAACACTAGTACATCGTATTTTACTGTTAGTACCTAGTACATTGTCCGTAACCCCACCAAATTCGACCAGTAATTTATGCGTGAATCACAACCAGGGGAACATAAGTTGCTTCTCGTAGCCGAAATGTTTAGCGTTTAGTATAAAATCCCGAATAGCATCTTCTTATGACTACGTGTCAAGTATAAATTCTTCAATGTAAACATAGCTTTTCTTCTATTAAATACAACGCGACCATTAACCCGGCTCAATGGAGGTAGGGTCACCTTCCCTATACTCCACGTGAGTAATTCTTGTCTGGCGCATCCACGATGGACATCCTAGCTCCAGTAGGCCGGAGTGACAGGGTGGCTAAGTCCAGGCAAGGATCCAGTCCCACAGGGTATAGTGTGGAATCCATTCCCCAGGGATACGGGCGAAGTCATCAACGGCAGTTTCGGTAGAGAAGGAGATCTTCAGAGTGGCAAAAATGGTGGAAAGGGCCACACATCCTCTTCGGGGGTAAATTGAAAGGGAACACCACTGCCTTGTCGCGAAGAGGGATCTTCAAAGGCTAAGGGAGTAAAGAAAATCTCTTTAAAATATAAAGGAAAGCAGTGATATTTGCGGACGACCTATTAGTTTGGGGATAGGATGAAAGAGAGGTGCAGGATCAGCTGGATGTGTGGGAGAGAGTAGTGGCAGCTTATGGCATGAAGTTCTCTGCGAGAAAAAGTGAAGTGGTGATAGCAACAAGAAAGAAGAACAGGACGGACATAGGCATATCACTTAGGAGGGAGAAAACTAAATAAAGTCGGAATGTTTCAAATACTTTGAGAGGCTGTATTGAAGAAAGTGGAAGGCAACAGGATGGAGATAAACGAAAGAAAAAGATATTGCAGATGGATTTTTTAAGAGTATTTGAAGTTGGTATGGAGTAGGGATGTTCCGCAAAAGAGCAATGGGGCTATGCTATAAAACATACTTTGTGCCAATTTTAATGTATGGGTCGGAAAGCTGGGTGATGAAGGAGAGAGACAAAGGGAGAGTACAATCTGAGGAAAAGAAATTTCAGAGGAGTAGAGTAGGAGTAACAAGAAAAGACTAGGGAATGAGAGAATCAGGAAGATGATAAAGGAAGAACCGTTACAACAGAGAATTGAAAAATCTAGGTTTCAGTGGTACGGGCATGTAAAGAGGATGGGAGAGAAGAAGTGACCAAGGAAGATGCCGGACATGAAGCTGAAAGGGAAGAGGGTTAGAGGAAGACCGAGGGACAGATGGATTAAAGGAGTTAAGAAATGTGTGGATGAAAGAGGAGGAAATTGAGTGACAGTGGAAGAAGAGAGATGGTGGTTGGATGGGAAGCGATGGCGAGGCTTTTGTTCCCAGCAGACCCGGCCAGCGGCTGGAAGCTGCCCTAGATGATGATGATGAAATGCGTTCCTAGCCTATTTATTTTTTCTAATTTCTTCTTAACTTCCAAACAGTCGAATTCGTTCACAGAGGTTTACTCCTAGATTTTTTCTCTCTTTTTTATGTATACTGGGGTCTTGGTCATTCCTTAATGGTTTTAAAAAAAAAAATCACTAGTTTATAACGCCACTTCATTGATTAACATCATGATCAAACCTTATAATGTCTATTCCCTCCATACATTTTTTAAAATTTATCTAAGGATGAAGAGTAGGCAAAATTTATTTCAAAAACAGTGTATATTGATTGTATATTTGACATTATGTGAAGGAATATAAGAAGAAAGATGTAGAAACAGACAGGGATTTTTTAACTAGCCAATTTAAATTAATTGATTTAATTTAAAACCGCGGGAGCACTCGTTATAAATTCTTCAGAGTAGCAGTTAGTTAGCTACGCAATATACCTGAAATCCTACTTCAAAGCCAAACTTTCGTTCGGACAAACATCCGACCATTAAAGCCAGCGTTTGCGGGCGTTTCTTGGCAAACGGAATACCTGATTCCACTAACGACCACAACCGGATTTGAGTATGGAATTTTCTCTGGCACAAATACACGCGTTGTTTGATTCAACTGAGATTTTAATTAAACTTTTTGTTGGTGCGCATTTTTCCGAACTCCTTGATATTACTTATCAGTTATCACTTTGTTGCGACCTCCATAGTTTTCGATAAATTACGCGAACCATGAATATTGGATGAGGTATCAGCGGTGGAATGGTTTGAGAGAGTCTATCAGTCTCTTCCAACCTAGTGTCAACACAACCGAGCGTGGTGGTGTAACGGTTAGCGTTCTGGCCTCGCATTCGGGAGGACGGCGGTTCGAATCCCCGTCCGGGCATCCAGATTTGGGTTTTCCATGGTTTCCCCAAATCATTCCAGGCGAATGCCCGGATGCTTCCTTCAAAAGGCCATGGCCAAATTCCTTCCCATTCCTTGCCCCCATCCTTGCCCGTCTCCAAAGACATCGCTGTTGAGAGCCGTAAGGCAGTTAAAAAAAAGTAGTGTCAACATCTCCCTCAATTAACGCACCCTGTTTTCACGGACGAGTCTATGGGGAGTCACCCGCAGTAGTAGAAGTTTAGGGATTCGTAAACAAACAGCTTGACACTTGTCTGTCTACTAATCCCTATCCATAAGATAGTACAGCCCCCCCCCCCCTCCTCGTCCAATTCGGCTACCTATTTATTGTTGTACAAATGAGGCAAGGTGAATTCAGCTACCTGGTTTTAAGGTGTCGAAAACTTGGATGGATGACAGGCACATCCCCTCCCCTTCCCTCATCTCCCCTCCTTCTCCACCGGGTTGAGACTTGCCTGTCTATGCACGCTCCACCATAAGATAGTACACGTCCACCCAAATCGACGACCTAATTGTTGACAACAGCAAAGAAGCGCATTATACTTCTGGTCATGAGCTTTCATTATACACAGTATGAATCGAATCTGAATTTTAGAGTTGGCGGCCTCCCCTTGTGAGTGTAGAGATCAACGGCTCAGGGAGCGTCCATAAACAACGTGGCTTGGTCTACAAGAGGAGTGGGGGGGGGGAGAGCTTTTAATTCATTTTTTTTTCACAATTAAAATAAGGTACAGAGCACACAGCAAAATACGGACATTTACTATTTTTTTTACTTATGGCTTCACGCCTCGTCTACGTAGAGCTAATTAGAGGCGGGATGCAACGGGAAGGAATTCGGCCATGGCGTTTTCAAGGAAGTATCCCGGAATTCACCTGGAGTGATGTGGGGAAACCATGGAAAACCCAGATCTGGATGCCTGGACGGGGATTCGAGCCGCCGCTCTCCCGAATGCGAGGCCAGAACGTTAACCGTTCACCCAACAAGCTCGGTGTGCCATTTAATGATCTCCGTATTAATTTAGATATCCTGTATACTAACAGCACTGCGCATGCGTGTGACTTGAAGTCATAGCGTTGGGTTGCACGCAGCTGGCGCATTGGAACTAACAAAGACGCGATGGCGCGTTACGATTCAAAATATATCAGACATGCCATACCTAGACTCAAAATCGGTTACAGATGCCACCCAGGATTTACTAACGCAATGACAGTTGGTATTGTTTCGATGATTTGAAATAAAGCTTTTTGTTTAGGATGGCTCGCGTGTGGTCACATTGCTTGTTGATAAAATAATTCCCATTTTGTTCAGTCAAGTGAATTTTGTTGCAACTATAATTATAGTGCTCGCTGAAATGTTATTTCAAGTTTAAAGTGTGGCTTATCGAAAAAGTATTCCCAACGAGTTATCAGTATCCAATAAGCTACATTAATGTTTTAAGCAGATCAAAGAATCATTCCTCGTTAATTTAGGAAGAAAGGTGTCAAATTACCGCAAAAGAAAACAAAAAATATGTATATCTTCTTAGTTTTTTTTTACGCGGTGGGTATAGATTGTTCTATTTTATCAGTTAATGAACATTGGTGAAAGAGTAAGGAAAATTTTTTTTTTTTTTTTTTTTTTTTTTTAGTAACACCTCAAAAAGAAAAGCATGCATATTTGTACCTGAGAAAGATGGTGTAACGTCACAGTTATCTTCCGCCGACTGCGAAGTAGTGCCTGAGAAGCGGATTAACACATTGTTTTTCAGTCAGTCTGTAGCTGGCCGTCGCAGGATTTGTATCCGGATTGTCTCGCAGCGCGGCTCGCGTATCGAAAGCATCGGCCGATACAGCTACTGTGCAATGTAATTTTAGTGTGTGGACTTTGTTTAAGAAGAACTTGATGTGGTCAACAGGAATAGTAAGCGTAAGAAAGTGAAGATGGAACAGTGCTGAGACAAACTGTGAGCATTAGATTGTGATGGTAGATAATTTGATTGGAAGCATACAAATGCTAATTTTCCTTTCAAGAATTCTGTAATCTTTCGGATAACGAAGCTTACATTAGCCCTTACCTGGAAACATGATGGTGGCCAACCAGTTCGCGAGTGTTAATGTGCTTTGTCAATAAACTTTTCGTGGACAGAATTGTTTATTAATGAACGTAATTACCTGTCTTAATTATCTATTATTTGCTGCTTAGAACTGGTTTGGTTTCATCATCTGGCGAACGCGGCATTAGCGAACTATATTAATGAGTAATTAATTAACTACTAGGCGTCTTACCGAACTTATTAACTGGCATCCGGACTTTACTTAAATCAAACTCGTATAAAAGGACCCATATAAGTTATTACAATGGTTTTTCCAATAATTGATCATTTGCAGGAGTGGCTAGTGTCGACATATCATTCAGAATATTCATAATTAAAGAAAAATACATAAAGCAAATATCAGTTGCGTTCAGAATACAGGGTGATTCAAAATTATTGTCGGGGTTTCATGAATTTTTTGCCGGCTGTGTTTTAAACATACAAGTATTATCTTTACATGGATGAATAGACAAACTCTCAAGGTTTTTTTTTTTTTTTTTTTTTTTTTTTTTTTTTTTTTTTTTTTTTTATAGCAGCCGCTAATTTTGTAGTTACCGCCAATGTTTTAAATATGGCAGCTAACGCTATAGAAAAGGCTTTTTGCACTCTAGATTTTCACGTGTGTCAGTCAGTTACCGTTGTCAAACGGCACTTTCGAAAAAAATTTATGAAGGATGCACCTTCAGACAATTCCATTCGGAGGTGGTATGCGCAGTTCGTGGAGAAGGGCTGCTTATGCAAAGGAAAAAGCAGTGGGCGTCCTTCTGTGTCGGAAGTCGACGTGAACCGCGTCAGAGAAGCTTATCAACGTAGCCCGCGGAAGTCAAAAAGAAGAGGCAGCAGAGAACTAAACATTCCGCAAACCACAGTTGGGCGTGTGCTACGAAAACACCTAAAAATGAAAGCCTATCGCCTAGGGCTGCTTCAGGCTTTAACACCTGACGACCATCGCTAACGTCTGACGTTTTGCAACATTATGCAAGAAAAAAATGGATGAAGATAGGTTTTGTAAAAAAACTCATTTTTAGTGATGAAGCGAACTTTCACTTGTGCGGGAAAGTTAACAAGCATAATGTGCGGATTTTGGGGACAGAAAATCCCAGTGCTTTTATTGAACACCAGCGGGATTCTCCAAAAGTGTGTGTGTTCGCTGCTGTTTCGAAGGCGAAAGTGTACGGCCCGTTCTTCTTCAATGAACAGACAGTAACAGGACTAACTTACCTAGATATGGTCTCTGAGTGGTTGCTGCCTCAGCTGAAAGAGGTTGATGATTTCATATTCCAACAAGATGGTACTCCACCTCATTTACAACGGGAGGTCTGAACATTCTCAACGAACAATTGCCGCAGCGATGGATAGGACGTGGAGCCGACAGTGACCAAATGCTCATTGCTTGGCCACGTCGTTCACCAAATTTATCCCCATGTGATTTTTTTCTGTGGGGTTACGTCAAGGATCAAGTTTATCTTCCTCCTCTACCTGCTACTATCACGCAACTGAGAGAACGGATCAGGGCCGCCTTTCTAAACATTTCTGATGACATGCTGCGTCGCGTGTGGGATGAAATGGACTATCGCATAGATGTGTGCAGAGTGACACAGGGCGCACATATCGAACATTTGTAATGGATGTAAAAAAAACTTGTTGATTTTCTTTACACATCAAAATAAGATTCAAATTCGTTTCTCAAATTTTGCTAAGTGTGGTAATTTTTTGAAACCCCGACAATCATTTTGAATCACCCTGTATACCCAATAATGTTAACAGCTCTAGTCCGTCAAGAGAAAACAGTGCAAAATGTTTTCCGGAATCAATAGGGATAAAGCTGCGTTCCACACAGGGAGGGGGAAGGGGATTGGAGGGAACAGCCACTTGCAGAGTGGGAGGGGGTGTTTCAAGGGAGGCCAAACTGGAGTCACGTTGTGGGCGCTCCCATTGTAGACGCAGTGAGGAACGGATATTCAGTGTAGACACTTTCTACTACAGCGTATACGCCAGTTAGATTCAGTGTGGCGTAGGTAGAGACTGCGGATATATGAGATATGCAATAGCAGAGACACAGTGAGATGCGGGAGTTCTCATTTGCAACTAATCCCTCCAGTCATCATTATCGTTGGGGACCATCTCCAGTTTCCCGGGTGTGGTTTACGAGCCTTGGTTGTTGTATACGACCGTTTTCCACTGTCTCCTATCCAGAGAAGTTTCTTGGTCCGTGATATATTCCCAGTTCCAGCCCCTTCTCTCTATGACCTGCTTCAGTTGGTTTCTCCATTAACCCGGCTCAAGGGAGATAGGGTCACCTTCCCTATCCTCCACTTGAGTAATTCTTGCCTGGCGCATCCACGATGCGGGGGTGGGTATTCTCCATCTCAGTAGTCCGAAATGGTAGATTGGCGAAGTCCAGGTGGGGACCCAGTCCTGCGGGGTATAACGCAGCACCCATGCCCAGGGACACGGGTGAAGACCTTAACGGCATCTACGACAGAGTAGAAGTTCTTCGGTATGGGGTAGATGGAGGAGACAACCCATCTTCTCAGGGGAAATTGAGAAGGAAACCACTTGTGTTGAAGAGGGATCTTCAAAGGCAAGGGGACTAAACCCCGACAGAAAATCCTCTTCTGTGTTAGTCCTAGCAAGCAAACAGAAAAGTGACGGAAACAGTAGTGGGCAGATGGGGATACTTATATGGTTAGAAGTGGTACAGTGTTCATGATTTATAGCTTTACGGGCTATGCCGCGTCGTTTATTGGATTATCTAAGCTTTCTGCTGTTATACTCCAGCCTTCTTCAGAGATACTGTTCACATAGCAACAGTCGCCAAGCATCGCAGAGGAAAAGGCCGCTATCTTCGTTGATGTTGCTATGTGAACATAAATATAAACAGTATCTCTGAAGAAGGCTGGAGTATAACAGCCGAAAGCTTAGATAATGCAATAACGACGCGGCATAGCCCGTAAAGCTATAGATCATGTACAAAGACAGCCGCGGAATTCTTAAGAACCGTAAAGTGTTGATAGTCGAAGAAAGTGCGAAGGTCTTCTCCGCAGTGAACTTAACTTTTACAAAGATAGAAGAGTTCCTTCGACAAACACGACGTGCGACGTGCGACTTAATGTACGAGAGACCGATGGAATGTGAAGTTCCAACTGATGTGACTGTTAATATCGACGGCGTTGCGCTCTGTAAATCATCTGAGTTCAATAAAATACCTGGGGACACTAATCTCTTCGGATGGACAGACACTCCCAGACGTCCGATATAGAGTTAACTCAGTCCAGATGAAGTGCTGTCGGGTCACAGTAATCCTTTTCGACCGGAACTTAAATCAAAGATTTTAAAGTACCATCGTTCGACCAGTGGCTCTGTATCTAACCGAATATTGGTCAGTCACGACGAGACATGAACATCAGCTGCATGTCATGGAAATAAAGACGATTCACTGCTTGCAGGGACTCATTAGGTTGAGCCGCCTTAGGAATGAGAATATTCGAGCGGCTCCAGTCCCTGAGAAAATGCAGGAGGGTCTCTGTGATAGTAAGGCCAGTGCACAGCAACAACACTTCACAGGCGAGAAGAGCGCTCGAGAAAAGTCGGGATGGCCGAAGACCACGAGGGAGACCCTGGCTGGGTACCTTGCGGGAGGACGATCAATTATTCAATATCTCATCTGAGTGTACGAGAAGGCCGGGATAAGTCCAGTAAAGCAAACCTTGCAATGCGGGATAAATGTTCAGGCTGGCCGTCCAATGGAAGCGTATTCTCGCGAAAAATGCTCGCACGAATACGCCTAGATACGTGCAAACAGATCGCTCCAATCCAAACACAGGGAATGTAATTGTCAACTCCGGACACAGCGAGCGCTTCAGTCGAGCAAACATACGCGACGGCGACGAGATCCGTGATTGTTTGGATTTGGTCGCGCAAACACTCAATTCCCTAGATGTATATTGAGATACCGAGCAAACTTCAAATGAAACTATGGGACTAAATTGGAGTTCAATTAAATCAACCAAGTAATTAATTATACTAATATAGTCTTGTCGGGTGACTAGGCGAGTGAGCAGCGTGTTTTCACACGGTATTTCAGCGATCGCAAGTCTGTCGAAAAAGATGGCGACAGAGCTCCGATCGCCGAAATATGGTGTGAAAACACGCTGCTCACTCGCCTAGTCACCCGACAAGACTATATAATAAAGTCTCAACGCCCAGAGAGACTTCAATCTCAATTAATTATATTACTTATTCATTCATTTACAGGAAATTCAAAATTAATCACCTCTATTTTTTAGCTTGGTACAAGTAATTGAAGCTTACATATGCATCGTAGTATCTTTCAGAGAACTATGAAGGTGCCGATAGACGTTTTCGAGCGCCATCAGTTACAGAAACAATTCTAAGTGTTCAAAAACAAAATTATTTAAAATCATTAGGAAACAGTTTTGAATGAGAATAAAAAGTATATACAAGTATTCAACAGCATATATACCAAAACATATACTTCCAAATATTCAAAATCTCACTGAAAACATTATGACTCACATAATATTCTTAATTACAGTCTTCTAACTAATATTTCATGAACTGTGATGATTTTAATTTATTTACAACAGTCATTCAGTCCATTTAAAACATTTTCTTCCATTAAAACATAACACACTCATGAAATAATCCCACAAATTTACGATCAATCACATCGCTTCTCTCTCAGTCGCGGATTCAATTAACTACATGGATTGTACACAGACGGAAAAAAAAAATCCCAACACCAAGAAAAAATTATTGTAGAGTAATGAAATTTGGACAATGCATTTGTCAAGTTAACATGTTTAATTGATTAAATTTTCAAGATCACAGGTTAATTTAAGCTCAAGAAAATGCATTTCAAATGTGAAATACTGTTAAATTAATAGCCGGTGTAACCTCCAGAATTTTGAATGCAAGCCTGCAAACGTGAATGCATTGTGTCATACAGGTTTCGAATGTCACTTTGTGGTATGGAGTTCCATGCTTGTTGTACTTGTGCTGTCAATACTGGGACGGTCAGTGCTGGCTGTGGATGATGCTGGAGTTGTCGTCCAATGATATCCCATACGTGTTCAATTGGAGACAGATCTGGTGATCTCGCAGGCCAAGGTAACATGTCGACACTCTGTAGAGCACGTTGCGAGACAACAGCGGTATGAGGGCGAGCGTTATCCTGTTGAAAAAACTCCCCCTTGAATGCTGTTCATGAATGGCAGCACTACAGAAATTCGAGCTGCAGTTGGTACCACAGTGACACAACGAACTGTTAGAAATCGGTTACTTCAAGGACAGCTCCGAGCCAGGCGCCCTGTAGCGTGCATTCCACTGACTACAAGCCATCGCCGTTTGCGACTCCAGTGGTGTCAAGCCAGAGCTCATTGGAGGACGGAGTGGAGATCTGTTGTGTTTTCTGATGAAAGCAGGTTCTGCCTTGGTGCCAGTGATGGCCGAGTGTTGGTCAGAAGGAGGCCAGGGGAACGCCTGCAACCAAACTGTCTGCGGCCTAGACACACTGGACCTACACCTGGAGTCATGGTCTGGGGAGCAATTTCCTATGACAGCAGGAGCACTCTTGTGGTTATACCAAACACACTGACTGCAAATTTGTACGTCAGTCTGGTAATTCAACCTGTAGTGCTGCCATTCATGAACAGCATTCAAGGGGGAGTTTTTCAACAGGATAACGCTCGCCCTCATACCGCTGTTGTCTCGCAACGTGCTCTACAGAGTGTCGACATGTTACCTTGGCCTGCGAGATCACCAGATCTGTCTCCAATTGAACACGTATGGGATATCATTGGACGACAACTCCAGCATCATCCACAGCCAGCACTGACCGTCCCAGTATTGACAGCACAAGTACAACAAGCATGGAACTCCATACCACAAAGTGACATTCGAAACCTGTATGACACAATGCATTCACGTTTGCAGGCTTGCATTCAAAATTCTGGAGGTTACACCGGCTATTAATTTAACAGTATTTCACATTTGAAATGCATTTTCTTGAGCTTAAATTAACCTGTGATCTTGAAAATTTAATCAATTAAACATGTTAACTTGACAAATGCATTGTCCAAATTTCATTACTCTACAATAATTTTTTCTTGGTGTTGGGATTTTTTTTTCCGTCTGTGTAATTAGCGGGGACTAATCTTTGGTACGTAATAGTATGTACAGAATTTAGTTTATACTTATTATTGTTTCTGGCTCTACGCCTCGGACTTCGAGGCCATTAGACGGGGGAAATGACTGCGGACAAGGAACAGGAAGGAATTCGCTCTGACCTTTTGGAGAAAACGTACTGGTATTCACCCGAAGTGATTTGGGTAAATCATAGAAAACCCAAATCTGGATAGCCGGACGGGGATTCGAACCCACGTTCTCCCGAATGCGACCACCACACTCGGTTTATTGTTTCTGATAAAATTATAAAATTACTCTACATATTGAATAATGTTTACAAAACACCTTTAATTTGCAAAGATTATTTACCGGGTAGAAAAGTTTTCCTCGCTTATCGCAGTCCCCTTTCTTCGAATTTAGTTACAATTATTTATTTATTTTTCTCTAGTTTGGCTATGTCTGGTTGTTTGAACCTTCCTACCGAATTACTTTTTTGTGTCCCATTTTCAAATAATTATTTTTTTCGCTTAACATATTTTTTTTTTTTAAATGTAGCAGTAATTTTCAAGAGAAAGTTTTATAGCTAATGCATTTTAAGATTGATATTGAAATAAAACGACATTTCGTCAAGTACAGATCCTTTGACTAGTAATCTCCATTTCTTTATATATATATATAGTATATTTCTTCTGTCCGTGTGTATGTGAGTGAACTCCTCCCAAACGGCTGGACTGATTTTTATGAAATTTGGTCTGTGTGATTAAGTTGATTCTAGAATGGTTTTAGATTTTTTTTAAAAATAAAAAAACCATCCCCTCTCCATTTACACCCCTTAATTTATACAAAAACCACAGGTTTTATACGATTTCGATGGAAATTTGCACAAGTATACTTCAAAACAAACAGAAAAATATATTTGTTTTGCCTAAGCGTAAACCCTCTTCCCCTTTCCATTCCCTTAATTTTTGTCAATTTTATTTACACAGTTTTTATCCGATATCTACAGAACATTGCACACGTATCTCTTTAAGGCAACAGAAAAATAGTGTCTACATTTGGACTTCAGAAACCCTACCCTTCTCCTCCTTTCCACCCCCTTATTTTTGTAAACGTCGTTTGTACATACCCACAGATTTCATCCTGGTACTTTGCACACGTATAGATTAAAACAAACAGAAAAATACTGTCTAAATTTTTGATTTTCAGAAACCCAACCCCTCTCAAGCTTTCCACCCCATTAATTTTTGTCAGTGTTCTTCATACAAAACTAGAGTTTCAATCCGATTTTGAAGGAATTTTGCACACGTATACTTTAAAGCAAACGGAAAAGTACTGTCTACATTTGGTTTACAAAAGTCCAACCGCTCTTCCCCTTCACTCCCACCCATCATTTCAAACGTTGTTTATAAAATCTCACAGGTTTTATCAGATTTTTGATGGAGCACTGCACACGTTTGCTTTAAAACGAAGAGAAAAGTATTGGCTACATTAGGTTTACAAAAACCCACCCACTCTCACCCTTGTTAACCAAAATTTGCACATGAAACCATTCAGTTTTTCGCAATGTCTTTCATTTGTTTAATACATGTAAATCTGGCTGTTTTGTATATGTATACCCAATTAAGAAAGAAAAAGAGGCATTGCAACGCATGCCGGTCAAAGCTAGTATATATATATATATATATATATATATAACCATATATATATATATATTGAACTAAATTAGAACAAGAAGAAATTAGGAATCTATAATTTCATTTAGCACGTGTCTTAATATAGTTATGAACATAAGATATATTTACCTCAACCTAATCAAAATTTCTATTGTTTACCATTTTTAATTTTTTTCATAATTTATTTTGCACAGTTTTTTTCAAAGTAGAATGTATCTCGATGCCAGACTGGGAACATGGAAAATTGTCCTATACCTACAAATTTACGTTTATTCTTAATAATAAAAGTAAATAAATGTGTATTAAAGAATTATTGACCTTTTTTCTTTTGTTATATTCTCTGACACCAAGAAGAAATGAAATGTGGTGAGTGAGACAACAGAGAACTGTCGGCTGATTCGCGGGAGTCTGCTTACAGTGGGCGGGGTGTCTTCGCGCCAACTCAGTTCGCGGGAATACAGACGTATTTGCTCCAGCTTTTTTCGCGCGAATATGCGTCCACTGAAGAGCCAGCGTAAGAAGAAGAAGAGTTTAGAAGAGTTCTGTGGCTCAGGTTTTATACAAAGAAATGAAAGGAATTAATGCAATCTCATTTATTGAGGTATACAACCACAAGTGTTGTTCTACAAGTTCTATACAGCGGTCAATAGTTAACAATGTAATTAATCGTGAATAGTTTTGCGCTCAACACACAGATTTATTTCTTGTCCATTTAACATAGACGGCTCAAGGTCACCCCCTCTACCCCCACTCCACTGCCCTTACCCCTACATGCGGAGGGGAAAGAGTGCTCTCGCTGACCTAATTTACCACTCACCTGCTCGGTCTGTTCAGAGGGTTAGGGCGAGATTACACAGTACGAGTTGCTGACCTGGCAGTAGACAGCTACTGCCCCTGTCCACTCGCACGACAGTAGCTCGACTCGTCTCGCCCGGTCACACAAGTGCGAGCTGCTGGCGTGAAACTAGACAGCTACTGCACGTGTGTACTCGCATGACAGTAGCTATTCATAGGTCTCGCGCAATGTTGTCGCAAAATACACGACTGATCACGTAATAAAAGCAGTTACAAAAATATGGTGAAATACTGAAAGTGCTGTGCAAAAAAAGAAGAAAAACAGAACGATATGGGTCAAGAATTGGATTCAAAGGAAAGAGGCAACGCAGATAGTATTTAAAGAATTATATAATGAAGATCCCCGTACTTACTAAAGCCTACAAACATACACCAACTAACAGAGAAAAGATTTATAATTATAGATTGAGCAGAGCAACAAGAATCGTTGAGAATGGTTTTGGCATCCTAGCATCTCTTTGTCGCGTGTTGGGAAAACCAGTTTAAGTTAAAGAGGACACTGCGATAAAGATCTTCTTTTGTGCATGTACGTTACACAACTGGTTACGTGTCACTGCATCAAGAACCTATATACCACCAGGAATGACAGATCAATTTTTGGCAGTGGAGGTCAGAAATTCATGAATTATAAAGCATCCATTGCTCGCGGATCAATAATAGATCGACAGCAATGGCAGAGAAAATGTGAGAAAAATTACTTCATTGCCGAGGGAGCGGTTACTTGGCAAAATAATATGATTGTGTTATTATAATATAAATACATTATAATAAAAAAATACTTACCAGATTACTTGTTGTTTGTTTTTCTTTTAGATTAATTATTTTCATAATGTAATCTATAGCATCGAACCATTTGATGGATGGTTTATAGAGCTCATTAGTGCCACGTCCACTTTTTTGCTTCTCTCAATTTTCAGTAACTCCTGGTTATACATAACTATAACGTAATTTTTTAATACTTTTTGTTACTTCATTCGTGTCTTGTGAACCGAATTCCACGCAAATGTGTTCAAGCGAGGTTTTACGCAAATTTCTGTTCTTATAATTAGGATCGAAACAATTCCATAAATTGGTTTGGTCCTTGTAATGCTCCACAAAATTTATATTTTGTTCGGAAGTCCATCTATCCACCATTTTTTTATTATTATTATTTTAACCACTACTGGAAAAACAAAAACAACGAATAATGCACCTGGCGTGGTCCCGGGCTTACGAGCTACTGTCATTTCGCAAAACCGTGCAAGTTGACGTCCGAGTCGCACGCGAGCTACTGCTGGTGGCGTGGTGGGGGAAGGCGAGTGGCGAGTAAAATCAAAAAATGTTGTAGTAACTCGCATGCGAGCTACTGACCGACTCGCACGTGACAGTAACTCGTACGATGCGGTCACACGGTGCGAGTAGCTGCACTGCAGTAACTGACTAGGCCAGCTCGCATGCTAGCTCGCACTGTGTAACCAGGCCTTTAGCTAGGGAGAGAGGGGGGGGGGGGAAGTTAGATGAGGAGCGGGAACATGACTTTGAAGCACCAGTTGATGACTAACAGACTATAATAACTTTTCGCAATGAAGAAATACTGCATATAAACTTCAATAAATGCAGGGTGATTCGGGAAGAATGGTAAATATTGAAGGAGGGGGTAGTATGAACAATATTGAGTAGAAAAGTCATATGAACCACGCATCAGATTTCCATTCGTTTTAAGGACCGAGCATGGAGGGTGAACGGTTAACGTTCTGGCCTCGCATTCGGGAGGACGCAGGTTCGAATCCCCGTCCGGGAATCCAGATTTGGGTTTTCCATGGTTTCCCCAAATCACTCCAGGCGAATACTGGGATGCTTCCTTCTAAAAGGTCATGGCCAAATTCATTCCCATTCCTTGTCCCCAGTCCCATCCCGCCTCTAATGACCTTAGCCGTCGACGAGGCGTTTAAAAAAAAAAAAAAAAAAAAAAAAAAAAAAAATTAGAGATACACGTGCTGGAACGTTATGCATAAAATGAACGGCAGAAAATTATCAAAATAAGTTATTGCTTATTGAAGTACTTTATTCAACAATTGAAAAGTACTACAGTTAATTGAAGAAACGACCCCGAGTGAAATACCACTACGTTCTTTCACAGTTACTTGGATAAACGTCTACACACTCGAAATGTACAGTAATAGTCTTTCATACACTTCGTATGAAATACAAGTTTCACAAGTTATTCCTCAAACTTGACCCCTGCCACGTTTACAGTTGCAAGGTGATCTGGACAGGATATCTAATTGGGTTGGTAAACATGGAATGAAGATAAATGCAAAGAAGAGTCAGCTTATTAGATACACAAATAAAAAACAAAAGGTTAATTATGAATATAAGGTGGGGAAAGAATTGCTTGCTGAAGACTTGAAATGTAAATATCTTGGAATTACTTTTGATAACAAACTTAACTGGGCAGGACACATAGGACAGGTGGTAGGAAAAGGTTTCAAAGTTCGGCACTTGTTGGAGAGAGTGATAAGGGGATGTACGAGAGAAGTCAAGGAATTGGGTTACAGAACTTTGGTCAGACCATTGCTCGAATATGGTAGTGTAGTATGGGACCCCTCATTTTACGTATCAAATACAGGAGTTGGAGAGGGTGCAAAGAAGGGCTGCTAGATTTGTTTCTGGAAATTATCGCAGAATGCAATAAGTGACGGTTATGATAAAGGAGCTGGAATGGGATTCGTTGCAGGACAGGAGGAGGATGAGGATGAGGAGGGTCATGGGAGTGTACAGGGCGTATACTGGCGATGAGGCATGGAAAGATATTGCAATAGGTATGAAAAGTAGTACATGGAAGGGAAAAGATGACCATGGCCACAAGCTGGCACTCGATTTCAGGCAAGGTAAGGGTGTCAGGGATTGGAATGAGTTACCAAGAGAAAAGATGAATAATTTACCAAAAACTTTGAAAGAATTTAAAGATAAAATTTGTAGAGGGCAAATGTAGGTAGGTGCAGGATAGGGGGAAGATGGGTGTGTAGGGAAATTGCCACCGGAGCCTGTGCTCCATTGCAATTAAATTAAATTAAATTAAATTAAACAACGCAGGCGGACGTTGTCCCTGTTGGCTTGCGCCAAAGATTGTTACACTACTACTTAAAGATTATATTACAATGCTACCCCGCGTGTGGAAAGCCGATAATCATACAAATCAGGTTACAAATATTAATACGGTTCCTCAGGATAATAATAATAATTAATCAAAGCAAAATAATTCAATATCAATAATAATAATAACAGTAATAATAGTAAAGTTAATA
>JARYHS010012519.1:205942922-206001438 GCA_031002005.1 Vandiemenella viatica | reverse complement strand
CTAATCCTACTTAAACCTAAGATTACAACTACCCCAGTACAATATTAAAAACGTCTGTGGAACTCGTTATATTACAATCTCAGAGTATTTACATTATTTTAAATTATTAATTATTAATTAATACGAAAATATAAATAATAATATATATATACATTGATTGGAGATTAAAGGTTGCATCTGCCCCCACATTGAGACAAATGCAATGCTGTCACACCACTTCTACGCCACCAAACAGTATTCATTTGTCGAAATGTATTATACCCCTTGTCCATCTGCATTCCTTTTTGCTACAAGTTCAGTGTGAATCATCTTACAGTACATTCACATGTTACACCTGCTTCTGGCAATTTTAATTACACAATCATCATAAGTTAACTTTACTAGCAATGCTCAGTTCATGCCATAGTAAAATTGTTTAGCAACCATACAGTACATACTACTATTGTAACTTTAAATGGTCCCTTAGCATGTAACACACCATACAGAGAATACTGGTACTTGGACCAAAATAAAATTTGATACTCGTTCGTTCTGCCGCAGCTATTGGCACTCGTTCGACAAAGCCAACAACACTGTTACACACACACACTGAACGTACATCAACACTCGCACTCCTGTTGTTAGATATCTACAGTTAAAGCCGTGGTAGGGTATTCACCTGGTATTTTAATATATTAGGTACTTATAAATCGCCTTGGCGATTGTGCAAAGGTGTCCGCTCACTTGAGCGAAAGACAAGTAGATGGATTTTGGGCTTTATCTTTTAGGATCAGATTTTAGATTTATACAGATTGAAAAATTTCGCTGTCGCTAAAAAGGGTGTTCCTTCACCGGGAAAATTGGGTATAGCATGTCCGCATGTTTAGTATTTCGTTCGGAGTAGAGTCACTGTTTCAGGCGCTCCCCGAACAATAACTTCGGCATTTATTTCTAACACGAGACATGGTCTTCCTGTGCCGTATTGACCTTGCATCTCCCCATGAAACTACCTGTATTGCACCCGTTTCTTTTCCCATGCGTACCTTCAAATGTGTGGCATTGATTGTAAGCTCTGGCGAACTCCATTTCATGCCCGACTTCACTCCCACCAATGTGAGCCAATTGTTGTCTATTCTGAAATCCCCATTGCACCCTAAAATTACATAAGGTTCCATTTCCATTTGAAAAATATGTTTGACTGCTTTTGTTTTGTTGCTTTTAACAGTAGTAATTGCCTTCCCCTTGACGGGCCACCTAACTATCATCTTTTCCTCGTCTATTGCTGACATAATTTTACATAAGGTTGTTTCTTCCCGCACTACCTCAGCTTGTTCTTTCCCCTTGCTTATACCAAGCTCTACAGAGACTATATTTTTATTTACAGCATTTAATTCCTCCTTGCATTTTCTTTGGTTCTCAGCAACAATTCTCTTAACGTCTTCAATAACCGCACACTGTTTCTCATGTTACTTCGCACACCCTGTTCCACCAGTACCGCAACTTCTCGTTGTACCTTTTCTTGAAAATTGTTTAATTCTGCTTTCACTTCTTGCTTCCATTTCTCTTGAAATTTATTTAATTCATCCCTCACAGACAATAATCCTTCTTCGATCTTCTTTTGACTCAAATCGATCCTTTCATTAATTTCTGTTTTCATTTCTTGATTTGCCTTTTCTAGTTTCTTTTCCATTTTCATCAAAAACGACATTAATGATTGGGTATCCTGGTTCCTTTCTCGAGTTTTTAGTGACCGGCTTAATTCTGGTGAGATCGCTCCATCATCATGATATTCTCTCCCCCCATTAATATTACATCCATTCATTAGCTCGACATTCTGATCATTACTGCTATTATCAAAATATTCATCCACCCTCTTTACCTCGGATTCGCCATTAGGACTGCTAGTATTTCTTGTCGGACCTTGCAAATCATTGCTCGCATCTCCCACATTTAGACTAATTGCACCAGTACTGTCTGTCCGCCAACCCGACATTTTACTTGTATCTTCGAAATCACTTCCTACATTCATTTTCATTAAATCAACGTAATTACTTGCCATATTTATCAAAAAAAATACCTTGACGTACCCAACACACACAAAAAAAATTATTTGGAACAACAAGAAATTCTTTTATCAAATTAAAATTAAATCATTAATACCCTTAGTACCACACTGATATCAACGCCGATAACATTGACAAGAGAAACCAAGAAACCAACTTTACTTACTACTATTCTTTGTAGCTTCTGTAAAACATTTCAGAAATGCAGAACAGAATAAATCCACTCCAGAACAGAGCTGAAATTTAAATCCAAACACACACATACAACTAAAAAAAAATTATATAATTACTTATAAATAAATGCCCCCCTTTTTGTTCAATAATTTTCTTTTATTTCTCTGCCTTATTAATTACGAGATATCCACAGACGCCTAATTTTAAGGTAAACATTCTACTAGATTCCTTTTACAAATTTAGTTTTTAACTCTTTTACAATAATCTATGTTATCCTTGAATTTAATTCTTTACTATTATTAGAATTTAAAGTTGTTGCAGTTCAAATCTGTAAACTTTGTCTCTCAATCAAAATTAATTTCAACAGTTAAACTTTTACGTTAATTTTCAGTCTTTAGTTTACCACACAGCAACAACTTCTTATTGCTCTCCCAATCACTTTAACTACCGACGACTCTTCTAGTAGTCCCACGTAGATTAAATAAATAGATCGGTACTTGCCAAATGCGCCTTTCCGCTTCGTAGTTCTTCGTCCGCCACGTTGTCGTTTCAGCAGACTTGTCCACCTCCGTTCTGCAGCATCACCATCAGAAGATTCCTCTAGCCAGAAATCAATACTTACAACTTCTGCTGCTTTACCAATTCTGACAACCTGGTCCACATGCAATCCGCCGCTTCACAAAAACCTCAGATCATGGCAGGGTAAGCCACATGTAACCTCTCCTTCTCACATTTACAGTAAAACTAATTACTGTGTGAGGCTATTATATTTGGGAGGTTGTATCCTGTTTTGTACGCTCAGAAGGGCGTACTGGAAGGATTAGCTCCAAAAATGTTAACTAATAACGTAACAATTCGGTTCCAAGAATATCTTTGCTTGAAACCCGGCCCGTAATGCTAAGCGCAACGATTTTAATGAGTTTTTTATAAGTCTAGCAACTACTAAATAAAAAACAATATTACATAAGTATACTTCACTTTTAATCTCACCACTTAACACATTTCGTTTCTAAAATTACACCACAGCCGCAGCAAGACTTTTTGTACGTGCTTCTGCACGTATTTTTCTCTTCTCTCTCTAAACAATAATACTTCCTCTCTCTGACTCTCCAAAGACAACAACACTAATCCTACTTAAACCTAAGAACCCCAGTACAATATTAAAAACGTCTGTGGAACTCGTTATATTACAATCTCAGAGTATTTACATTTTTTAAAATTATTAATTATTAATTAATACGAAAATATAAATAATAATATATATATACATTGATTGGAGATTAAAGGTTGCAACTCGCGGGTGTATTCATTTAAAAAGACAAATACGAATGGCACTAATAACCTCGACTTCGACGAGGCTGAAAACCTGTAACACCCCTATATTCCATGATGGATGAAAATTAGCAGTTTTGCCAATATACTTAATGTAATATAACAATATGGATGACAATGATTATTAATGGTTCTCGCATCGCATTCGGGAGGACGCGGGTTCGAATCCCCGTCCGAGCATCCAGATTTGGGTTTTCCATGGTTTCCCCAAATCACTCCAGGTGAATGCGGGATGCTTCCTTCAAAAAGGCCATGGCCGAATTCCTTCCCGTTCCTTGTCCCCAGTCCCATCCCGCCTCTAATGACCTTAGCCGTCGACGAGGCGTAAAGGAATAATTAAAAAAAATTATTAATGTAAATATATATTTCAGATAAGGTACATAACTATGCAGTACAGAGAGAAATATAGGTCTACCGAAAGTAATGAATAAATAAATGAGTATGATCTAGGGAAGACATGATAGAGAAGTTTTTCTGTTGTGAGAGACTGAACTAAATAAATACGTAGGACACTAATGATAACACAGGTGATGAGTTGTCTATGCAAAAATTGTCGTTAATATTTTGGGAATGGCTGTATTAAGTTTATATTGTAAAGTGTGTTATATGGAAATTTGTAAGTTGTGTATTGAAGTTTTGTACGTCGGAATAATGAGGACTCTGTTTACTGTCAAATGAAGACTAAATCAATATGTATATATAAAGAAGCCAAAATACCAATCCTTGGAAGAATAAGTATTCAATTTCAGGTTATACGAATCCAAATTTGGACTGAAACTGATAACCTACCATAGATAAGGAGGCAAAGATGATGCTCTTCGGGTTAAGGAAATGGTAGTCTACATCTAAGATCAATACATCAGTTCAGGTAGAATAATGTTTGTAAAGGGGATGGCAAAAGATAAGTGCGTAGTGATTAAATATTTGAGCTTATATTTGAAAAATAATTGATTTAAAAAAAAAGATAATTTACTTTCAGCCGTGGTTTAAACCCAGTAACGGATTTAGAGGATAAATAAGGATCCTGTACTACTGATCCGATACTGGAAATTGTAAAATATAATTGTGTTTTTAATATATAAACAAGGAGGAAACCTTACAAGTTCACCAAATGCGGCAGCAGGAGATTTTTTTTTTTTTTTTTTTTTTTTTTTTTTTTTTTTTTTTTTTTTTTTTTTTTTTTTAAAAAGTTGCTGAAACCTGTCCAAACCGTGTGATACCAATTTCTGTCTACAAGTACAAAATTTCATGCAAACCTTTCGAAATTTTTAATGCTTAAACTTGGTTTAGATTTAACTTGGTTTAACTTTGGCCGTTGAACCGTTCAGGTTCTTCCCTAGCCTCATAGCTGAACGACGGAGAAAAATTCGTTAGTATTCCAAGACTTACAATTTCCGATAATACTGTTTCAAGAAATACTCGTAATTTAGCTGGAAACAAGCAGCATCTATGGAATGTGTGTGGAACATAACCGTTGAATGCTTTCAGTGCTTTAACGGGGAATTCCACCGTCAGAAACTAAGAGCTAAATTATGCCTGGAATTAAACGCAGAAACTGAGTGTAAAAGTTGTGTTTACCCGGTACGCTTCTAATGTTTGAAACTAATAAAAAGATTTTTTCAGATCATTAAGATTTTTTACCAGTTTGAAATTTTAAGGATAATAAAACCAATTTACGCATGAGTGCAGGTTCTATCAACTGTCCGGACATGCGGTTTTTTCCATGGTTTTCCAAAACCATTCTTTGTGAATGCCAGGATTGTTTCTACCAAAGACCGTAGAGAAATTATTTCCCAATACGTGACCGCCATCCCCTCCCGGCACTAATCTCACAGACATTAACGATCTGTAAAGCCCTAAAAATAAATTAATGTATTAAAAAAGAATACATTATTTGTGCAGCCAAATATTCAAAAATTAACTGTAGAAATTACGAGAAAAAATTAACTTTGATTTAAAAATAATTATCTTGCGAATATGTGATAGATATTATTGCCTGTTTTATTTATGAGTTTACAGTTAAGAGTTCGCAGAATAATTAAATTGTATTGATTCCAAAAAAATATCTTTAGCAACTCTAAATCTAATATGGGGATATATAATATTATATGCTACCCGCGGAGTTATGATGCATTTCCAAAGTGGTCATCAAGATAATTTGGGTTGGCCACCCCTGGTATAGATTTTAATTGTATATATATATATTATATTGGACTATTATTATTGTGAATACTAATATTAATTTACTGATTTGTTAATAGGTGAACTAGAACCTTGATTGCTGCAAGAATTTAAGTTACACAAAATAATATTCAATTTATTTGGTCTTCTGGCTTATAAAAGGCCGGGCATATTTTACGTTACGTTAAACACAATATCCAAAGAAAATAAGCAAGCAATACCCGGCGTTTACAATTTGCCGGATAAATGCAAACATAAACTGTTTAAAGAAATATCACAAAAATTTTGCAAAGTCAACATACATTAACGTGGCATCGCAGGCCAACAAATTAAAGGTAACATTTACAAACAATCCCAAGGGCGCCATTTAGTTAAAAGCATCATTTGAATTAAATATAATGAGCAAGATGCTTAAAATTTGAAGTTATGAACATGGAAAATTGGTTAGCTCAGTAATTGTTGTGATGAGAGCAGAGTCTTATCTCAGAAGCCGTTTATGGGTTAGCTAGCCTCGTTAAAACCCTATGGATCCGTGGACCTTTGCGTTGGTACTTTACCGTTGTCGCATCTGCTCGAGGAGGTGTGACACACACTGTGTTACTGTTGAAATGCTAGTTTGCGGACCCATCCGCGCTAGCACATCTGCTGATTGCCACTAGCAGGTGAAACGCTCAGTTCCCAGCCAGGAAGCGTCTAGATTCAGTCATCGATCAACAGCTAAGAGAGTGTTGGGCGACACGTCTGTACTTCAGCTCGTCGGAACAGCAAATCCTCTCTCATGGCGTCTTCTTCCCTCACCACGGAAAAGCCAGTTTCCCTCTCTCTGTACATGGAACAGAAGCCTTGGATTAACAAATGTGAACCCTGTAGCCATACACGATTGGTGAATCGATGTATCCCACAATCACGTGTTTCGCGCCGTAGCTAGTATTCGTCACTCGTTTCGCGAAAATTTTGCCTGACCTTGCCCCTTCTCAAAGGGGAGTCGGCGCCATCTGCCTCGCCAGGTAACTGTTTCTGCCCGCCATTCACTGCCGTTCCATTGTGGGCGCGGGCGCCATAATGTCGCCTGCATTTAGCATTGTCCAGCTATCCTAACGGTCAAAACTGCGGTTCCAACAACTTACCACATTTAATACTTTCTGAATAGAAATTTATCACAGAATTAAATAATATAATAATAAATTTGGCTGCCCAGGCTTAATACATAATTATTTACATATGAATTAACCCTACAATTTACAATTTAAATAAACAAATATAACAAAATCTGAATATTAATTATTTATTAATATTCATTGGGGATGACTCTGTCATACCACAATAAATATATATATATATATATATACCTACTAGCGCATGCGCAGGGATCTGTGTAAACGAATACACATATATACACAAATACATTGTACATTCCTGACTGTAAGATATATATACCATATTACCACGCGTTCTCAGTCCATGTGGAAAGTTCACAGTCATTGTCGGTCCTTGTGGGTGAAGTGGTAAAGGACCGTAGAATGGAAGGTTATGGGATCGAATAAACAGTCGGAAAAACGTTTTTTTGTAATATATTTGCCATTAATCGTTCGAATTAATTGATATAAGTTCGCAGCCATTGGCGATCGTCGTGGGTGCAGTGGTAAAACGCTCTACCGTAGAGAGGAGGGTTACGAGATCTGATCCATAATCAGAGAAACTTTTTTTGAAGTGAAACCTTTTTTAGGCGCGTTGGCCGACTTTTTCATGGATAAAATCTTTTTTGTTCGCGTCACCGACAATCTAATGTTAATAGTATATCTGTAGTTATAAGTACGAAGTGTTGCGTCTATGATATTCATAGTTTTAAGTTTTTTTTCTGTCGGAAGTTCCCAGTCACCGATAGTTTTTTTTTTTTCCTTCAGGCTTAACGACTCGTTAATTTTGAGGTTATTAGAGGCCTAAAAGGACTTGGGGCAACGAACGAGAAGGAATTCTGCCATCGAGTTTTTGAAGGAACATTCCTGGCATTTTCCTGGCCTAACGGTGGCGAAACCATGGAAAATTAAAGTCGGAATGACCGGACGAGGATTCGAACCAACTAACTGCATGTCAAACCAACACGGCACCGAAACCATTTCAACCACCGAAACAGAATGCAGCTATCTGGCAAATATAAACATCGATTACAACAGTACTGAAATCTGTTAAAACAATAACAGAAATTTAAAAGATTTTAGTGTTCATTTTAAAGCAATGAAAAGTTTACAGCACTCGCACTTAGGTTATGTAACTCATCCGTAGCTGACATTTCCCTTAGTAGAAATAAATAACATAATTGCCTGAAATTATGCTCTCTTTCCCAGAAACCTGAATTCATCACTTAGGTTTTGGTGTGTGGAAATGCAACATTACTGACCCTGTAGAATCCACCTCCAGCAACTTAAAGCACTAGACTAAACATTTCTTGAGTTTTATTATTTCGTATCAGAACGATACAGTTGCACAATCACAACATCAAATTATACTGGACCAGTACTTGGCCACTTCCAGTGCATTTTTTGAGGCCTCATACAGTTCAGCTGCCGAGCAGGATGCTGGACGCAGTCGACACTGGAGCATGTGCTGGACAGTCTGATCTTCACCGCAGTCGCACTTGATATCATTGATTTCAGCATAGTCCCATCTTGCTAAGTTCACTTTGCATCTGCCCACTCCTGATCTCAGCCTATTCAAAGACTTCCACGTCAACCATCCCTTGTCATAACCAGGTGGCAAAGATTCAGACACTCTTCCCCAGCCATGCGGAAGGGGAACCTTAGCTTCCCATAGATGTAATCTGGCTTCTTCAGTTGTCGTTGTAAGTTCCTGAGATACTTTTATGAAACTTTTCCTGGAGTTATTTCTTGAGTGAAGATGCATTACGTTTCCCAGAGACCGATCTTGCCCTGTATTGGCTGGAGACGTTTTCCAGAACTGCCAGTTATATTCCGGACATTTAATACGCTCCCCGGCATCGATAGGTCATATGGGTGACAGCCAAATGAATCAAAGAACAAAGGGCATAGGGGCGGTAAGACGAAATACTCATCTATTGGCTCTTAGTTATTTTTTTTTTTAGCGCTTTACGTAGAGAAAGATCATCTCGTTGGTTTAATTAGTTACTATCATCCTATTCCGTAATTCAATTAACGTTATTCTCTGAGAGTGTCATACGCTTCGTGGCTGCTATAGAAATAATGAACAAACTTACAGAATTTCGAAAGAACCCAAACTGGTTTCTCTATAGCTACAACCACTACATTTTTTATGAAATTTCGTGTTTTGTCTTTTCCTCGTACGATCTGTATTTCCACTCAGCAGCGGGTAATTGCTAATATTTCCATTTAATTAGACAGTCCTACTACTTTTGAAGATTTCGTTGCAGACTTTATTCCAATCGTGGAGACATAATTCTAGATGAACGTGTAGATTGTACTGGTAGCGAAATCACGCGCATGTTGAAAACGAATCAGTTACACTGACTGAATATTGCTTCGAGGAGAAACTTCTAGATATTTAACAATAACTAAAAGTTCAACCAAGAAATGGAATAATTTTAATAGATTCTAGTATTTGTAATAGATTCTTAGTAAATATTCCAGAATCATTGAAATTACTCAGAGCAAGAAATCATTTAGAAGTTTTGTTGGTTATTTGAATCTAATAAACTATTAATAGTACTGAAATATATAGAGAATACATATTCGTGCTACAGTGGCGTCCCCTTATTATTGATTTTTTTTTTCGCCTGGAGTGATTTGGGGAAACCACGGAAAACCAAAATCTGGATGCCTGGACGAGGATTCGAACCTGCGTATTCCCGAATGCGAGGCCAGAACGTTACATCTCATCCACAACGCTCGGTTTTATAGATTAAATGTTACAAAATACAATTAAAAGTGTTATTGGGTTGGAAGGATTTTAGGATAGGAATCAGAGATATAAAAATGAAGCGAAAACAAGACGAGGGCTATAAATTTCTGCTGAAGTGCAATAGACGAGGGCTGAAAGGTTTTAACCTATGTTACCTGGTAGGGGAAACACATTTTTCTTTAACTAAAAATGAATTTTGTCTAAAAAATATACACAAACGTTAGCACGTATTTGATTTATTTGATTTTCATTCACTTTTAGATGCTCATAATTTAACTTACATGTATGTAATATGAAACAGCAGCTTTGGGAGTCTTTTACGTTGTGAAACGAAATTGTACTGTTGTTGTAACTGGGCCAGCCTTTATCCAGTCTGCCACGCACAGTCTGTCGCTTTTCCTCTCCTCTCTCTCATAATTCTGCCGCGAGCACTCAGCATTCCACGTCGCAGTGTTTACCCCGCATTTTAAGTCGCTCATTTTTTCGTCTTTTCAGTGTCGCGGCTCTATTCTGCGGCGTTTCGTTCGTTGTATGCTTGTCATGAGTCACGACTACCAAAGTCGTACCACGTGAATGAAAAAGGGTTCCAACAGACTTCAAGCATGTTTATTATCGCCAAGTATCTGAAATATTTAATTCAGCAGCAAGGAAGAATTTTCGGATAACTCAGCAGTATGACAATAATAAATAGTTAAGAGTACTTTGAGGAATATCTAACGATTTTATGTCTTCTTTTGTGATGTCTGACTATACTGTAAAAAATACCACTCAGGAATAATGAACGCTTCTTTCTCAAAGGAATTTTTTCAGCCTTAAATTTATCACACTTTTTTAATCCTCTTGTTTCAAGGTATTGCGCCTCTGGACCTAATCTCTTTAAGTTGATTCGTGTTGAGTATTTGTACCTTTTCTGCTACATTCCGGATTCCATTTCTACGTCCTTTTTGGGTGTCCTCATCACTTATTTCATATGATCTTCTTTTCCTCACAATTCTTTCTAGGATTCTTGTTTCTGTGAGTCTGTATTTTTTATTTCGTTGTATCTGGTCTTATTTACAATCCATTTTTCAACACAGGCCTAAGTGTGTTTTTATACATGCTTGTCTCCCTGTGCTTAGTGTGGTAATTAATATTTCACCGAGGTATTCTGCTAATTTTACGTTAAAATTTTTTCTAACTGTCCAATACTTTTATATAACTAGAACAGTTTAGTGATCGAAAACGCAGCTGCAAAATATTACGTTCCTTCCCATATCTGCATCTCCAGGTGTGTTTTTGGCAAAAGTATTTTGTGACAAATTATTCTCTCCTTTGTGCTTTACAGTTCTCAATGAATCAAAATAAGAAATAATATTTATAGGCATCAGTGCGGCATGTTATTTCCTTCATCTCATATATTCTGTGGTAGAAACGAAAATACGCCGAAGGGATAATCATTTCACTGCGGTCCTATGTGAAAGTAAATATTCCGTTGCTATTAAATTGTTTCTTCTGAAAACAAAATCGCCGCTCTTGTTGTGTATTCTGGATATTACACATCAGTCTTCTGCAAGCCTGATCCTATACACAGTGCAGTATTCAAGAGGTGAAGTGCAAGAATTTTATACGTTACTAGCTCGTACCCGCGACTTCGTACGCGTGGATTAATTTTTTTTTTTTTTTTTTTTTTTTTTTGCCAGAATTAAATATAGAAAGTTGTTGGTAACGATGGATTGGTACCAAACAATATCGAGTCGGAATAATATGACAGGAAAGCTATCACTATATCATTGTACCGTCGAACCTGTCTCTTGAAGAGAATAAATTTCCAACATATTTCTGTCACCATTCGATAAGGTCTCAAAATTTCGTGACTACAACTGTTAATCATACTGGAAAAAATATCCTGTGCCCTTCATACAGGTGTCCTTATAAAATTCCATCACAACGATATAGCCATTTAGTCGTCAAAACGTAACAAAAAGACAGAGACTTACTTCCGTATTTATAATAATATTACTGTGATTCACACTCACTCACTGACTGCGAACAACACCTGAGGGATCATTATAACGTAAAAAAGTGTACACCTACAACATTGCAACACTACCTACGATTTGCCTCGCATTGCGCCCCTAACTTTCTAATATCTACAGTTTAACATTCAATCCGAATAACCTACGGCCCAGGCATGACTCTTACGATCAAAAACAATTTTTTAAAATCATACCCTCCTCCGAGATTTGAACCGGAGACCACGAAGTTCATAAGCAAGCGCTTTTACCATTGAGCTGTCAGTCCACTACTCGGAAACACGGTACGCTATCCAACGTGTCTGTCTATCACCGTATTTCGAAGTTATGAGACAACATGAGTTATTTATACAGATAATTTTTCAACCAAATGTAGACAGTATTTTTCTCCTTGTTTCAAAGAATAACTGTGCAAAGTTTCAGCGAGATCGGATGAAAACTGTGGATTTATATGAAGAACAAACAAACAAACATATATTCATCTTTATATATAAAGATATCTATCACATAATTATACGTTCGATATTCCACCTGTGGATAATAATATAGTATTATTCTTACCTGCGACTGCAGCAGCGTATTTCATGTTGCTTCAGACTACTAGTTTTACTTATTTAACTCCCATGTATAACGCCATCTTAAAATAACGCCAATGTTACGTTGAATAATTTTACAATAAAAAAGAAACATTTCCTTCCCTTAAAATCCGAATTTATTGTTTATTTTATTTAGGGCTTTACAGTTTATCAACGTCAAAGTTATTATATCCGAGAGAAGATTTTGACCAAGAAACGTGGAGGTAATTGATTATGTTGTTTTGAAGGAATTATGGCAGCATCCCCCTATTACAATTTCGCTTACCCATGGCGAACCGACCACGGATAGAATCCCACCAGACCCTATAACAGGGGTGACCAACCCAAACGGTCTTGTGGGCCACTTTGGAAATGTATCATAACTCCGCGGGCCGCATGATAAATTATATATCCCCATATCAGATTTAGATCCACTATAGACATTTTTGGGAGTGAAAAATTGAAACATAATGAGTAATTATTTTTGTGCCTACTGTTATTCTTACACGTAAACATAGATAATATAATAATAATGACACTAACAATATCTGTCATATATTCGCAAGAATATTATTTTAAAATCAAACTTAATTTTTTCTCATAATTTCGACAGTTAATTTTTGAATATATGGATGCACAAATAATGTATTTTTGAATACATTGCTTTTCACTACTTCGGCCATTATAAAATTAATATATTTTGTAAAAGTGTGATGAATTTCGCGAGCCAAAAAAAATGTTCAAGGCGGGGCGCGGGTTGGCCACCCCTGCTCCATAAAGTGATAACAAAATTTCTCCCAGCTGTTTTACGTGTGAGTAATAGACAAATCCACAGAGCGGAGTAGAAACCTAAGTATGTTTACAAATTGCGACAATCAGCGAATTTGAATGAATCTACAAGTTTCATATGTCGCCGATTGATTCACCATCTTTGGTAGAGGCGAAGAACTTTTCTTAACACGTTCTTAAACTAGCGATCAGATTCATTTACCGTACCTGGCTGCGACTTCTCTAAACTTCACAGAATGTTTCTCGAAATGTTATCGCGCTGGTTTGTTCTTGCAGTGAATTGACTTCGCTGATATCCAACATCTCCCAACGAAAGTATTTTGATGCTGTCAAAGAATTATTAATGGAAAATAGTTGCCATCATTCGCAGTTTGTGTAGTTCACTTAATGGAACGACTAAAGTAGGAAACGTAGGTTCGGATGGAATTGTAAATTTTTACCTCAACATATACGCGCCGAACCGCTCAATCACATGGAAAGTAGTGGGAGGGAGTGAGGAGGGGACGAAAGGACATGATGGGAGAGGAAGTGGAAAGTGGTAGAAATGAGGAGGCTGTAGGAAGAGGTGGGGGTGATGGTTATTCCTAGAGTTAAAGTCAGCTACATTCTAACTCTGACGTCATGGAAAGGACATGTAGCACAATGTATTTCCTCTTCTCACTGCCTCCAACAACAGCAGGTCACGTTTTTTATACTACACATCATCCTATCGATTACGATACTGTGATACGTAGGCAGCAGAATACCACGGGCTGTCAAAAAGAAAAGGAGAGACTTATTTTATTAAAAAATAACGTATCTGACAAACGTATTAAAAATTAAATTATTGTCATCAGACGTAAAGCACTTGTCCGAACTTTTTTTTTTTATTAGTTAAAATAGTTTTCTATTTGTACATAACCAACCTGTTAAGTGCCTGAAGTGAATTTTGTTTCAGCTTTTCTGTAAGAGCTCCACTTTCAGGTTTCTTTTCATTTGTGGCTATAAGAAGAAATAGCAGGCGGCCATGTTTGATTAGTAGGATGAGTGATAAACAAATATCATTTTGCTGCCGTGGTGAACAGGCCAATCCCAAGTGCACCACAATGTAAGCCTCACTGCTTCGCGCAACTAGTTAGCACTTCATTTATTTATTTATTTATTTTACCGAAGGAACAATTCTACGATGTAATATAATCTACTCGTTTGTTGATTGTCAAAGCGTTCTGGAAACACAACGTTTCGACAGCTGGATCTTCTGTCCTCATCAGGTGTCAAGTAGCTTTCTTACCCGAAAGCTTCTGGATTAATGTTTCGCATCTCCTTGTTATTTGTTCTTAAGTGGCGCACATCGTAAAATTCAGGGTTGAGATCATCATTTCCTTGCCAATACGTCCCACAAAACTGTTCAACGACTCTAAAAGTTAACTGTTTGAAATTATTTGTCACGCGCGCAGTTTCTGAAGATAGAGGCATACACTGTTCACTTTGATCCATGTCCATAAAATACAATTTTATCATCCGTTAAGACATTCTGTATTTATACAAACATTCTTGGGAAAGTTGACTTGTCCCCTTAATTTAGCAGAGTCTGTCATTGTCGAGAACAGCTGTCCGCAATTTCAAAATGCTAAGCACTGGAAATTAATAAGGAATGTGGAATAATCACTGCAGTTTTCGAATGTTCCTCCACGTAAAAACTCGATGCAGCAATTACTTAGTTTAATTTCCGTGTCCAGAGATGCACTAATCTTTTTTCAGCAGCTTTCTCGGCGTTGTCCTTTGATAAACAGATTAAGTCCTGTTGATTCGCTGGTCAGGTTGCTGTATCTTCTCGCTCCAGTATTCAGCGGCTGTCGCAGCGTCGTCCTTTGGTAAGATTAAATCCGGCTGATTCACAGGTCCGTCCAGGAGTGTACAGAGGAGTGGGTGATCTTGTGTTTGCATTGCCCCACACTCTACACAGGGGCGTAGCTATCGGAGGGGTAGGCGGTGCCGTACACCGGGGCCCCCAAGTTAAGGGGCCCCACGCTTCGTTGAGGGGGGCCTTAAAGCTCAGCCAACAAATCTCATAAGACTTGGCAGAGCTAAAAAAAGTCGATTTCTTCAGGTTGTTTTTACATTTAGTGACTCCTGCCTGAGGCTATTAAGTGATCTCCATGTGTTATACCTTTTACATCGTGATTATGATCTCTGCAATCCAACTGCCACTGTTTTATTCGGCTAGTCTCTGGTGTGGCTGATAGAGGTATCGGTCTCTTGAGCAAAATCTTTCTGGTCCTCAGGGCAGGAACGCTATTATGTAGTGACTGCCGAGAGACCTCTTCTCTTTTTCCATTCCTAGCGATGCCGCAATTAATGCCGTGTCATCGCCATAGACACCCTAAGAGGCCGAATGCAGAGGAACGGAAAAACTGAATTCTATAACTTACAGTTTGCCGCTTATCAAACTTTCTGCTCAACATCATTTGTATCACGGTTTTCGTATGATTCTCTTCTGCAAGGTCTGAGATTACATTAAAGTATGTTACACGGAGTAATATTACTGTTAACTTCTGAAATAATTAATCACCCCTCTGTTCTACTTTTGCTTGAAATTAAATTCGCTCAGTTTACAATATTAACTTCTGAAACGGCCGTGAGTTGATGGGATAAAGATAAGTATCTGTTTCTTTCAGATTTTCGCTTAAAACAATGTTCCCAAAAAACTTGGCGATTTTAGCACGACACTAAACTTATTATTAGTTTCCATGTTTTTCTGGAACAGGTTCCAAACAATTAAAAATTTATGGGAAAATTACATTGCTTGTCAGAAAATGTATTCTCGTGGAACATATTTACATCGTGCACAGAGCTTCAGACAATAGTAGGTATATTCAGAATTCGCCTTCACATTTGCAGACGAAGCTGCAGGGAAACGTTAGTAGACGCCTAAATAGTAAGATGGTTTACTTATTACTCCACAGCGGAAGAATGAGTAAATGACAATCGTATTTGCACACTCTCTCCATTCTTTATCCTCTGACGGTTAGAGCAAAGTTGAAGCAGATAACCTTGAAGCTAGTAACTCTGTCCGTACTAAATCTCTCTGGTAAGACACACAGTGTTAAACGCACATCCAAACCAGGTTGAGATTTCAAACAACTGTTGAACATTCTCTTCCAACTTAATCTTCCTGAAGTTGCTTTATGTTAAACAGCTCTCTAGAACTTGACCTTCCTCTTCAGGTGCGCTATTAATAATCTGACGAACTGAAATAAACTTAGTAGGAAGTTTCACAGCTACTTTGATTTATAATACCTGTTTGTTTCTAGATTAAGCTATCGCTTGCACTTGCTAACACTATGCAGCGAATAAACAGCTGTGAGAACATGCTGACTCCATCATTAACACAAAACGCGATCCTGTTTTCAGAGACACCGATGAACGCAAACAGCAACTGAAAACTCTTGGTGGCGAACAAGAGCCCTCTTTCAGCTATCTGATTTCTTATGGCTCGAAGCCTGTTTATTCGAATCTACGATCTGCCGGCCACTGGCTGTAACCATATCCTGTCACTGTCTTAGTGGTTCCTTGTGATAGATCGTGAGCATCTGTGACGTATGCTACACACAAAGTGACGATCGATGAAAACGGAGCAGGCACTGCGTCATCTAGTTGGTGACTGAATTCAAGGGATTCCTAAGATGGTAGTCTGAAAATTAACAGCATCGACCACAGAAAATAATGCCATCTATAAAATTGCGAACATCTTTTCTATGATTTGTTTTTATGAACAAATAAATTCAAGTTTCTTATGGAAGTTGGTCAATTTATCTTTAAAACGTAGAGAAATATATACCATATTTGAAAGTCAAAGGCGAGAAATTAGTGATATCACCATCCAATTATATGAAATGGTCACGTAACTATGTTCCGTTTACATTTAACGTGTGTATGAAATAAATAAATTTTTAGCACACTCCCTATCTGAGCTATAACTTTTTGGCTTACGTAAATTATATTTACGACGTTTAGGTGGTAGTAATGACACGCCCACATAGTATGAGAGTGAATCAGTTTACTTTCAACTCGTAACAAACTGTTTGTGTGTATGGAACAGGCATATTATTCATAGTTGCAGACGGAGGAGAAGTTCATTTCTTCTGTACGTCTAACCCGAAGTGTTGCTGGGGATGAGTTACTAATCTAGTCAGAAAAGGCAATACGATCACAGTACAACATAGTGTTTAATGTAAAATGGCTGTCGCAGAAGAAATAAGTTATTTATTTTATCTTATGTCCATAGCATATAATCAATAATTCATTACATATAATTGTATTGGTGCATTCACACTGATAGAATTTTACATTTGAGAGAGCATGCTAAAATTATAGTCAGAATTCAAAGTCAGCATAGTGCAGCCAATCTAATGCTTCACTTCAAATGTCTATGAAGTCTTTCGGTGATTCCCTGTTCCCATATGCATTTGCATATTGCATATGCAATTGTATATTAAGCCCATTTTCACTGGTTATAGCATATTTTACCTAAAAGTCTAGTGGTGATGCATATTTTCGCTATATTTACAATATTTTTCGGTAGTGTACCTAGCTAATAAATGGAATCTTACGTTGTAGCCGGCAAAACCTACTAACAACACAGTTTTTAGTCTACGACGACTTGCTAAAGAACTACGACCCACGTTTGGGAATGTAAATAAACTGATTTCATCAACAAAGAAAGCGTTTGTGAAGGGACCTTCTCGTAATAATGCCTACTTTAAAAAAAAAAAAAAAAAAAAAAAAGTGGTAACTCGATGAGTGACGTGGGTGAAGCTGTACTGTTTTACAATAAACATTTCGAGTCCATGAAAGGTGTAGTAAACGACTTTGATAGTGGAGAGGCTATGACAGTTTCTCAGTACAAGGAAGCATTTAACAATTCTAGTATTAAAACCATAGCTGTGATTAGCATTCGTTTTTACCACATACTTGCGAGTATTAAACAGCTTGAAACTCAAGGTTTGTCGATGATTGAATCAACACAGTGGTGAATTAATAAAATCCGCAATACCAGAGGTATTCCTGTGTAAGTGATGTTTGAAAATATTTTGAACAATATACCAGCTTTTCAACCTTTGTGTCAAATTGATAGTTTTAGCAATGGGACGGGTGAACTTTTTCCAGAAACAATCGTTATTATCACAGCAGCCAATTTCATATATTTCCCAGTTACATACGTGAATGTGGAACGGTTCATATCCGCTTATGAAAATATTTAGAGGAATCGAAGAAACAATCTTACTATTGAATATTTGCAACAATACCCGATTGTTTACGTTTATAAAAAAATTAAATAATTGTTAATTATTGAATTTAAAAATATGTTATTCAACTACTTGATAATTGCGTATTGATTTTTACAGGGTGTCCAGAAAAGGACTCCCTGATTTCAAAATTAAATATCTCGAAAACAAAGATCGATAGAGGAATGCAGTAAACGGTATGTTTATCGTGACAGCTGTAAGAAGTGTATACAGCAGTTTGAGGAATACTTCGAGAATCGAGTCACTGCTTTGGGATATTCCGAATTTACTGGTGCAGGCATGGATTGGCCTCCATATTCGCCGGATGTGACTCCCTGTGACTTTTTTTCTTGTGGGGCACAGTGAAAGACATGGTCTACCCGAAGCATCCCGCCACGCTGGACGAGCTGGAATCGGCGATCTCTGCGGCATGTGAATCCATTTCGGTCGAGACACTACGAAATGTGATGGCGAATTTCATTCTTCGTTTGCGCCACCTCTGTAGTGCCAATGGTGAACATTTTGAAAACATAGTGATGTGATTGTTTGCAAAGATTGTTTTCATACGATTATTTCACTTATGTATGCTGATATGAGCTGTACAGCGTACATCTGTTAGCAGCTTTTGTAACTATTATTTCACACTGCTGTATACACTTCTTACAGCTGTCACAATAAACATACCGTTTACTGCATTCCTCTATCGATCTTTGTTTTCGAGATATTTAATTTTGAAATCAGGGAGTCCTTTTCTGGACACCCTGTAAATTAAAAAATCTAAAAATTGATATTTTTATATTGTATAATGTTGCATATTATGACACTTCTTTAAAACTTTTCATTCATATTTTAATCATTTTTCGTGCATATTTGCATGCATATTTCTAGCTTTTTGTGTTGCATATAGTTTGGTCTCTACTGATGATTGTCAAACAGGGAATGACAAGAAACAATGAGTGTTAAAAAGAGATATGCGGTTTACAAACATAATAAATGGTATGGCTGACAGTTGCGTACAGTGTGTTGGATCGATTGTAGTTTCACTCCATAGTCACGTTCAGAAGACAGAATAACATTACACATTTTGTAGGGAGTTCACATCTCTTCCATGATTGATTATAATTCTATTTAGGCCAGTTCATGTTCTTCTGGGAAGATCAAACCACGTGGCTTTTCGGACACACACAACAGATTCTTTGGGTATGTTGGCATTCGAATTTCCTTACTCAACAAAGAGTGATATGAAATTGATTTTGGATTAGGTTTGTCGCAATTGGAGGAGTTCTGTAGGGAAGAGGTGGTGTTCAGTTCCCAAGTCACCAATCTGAGTACCAAATGTCTGGATTAAAGCAGAAATATTTCCGCAGTTCATATGAAGTGAGGAAATACGACAATGTCAACGGTGGTTCGTCGGTAGGCAGATACTTGGAGTTAGCTAAGATGTCTGAGTGGAGACTTTCCCGGCGTATCGGTGCAACAAAAACTTCTCGGGTGTCCAGCCGGATGGTGGTGTAAAAACACGACGTTTCGACAGCTGACTCTGCTGTCTTCGTCAGGTATCTTGCAGCTGTTCTCAGCTGACTGTCTCTGCAGTTGTCGAAGCGTCGTGTTTTTACACCACCATCCGGCTGGACACCCGAGAAGATTTTGTTAGCTAAGATGTCTTTCGGAAGATTAGGCCTGAATACTCAAGCACCGGGTTACAATATGTTCTTTCTTTCTATTTTCACCCTTAACACGAACAATACATTAGCCTCACCCGCCCTGGCACCATCATAGTTATCCACGCATATAGTAACACTTATGAGCACCTTTCACACAGGAGAAAGTACGGTAAGCTACCCCAGTTAAATGGGGGCGCAGACTTCCGAGGTCGTTGTCGATGCAATCTCGGTTGTCCGGGATGAACCGCGTCAATTTATAGAAACCTGACGTTTCGACCATCATTTTGTGATCCTCTGAAGATGGACACAAAATGTTGACCGAAACGTTAGGTTTCGATAAATTGACACGGTTCAACCCGGACAACCGAGATTATACCCCAGTTAAATTTTCGCGTTGAGTCTGTATGATGTGGTCGCAACCTCAATGAAACGCACTTTAATGCGAAAATTATATTCGGAGGAGAAGTTGTGCGTTAGTAACATTTTCTGTCTCATTTTAGAAGTTTCGTAATGTATGTTTTATGCATTGTAGGAGTACGATGAATAAAGTTTTTTCTTTCGCACGTTTCGTTAGCTATTTGTCATTTTTGCTATTGATGACCGATCTCTGCAAAAAAAAAAAAAAAAAAAAAAGTATCAAAACGTGGAACAAGCACAAAAAAGTGAACCAAACGGAAGAGGTAAGAGAAAATGATCTTCTGTAGGATCAAAGAATGCGCAGTAATTGGAAATTTTCAACTAGCAACATGTCGTAAAAGCGGGACATTGTATCATTTACATAAATTTGTTTTTTTTTCTTTCTTTTTTAACTGCTTTACGTCTACCAACAGCGAGGTCTTTAGAGACGGGAAAGGATGGGGGCAAGGAATGGGAAGGAATTCGGCCATGGCCTTTTTAAGGAAGCATCCCGGCATTTGCCTGGAGTGATTTGGGAAACCATGGAAAACCCAAATCGGGATGCCCGGACGGGGATTCGAACCGCCGTCCTCCCGAATGCGAGGCCAGAACGCTATCCGTTACACCACCATGCTCGGTAATTTGTTTTGAAAAACTATAGAAAACGAAAATGATAAACACAGTTTAAGAAAACTTAAGCAAACTTCGGGTTCAGTTAGTTATTCATATCACCCCGTCACACGATAAACAAATGAGGCGGATATTCAATTGCAAATTGTGTAATATGATTTTCAGATTCTGCTGAATATTATCGGGAAACATTATTACGTAAATCACGTTTTCAGTTACGCTATTGCGGTACGTAATAAACCATATTGTAAATCATGTTTGCGCAATTGCATTATTGAAAAGGTATACAAATATTGCAGATAAAATTTTTTATGTAAATTGAGCTTCTGATTTGTGAGGCATGATTGAATTTGATCGTCGGTTGATGTTACCACAAAATCAGCGAGAACCGTGGGCGCTATTGTACCATCTGAAACATAAGCTATCAAAATGCCGAACATGGGTATTGTGATGAAAGCTCTCCACTGGTTTTAATGAGCTTCGGAGCCTTTGTGAGGCTCGTAATGAAATCAGCCAGAGAGGTTCGAAAATTCGTCAGATCTGATTACGAGACGGGTCAAGCAATCTGACATAACAAAATGAAATCTGACATAGCGATAGCAAAAATGTAACTTTCGCTCCAGCGCCGGCCGTTTTAATTACACCTGGGTCATGTCCAGCATCTCATTTAGTTGATAACAATTGCTAATTGTAGGTGCAAAAAGGAATCGTGATGAAAATGACGGTATTACACTCGCCGCTATGTAAATAGAACATGCTAGCTAAAATTAAAGCGTAACGCTTGCAGCAATAATAACAGAGTAAAAATAACGTTTTTACAGCTGTACCTGTCGGCAAGTGTTATGGAGAGCGAAAACCTGTTACGGGTATAATTTTGTCGGAACATTGTAGTTTTGAAGTCTTATTATACTTTTAGAATTGCAGGTTGACCTCATCACCACATGATTATTATTATTATTATTATTATTATTTTTACATAGAAGTGAAACGATGTAACGAGATGGTTTCTTGAAGAGATGAAAAGATCATGGCCTTATCCACAATTCTTTTTTGATCTAATTACCTCGATCTTGACGATCTAATAGCATAGAAAATTTTTTTTAGGTCTTTTATTTCGCAATTTAGAAGCAGCGATTATCCCACCATAGCATAACACGGTAGTGGCCTGTCACGGTACATATAGTTCGTTTTTCTCTCTTAAAATGTAGCTTGACATTAATTTCTTGAAAAATATATTTTTGATAAAAATCTAGTACGTTATTTCCAAAAAGATGTTTTTTTGTTTTGTGACGTGCTATTATTCTCCCTTCATACTTAACCAACATCGATAAATGATATATCATTTTATAGATTATTATGTTCTCCGCTTTGGTGTCATCATTAATGTGGAATTTTCCGAAATGCGACCCGCAAATGGCAAAATTATGAACAACCAAGGTCATGCGTTTGGGATAGTTCAGAATCAAGCTGCTAGGCTTCGCTGGGATCGATAAGGAGCAGTTGCATTACCTCTAGATAGAAGCACCTCGTATCACAGAGATATCAATAAACGAAACGTGTTTTCTGCAGTAAGGAAAGTTTTTCAGTCACGGAAACATTTGTGTTTTGCTCTACAATTCTGTGTGTGTTTTGATATACAATTCTGTTTGTATTTTCTACAGTAAGGTACTTTTCGGATATTTTTTTCTATTAAGGAAACAATTGTAAACATTTCATCCGCGAAATTTCGCAGGGGCTATGATCACATCACCATACAGTGTACCGTGCATGTTTTCATTTCCGAAATTTTCCTACGGCTCATCTTGTATTACTCGTAATTAAATGTTGACGCGAAATCAAAAGTAGCTTACATCGTAAAATTATTTCTAATTGCAAAACTGAATTATTCCTAAAAAATGAAAAATTAAAGTATGACCAGAACAACGCTAAAAAGTCTACGGACATTATTACAAGTCTGACTGTGAGTGCATTGGGTTCATAAACAATAACCTTGTCTACTTTATAATTTCCTAAGCTCACTCATTAACTCACTCACTCTCCTCAATAGCTATTGGTTGGAGAATGGTGGCGTCACGAGCCGTCCATCGCTGGCAAATTAGCAGCGGCCATAGGTGTATTAAAAATTACAGGTTATGTGCAAAGTTTAAAAGCTGTGCAACTGCTATAGAATTAATTGTCAGAATATGTTCATTAAGTTTGATTTTCGTAGTATTTAATTCATTAAAAAAATGAGGCTTAATTTTACGGCTGAAAACACTGTAACTTCTTCTCACTAACATGTCACTAATGAAAACAACATAAAATATTTAAAAAATACTGTAATTATCTATGCCGTAACAAAGAATGCCAATCGCTATTCCGGCCTATTAAAAATTTCATTTTAATTACAACTTGCTTGACCAAAGTTTATACATAATGGTTTATTTGCTTTTTTGATTGGTACATATTTTACTGACCTCATTCTTTACTGGTCTTTGTTCGTGTTCACCGTACGTCAGTTATTGAGCCATTGTATTTAAAGTAGGCATCAGACTTCAGATATGTTACCTAAACGAGTACTCTGGCAATTTATTTCTTTGGAGTTACTTCGCTATTCGATAATTTGGAATCTTTAGTAAGTTCCCTGGCCGTTACCGTCACGCTGACCAAAGATTACATTTTGAATGTTTGGCCTGCCTCAATCGAGAACAACGTGATGCTTTCGAAGCAATTGTTGCTTCGGTGGATGATGGCACTCCCTTTAAACTAGATAGAAATTCTTCAGATTTTTCACAGTGAATCCTTAGGATGATAAACAGGTCAAATTCGTACTTGACCAGATCAGGTCATTTTGTCTTGATCCTAAAAACTGGAACTATTCAAGATCCGTGACCATACGCAAAAAACCGTCATGGACTTAGCCTAATTTACTAATTTATCGATATTCACCCCCATGTAGTACTTATAGATTATGCTTGAAATTTGCGAAGAGTGTGCAGTGATTCGTTGCCAGTACGTAACTAGCGCTCGTGGGTGTATCCAGCGAGTAGCACCCCCCCCCCCCCCCCCAGAAGAAAAATCAAGTTGCCTCCAGTACGCTTCGACGAGTGAATAACTGGCTCAGGAACACTATGGGAGAGGAAAGATTGATTGGATTATGCTTGATGAGTGTGCATCGAAATTTCGTGAAAGTTCACCGTGAGATATGGACAAATAAAGTTATTGAAAAATTCTCTGAGAATCCTAGACGATTAATCTATATATATATATAAGGATGAATGTATGTATGTTTGTTCGTTTGTTTGTTGTTCATACAGTTTTCATCCGATCTCTATGAAACTTTTCACACGTATCCTTTGAAACAAGGAGAAAAATTCTGTCTACATTTGTTTGAAAAATTTCCCGTCGAATCGAAGTTGTCCGGTTCAAATCGTGCAATTGGGAGCCGAGAAATTCGTAATTAGAATGACAGAAATGTTTCCGAGAAATTCGTAACTTAAATTATGTCGATACTCCGCAGTATGCCACTACAATCGGCAATACTCCGAGCGCCCCAGCGGACACGTCTCTACTCCGGCCGAGCAGAGCTCAGCCCAAGTAGCCCTCTCACCGCTTCGCCAAGCCGTTGGCGCTTTAACTCAGCGCGGCTGTCAACCGTGCAGCTCAAGTTCGAATCTTCATCCCAGCGACTACAATTATTTAACTCAATTTTCTTCAACTTTCCAGTGTGTTCTAGGCCATCGATCTATTCTTTGGCAAAGGATATTTCCATCCACATTACTTTTGAACTTAAAGGAATATTTTCACTTTTCTGGGATCGGTTCGAACTTTGTAGAATTTTATATAAGTTTCTACATTGTTCAACAAGGTTCCAGAAAGTATAGACAATTTTGTACAACTTTCTACCATATTCTAAAAATTATATTGGGATTTATTTACGTCACTATGCCAGCGCTGTGGATATTTCGTATGCAAGCTTCGCTTAACAAGCGGCTGGGATGGACCAGTGCCATTTCTTGCAAATTCAACCCCACACACCTTCTAAAAAATTGAAAACTTAAATAACATTTCATTCGCGTGACCAAAAGCGGCTGAAGCCCGCTAAGCTAGCGGGCAGCCGGCCTCGGTAGCGTAGGGGCTAGAGTGCTAGGTCGCCGGTTCGAGTCCGGCCGAGGGCATGGGTGTTTAGTGTTGTGTCTGTGAATGTCTTGTCAGTGTTGTAGTGTCCTTGAGTCAATACTTGAGAGCAAAAAATCACATTGAGCTGGCTGTATGGCCCAGTAGCCGAATGACATTAAAAAAAAAAAAAAAGCTAGCGGGTAATCCCGCTTGTGTTAAATAAAAAGCTATAACTGACTTACGATCTTAATTAAGTGCATAGTAGGTCCTTGGATTACTATGTTTATCAATAATAAAAATAGTTTCGTCAATAGGTTTGAGTTTTATTTTGTAAGAAATCGTCATGTTTCAGTCCCCCTGATCCTGGATACGCCCTTGGTAGGGCTGCCTGGCCTGTGTGTTCTGCTGGTTCCCCGGAGTGAGTCTGATGGAGTAGTCTGTAGTCTGCCAGTGTTTACTGTGCAGTCAGGCAGCCAGGCCTTGTGTTGCCCACGGGCGGGCTGAGCATTAATAGAACAGCGCCAGAAGTTCTGTCGGGGCCTCGGAACAGGCGAACCAGCAAACACAGGCACGTGCAGTGCACAGACCACTACGCGCTCACAACCACTGCTTGATTCACGTCATTCGCGGGTGACCTTGTAAAACAAATGATGCTTTTTACCTACGGTTGCATTTCTCTTTAATTAATTAATTTAATTTTAATAATACGTAAAGTAGAACTCCAATTATCCGAATCAATTGGGACCGGAACCCATTCTGATAGACAAAAATTCGGATAGCTGGATTTTTTTCAGAAAAAGGGTCTATTTTAATGAATTACTGTATGTACAGGGTGTCCAGAAAAGGACTCCCTGATTTCAAAATTAAAGATCGATAAAGGAATGCAGTAAACGGTATGTTTATTGTGACAGCTGTAAGAAGCATATACAGTAGTGTGAAATAATAGTTACAAAAGCTACTAACAGATGTACGATGTACAGTTCATATCAGCATACATAAGTGAAATAATCGTATGAAAACGATCTTTGCAAACAATCGCATCACAATGTTTTCAAAATGTGCACCATTGGCACTACAGAGGTTGCGGAAACGAAGAATGAAATTCGCCATCACATTTCGTAGTGTCTCGACCGAAATGGATTCACATGCCGCAGAGATCGCCGATTCCAGCTCGTCCAGCGTGGCGGGATGCTTCGGGTAGACCATGTCTTTCACTGTGCCCCACGAAAAAAGTCACAGGGAGTCACATCCGGCGAATATTGAGGCCAATCCATGCCTGCACCAGTAAATTCGGGATATCCCAAAGCAATGACTCGATTCCCGAAGTATTCCTCAAACTGCTGTATACACTTCTTACAGCTGTCACGATAAACATACCGTTTACTGAATTCCTCTATCGATCTTTGTTTTCGAGATACTTAATTTTGAAATCAGGGAGTCCTTTTCTGGACACCCTGTATGTTGAAAATGGGAGAAAGAAACTATTTTTAAAGAAAAAGAGCTTTTAATTAATTAAATGAAAAGGCAACACTTTTATACGTTAAGTGTACTTACAAGTGCTGTACATTAGTACAGTATGTACGTACCGTACTGTAAATAAAAGTCATTGCTTGCTGAACATCTCGGTCAAAATAAGCTGTATGCTTGTATTCTTCCGTTTTCGGGCAGCCAAGTCGCGCAACCACCTGACAGTGAGAACTTGCATGTGGTCATCCATCCAATTTGGCCGCAGATTCAAGGCAGGCAAATGCTTGATTAGCTGATGGCTCAACTCGACATTAAGGTCATCTTCTTCCCTCACACTTTCAATAAGTTCATCATCATTTAGAATCATACACCACTCACTCTCCTATATCTTCAGCACTAACTTCTGAATATCCAGGAATTTTCAAAAGAATTCCTCAAGTGACACGTCATCCCCATCTTCTCCTGTCTCTTCCCTTCCGTCTTAATTAAAAAAGCGATTCGGATAATCGGAGTTCGGATAATTGGAGTTATACTGTAATTCAGTAATGGGACAGGTGAAAAGTTTACGTTATTCACAAAAGTTATACCCGGAACTGCATAACACGCAGATTGTGATTATACAAGTTCTCCATCAGAAAAACCAATTTAATTGTAAAACAACAGAGCCCGCAATAATTGTAATTACAGTCTTCAAAGTTCTGCAAAATATCTGCACTGAGAGCCGCTATCGGGTCATTGAAAATCGTGTCCCTAGATAAAATCGTCATGACTCACTGATTCTAAGCACGTCTTTATGGTTCCGCGCAAATAATTTATGGTACGCTGAGAAACTATACACTGTACAGAAACATCACTTGTACTTCGTCCATCAATCTATTTGGTTTGCAGTGACAGGAGTGATAAGATGAGCGAAATAAGATGCCGCACTGATGCTTACATGAATTCTTCCTTCCCTCTAGCCCAACGCTGCTCAACCAATTTTGGAGATGGGTCACAATTTCTATTCTGTTAGCCCGCGGATCACCTAATACTTGCCTATACTTATAATAGATATTTAAATACAAAAAAAGAAATAAGGAGCACAGTTTAATTACAATAAAAAACCATCAATAAGTTCTTTGCAGACGTTTTAGAGCTAGCACATTATTAGATTGTTCGTGGTTTTAATTACGTATAATAAATAACTAGACCACGATCCAGTTTCAAATTTAACTTTTTATTTTCATAAAAACATGAAACATCATAGATACTGGACACATGTAAGCACCACACTCCAACGATTACAGACGACACTTCTTCCAAAGACAATAATACCGAAACTGTTCGTTCAGAACTGTTCAAAACTGTCCTTGGCCGACGTAAACTGAGTTTGTAACAACTCTGTCAAAAAACCATCTCTGTCTCAGCTTATCTTATATATAAAGATGATTATTGTTTGTTTGTTTGTTTGTTGGTTGTTTGTTCTTCATACAAATCCACAGTTATCATCCGATCTCGATGAAACTTTGCACACTTATCCTTTGAAACAAGGAGGAAAATACTGTCTACATTTGGTTGAAAAATTATCTGTATAAATAACTCATGTTGTGTCATAACTTCGAAATGCGGCGATAGACAGACACGTTGGATGTGGACGTCTCCAGACCGTGTTTCCGTGTAGTGGACTGGCAGCTCAGTGGCTAAAGAGCTTGCTTACGAACGTCGTGGTCTCCGGTTCAAATCTCCGTGGAGGCCAAGATTTAAAAAAATTGTTTTTCATCGTAAGAGTCAGGCCTGGGCCGTAGGTTATTTGGATGAATGTTAAACTGTAGATATTATAAAGTTAGGGGTGCAATGCGAGGAAAATCGTAGGTAGTCTTGCAATTTTGTAGGTGTACACTTTTTTACGTTATAATGATCCCTCAGGTGTTGTTCGCAGTCAGTGTGTGAGTGTGAACCACAGTAATACTAATATAAATACGGAAGTAATTCTCTGTCTTTTTGTTACGTTTTGACGACTATATGGCTATATCGTTGTGATGGAATATTATATGGAAAGCTGTATGAAGGGCACAGGATATTTTTTCCAGTATGATTAACAGTTGTAGTCACGAAATTTTGAAATTTTATCGAATAGTGACAGAAATATGTTGGAAATTGATTCTCTTCAAGAGGCAGGTTCGACGGTAGAATGATAGTGATAGCTTTCCTGTCATTATGCCAACTCGATATTGTTTGGGACCAATCCTTCGTTACCAACAACTTTTATATTTAATTCTGGCAAAAAAATTCTTAATCCACGCGTACGAAGTCGCGGGTACGAGGCTAGTTGGTTTATATAAGTTCCATCGAAAGTTCCAGAACACTATAAACGTTTCCGACTGATATTTCTCGAACATTAACAATACCTAAACAATTGAAAACACATTAAAAACAATCAGAATTAATACATGATCATTTACAATCATTACAAAAGAACAAATGAAAATTAAAGATACTTAAACACAAAATTATCCACATAGATAATTTTAAATTGTAGTAAATCATCCTTTAAACATCGTAACTCATCTTAATACTTACATTTACAAACATTTAAGCAATTCTCTGGCATAGTTCTGTTCTTAAACATATTAAATGGTATTTACATAACTTTTCATCAGACAAAGTCTATTTACACTTACTTACAATAAATACAAGACAACTATACAAAACCATAGTATAGTCTAGCTTGCTACAAATGCTTCATAAAACACAATTCAATTTCAAGTTAAGGCTTGAGGGTAGTTACAATATCCTAGACAGCTGCTGTTGGCGGGCACGAGGTTGGGGACCCTTGCTCTTGCCATTCGGGATTGGAAAGCACGGAGTGGAGATTAGTTTTGGTGCAAAGCAGCCTGTGCTAGCCACAATTTTGTGAATTGCACAGTATGTTGCACACCTGTAGATGCAAACATTTGGCAAAGGACGTGTGCCACCACCGAGGCTTTTGCCGCATTTCACTCCTCACAGAAATGTTATGCTTTCGTTGTTATTTAAATCAACAGAACCCTTATCTGGTCATTTCTTGGACAGTAACATAGTGAACTGTTTCTCAATTCGAGAAGGTAAAATGTCAACAACAAAAAATCTTTTGCTTTCGTGTATTATCAACATTTTGGACATGTTCTACTGTAATATAATTTAACAAAACTAAAAGCATGTCGAATTCCTACGGAAACATATCTACTGAAAGCGAATTATATATTGAACACGGGTATTTTTTCTCCTACTGGTCCACCAAGAAATCATTGGAAGCGACGGAAAGGATCTGAGTCTAGCCCGGTCGTACCTAATCTATACCAGGTGAATGGAAGACCGCCATCGTAAGTCCAGTGTTTAAAAACGGGAATGTTAACGATCCTCAAAATTATCGGCTGATATCGTTAACCTCAATATTTTGCAGGGTTTTAGAACATATCGTCTATTCAAATGTCATGAAGTTTTCGGATTATGGATAGCTTTTAAACCAAAATCAGGATGGATCGGGGAAAGATGCTGCAAAACACAACTCGCACTTTTAATTCACGATTTGTGGTGTATTATAGATGGGCAATCGCAGGATGACTTAGTTCTATTAGATTAAAAAAAAAACTTTCGACACTGTGCCTCACAATAGGTTAGTTAGAAAACTTCGTAGTTGTGTATGGCATATCTAGACAAATATGCGACTGGGTTGCAGAGTTTCTGAAGGGTAGAACACGGTGTGTAGTTCTCGACGGTGAGCGTTCATCACTTACCGAAGTGAGGTCCGGGGAGCCCCAGGAAAGCTTGATAGGGCCTCTGTTGTTTCTCATATACATTAATGATTTATGCGGCGTAATAACGATGAAGAAAAGACTATTTGCCGATGGTGCTATTATTTATCGTGAAATCAAAACACAGGACGACTGCACTTTGTTACAAGACGATATTATGAAAATAATTGCGTTGTGTAAAGCCTGGCAGTTGGATTTAAACGCTAAAAAGTGCCAAGTCATACATATAAGTAGAAAGGTTGACCCCCCTTAGCTCTGAATATACGATTAATTACACTATTCTTAGAACGGTAGAATCCACTAAATACCTAGGAATAACAATTCGTAATAACTTGTCGTGGAATGAGCATATCGAGAAGATAATTGGAAAAGTATATCGTATGCTCCGATTTCTAGGTCGTAATTTAAAACAATGCACTCGGGAAGTTAAATCGATTGCATACAAGTCACTAGTGCGTCCTCACTTAGAATACAAGGTATTGTTGTTCTGTATGGGGTCCCCATCAAAAGGGGTTAATAGAGGCATTAGAGAAGGTCCTAGTGAAGAAAGAAGTATTCATCTTTGATGTACTATGATCTTTGCCGCCTATCTGTTCAGGTGAATAAAGAAGTATTCATCTTTGATGTAGTGTGATCTGTGGCGCCTATATATTTAGTTAAAGAAAGAAGTATTCATCTTTGATCTTTGGCGCTTATCTGTCCAGGTGAATAAAAAAGGTATTCAACTTTGACGTAATCTTTGGCACCTATCTGTTCAATTGAAGAAAGAAGTATTCATCTTTGATGTAGTTTGATCTTTGGCGCCTATTTGCTCAGATGTATACCAATAGTTTATTATTTATTGCACTCTCCAAGTTTCAAGTAGAGTAATAAGAGATATTTCAGATGAACGCTCACCCAGTCTGCTTTTTGACTGGATTATCCATAAGGCGTGATCCCTGCTCGGCCAACGAAACAGCATATCTTAAAATGCACAGTCAAACAATTCGTAACTGTGAGTCTTCTAAACTCTCCGCGGAAAGAAAGTTAGTGTAAACGGGGTTTTGATTAAACAAATTAATACGAAACTAACGCAACTGCGCGACTGCGCGCGTTAACGCCAGGAGGTGTAACGGTCGCAGGTTTAAATTCCAAGTCCGGCTATCGGCGTCCAGACTCCAGGTTACGACTTTTGGATTGTTTTCGCAATCAACTGGTGAATGCTGCGACCACCCTCAACCTCCACCTCATGAACTGCACATTCCACGAACAAAATTAAACTCACCGTACTGACCTTCAACTATTTGTTTTGTAGACATTCAGCAGCATTTAAGTTCCCCACAAGGGTAAGTCCCCTTAACGGTGGCGGAAAGAATTTGAAAGAAAAATGTGGCATAAGTGTTGAAGGAGATAAAATCAGTATGCTACGGTTTGCTGACGACATTGACAGCAGAACAAGCTGAGGGATATTGAGAAGTTACTGATTGGCATGAATAAAATACTGAAGGAAGATTTTAGACTAAATATAAATCAAAGCAAGACAAAAGCGATAAAATGTAGTAGAAATTATACCAATAACAGCAGATTAAATATAAAAATAGGATCTGATTAAATAGAAGAATTAAGTGAATTCTGCTAGTTCGGAAGTAAAATTACAATTGATGGCCGAATGACGTTAAAAGCGCGTAGTGAAACTTGGTTCGGCTTTTACTGGTCTCGGAGATAAACGACGTGTGGAATGCTGTTCGTCCCACATGCTGGTTTAACGGCTCATAAACTCCGCTCAGTCAGCTACTAAAATTAACGCGCGAAGTGAGATATGCGGACTAAGCGAAACGGTGCGAAAAATACAAGACTCTTTACACGGAAACGCAACATATTCTATTTGTTCAGTGCATTCCTATGAACTCTCGTGGGTTGGTATGGGGTGTGGCGGGTGTCGTAGTAGATCATATATTATTCTAATTAATTCATTGTATTTCTAACTGCAGTGTTTCAACTGTGGATCTGTTCATTTTTGTTGAAGGGTATTAGTAACGGCTTGGCGTGCAGCTTCTTTCTCTGCATTTGCAAGTGATTTCTGTAGTTGTGTGGTTCTTTGACAACAACATTACTACGTTGTCCCACAACGAGGGAGTCGGAATCTATTTGCACTGTTATGAATTTGTTATGTTGCTTCCCTTACGAAATTTCGAAAATTTTCAAAACAGTGATATAGTGACTTTCACAGACATAATAGGAGGAATATGGAACCACAGCAACAGATCGAGTTGTACAAAGTGCAAATAAAGCAGCTCCCTACCAACATGTAACTTTCTCAACCAACATTCGTATTTTGTTATTAGTTGTGTATACTAATATCGCAAATTTCTTAGCACACCATTTGTGTACATTTGCAGTCACTGACGATGTTACAGTCCATATGGGCGAAACGCGTGTGAGTCTATATAGATTAATAACCAGTTGCTAACAGACGGTGTTTTCATTTGCAATTGTTTTACAAGCAACTGCTGAAAGGTGGCCAATGTACCATATACTATTTTGCGACTGTAACGTTTGCATAAAAGAAAGTGATGCAGCATAAAAACAGAAAGGTAATTAAAACTGTATGTGCAGGGTCTGCCTTTTGGATTTGTTGATTATAGTGGTAAATGCAAACATGACAGGGAATTTCTTCCTTTTCATTTGAAAGGCATGGTCGCCATTTATTTCGCATGTTCACAGGAGTATGGATGGAATAAACGTCACCCTACCCTTGACACACCCACTAAACACTTTTTTGAAAGCGTTTTTATGAAGAAAAAATTAGTTTCTAGGATCATAGGTCATAACCGTGTGACACGACGTACTTTAAATTCGAAATTGACCCTTCTGAAAGATTTGAAGAATTTATGTTGAATCCGAAGAGACTTAGAAGTATTAAAAACAGACGTTGTGTTTTTTTCAGAAATCCGAACCACTCTCCCCCCCCCCCTCCCCGTGGTGAGATTTGGGACCCCACCCCCTCCCGATATGGTGAGATCTTCAGACCTCGTTATTTTTTAGACTTATATATATATATATATATATATATATATATATATATATATATATATATATATATCATCATCATCAAGGGTTTTCTGTTATACAGCAGGTCCACGCACAGTAACAGCCCTCCACGCCTCCCTCTGTTCCGCCATTCTCTTAGTCTCTATATATTTCCCCTTTATATATCATTTTCTTTCTTCGCCGACCTCTTCGTTTCCCTTGAGAGCAGTTTTAGGCAGGCACTCATTCCTTAGCACATGACCAATCCAGTTCCTTTTTCTGTTCCTTATTGTTTTTATGAGTGACCTTTCCTCTCCTACTTGTTCCAGCACTTCATCATTCCTTACTTTGTCTTTCCAACTTGTTTTCTCCATCCTCCTCCATATCCACATTTCTAAAGCTTCCAACCTCTTTAGATCTTCTTTGAGTAGCGTCCATGTTTCTACTCCATACGAAACATTTAGCTAATTTTTTCCTCAGATTTTTATCCAGCCTTCCGCATAATAAATTTTTCTCTCTATTGAAAGCTTCCTTTGCCATTGCTATTATAGCATTCTATTATATATATATATATTAGTTCTTCTAGTAGACCCCCCCCCCTCTAAGGTTAAGCTCGGCATCATTTGTGGACCTTTTTTTAGCTCTGCAGTTCTTCAACGCATTAAAACGATGACGTAAGATTTCTGTCGAGGCCCCCCCCCCTATTCCCATCAGTTCAGCTCACGTAGTTAATGGACGCCCCATTATATGGTAGACATGTGACTAATTTGTATAAATGCCGAAAAATTCCATTACGTACATGTGACTGCGAGTATCAAAAGCAAGTGAAAGAAGTACCACGACAATACCAAAGACTTGTTGTATCCAACGCCAACGTGTCTGGAAAGGATACAGACATTATGTGTTAAACTATAAATCTTTTTGTCAGTTAGTTTGATGTGGGTTTACCTCTATCTCTACAAGTTTTGTGAACAATTTCTTCTGTGTCATGCTCCAAGTAAATAAATACCAGATGATATGTTACTTTTAGACCTAACTACGTGAAAGCAAGAAATGTTTAGACTAGAATCTGCACTGAAGTTGAACTGTTATCCTACGACTTGCTTCACGTATGCTGTATTTGTTCTTATTATCATAAAACGTTGTTCAATATTCAATTCACCGCCAGTGCAGTGATTCCTGGTATTTCTGTTTATGTTTCAGAACTCGTCTGGTGCTGAGTCATTGCGCAGAGACAAGAAACAGCTCGCAGTGTATCTTATCTGGCATCTCAATCATTAATGTCACTTGGTTGAAACAGTAACTCTGGTAGCCTCAAAAGTAAAGAAATTGCATTCTCCGCTCACCCGCAATCTCAACAGAAAGTGTAATGACGTGTGAGTGAAGTGGACGGCAGCTAATTGGTTGAGATTCGTCCTTCAAGTCTATATAATCTTCACCGATTAAAGTGGCGTAGAAGAAAAACGATTATAACGTGGCTGACACCAACTGTTTGGACGCAGTGGCATTGAGTCTAGTGCAGCAACTTGAATACAATATATGACAGCGCAAAATTCGAATTCTGAGCAGACAGCGTAGAAGGAAGCAATGTATTAATGTTCTGTCACTCACAGCACTCAAAATGGTTAGTCTTTACCAACTAGAACACCAGTGAAACGAATAGCATAGTTTTTAGTTGAACTTGTCACGTATATAAGGAGACTAGTGGTGTTTCTTTCTCAGTGTTTCCATACACATTACATACAAATATAAGTTTCGACAGAGAGTGAGCGGCTGTTTAATCTGAGATATTGTTACGTCGTCGTTATTGGTTTATGTGTAGCAGTAATTATCTCAACATTAATATAGCAGAACACATTGTCAGTCGCATATAACTACTGCCTAAGTGAAGTAAAATTATAAATTGCTTTACTCAGATAGATGGTACACAGTTCAATTGGACCGTACTGTAAAGAGAAAAGACTGTAGAACTTGATGATCAAGCATGCAGCCTCTTAAGCAAAGATCGCAATAGACTCAATCTATCGCAGTTTATAAAGCACTAAAACGCAGCGTATGTCAGTTAATACAGCATAATAGCACTTCCTATTGTAGTAAACTAAGCACTATAGAAAAGGCTATTTCAGTAAGGAAAGCACTATAGCATATCCTATAGCAGTAACAAAGCAATGTAGCTCAGCCTACAGTGGTTAACAAAAGCATCGCAGCTTATACTACCGCAATCAACAAAGCACTATAGCAGTTAACAAAGAACTGTAGCTTAGCCTAACGCAATCAACAAAGCACTCTAAAGCAGCCTATACCAGTTTAAAACCACTATAATAGAGCCTACAGCAGTTGAAAAACCACAATAGCTCAGCATATAGTGGTTAACATAGCACTGTAGTTGAGCCTAGCACAATCAACAAAGCATTACAGGCCATCCTGTAGCAGTTAACAAAGCACTGTAACTCAGCTTATCGTAGCTAACCAATCATTATAGCCCATCTTATTGCAGATAACAAAGCACTATAGCACAGCCCGTTGTAGTTAACAAAGCAATATAACTCAGCTTATCGTAGCTAACCAATAACTATAGCTCATCTTATTGCAGTTAACAAAGCACTATAGCACAGCCTGTTGTAGTTACCAAAGCACTATAACTCAGTTTATCGTAGCTAACCCATCATTACAGTTCATCTTATTGTAGTTAACAAAATACTACAGCACAGCCCCTCCTAGTGAACAAAGCACTATAGCTCAGTTTATCGCAGTTAATTATTTCTATAGCACAGCGTGTAAAAGTTAAGAAAGAACTACAGTGCAGCCTATCGCAACTAACAAATCACTATAGCAACAGACTTAGAGAGCTATGGAACGTATCTGTTACTACGACTGGTGAATTACTTGTCGCACGAGAGCACAGGGAGGAAGTGTAGTAACTGTGGAACTGAAACCTCGACGCGGATGTCGTCCCCCAGAGTGGCTGGCTCCTCTCAGCACCCCGGCATGGACGAGTTCCTGCTGCTGTACAAGAGGCTGTGCGGTGACAACCACTCGGAGCTGACTGACCTCGCCTTGGTCTGCGGGAGTTTCCTGAGCCCAGGAGCAGACCCGGAGTCTGAGCTGCGGCCCAAGGGCAACCTCACATTCCCCGGGCCCTTCTACCACCACCGCCACAACCAGCTCGCAGCGGTAAGTCAGCCCAACAGAACCAATTACGAGAACGTTTCCCCTATTACCACTCTCTTGACTCGTTTGACAGTTTTCTATTTTTTCTAGTTCGAGCTTATCTCTTCTCCCTGAACATAAACCTGTAGCTTTAAGAACGATATACTTTCAGAAACAACAAACTTTAGATACAAAGAGGAGTTAATTATTCTGGGATACATCGGTTTAATAAACTTCCCAAGAGTATAAAACAGTTTGCAGATAATAAAGATAGATTTAAAGGCAAACTGAGAAATTATCTTATTGGCAACTCCTTCTACTCCATTCAAGAATTTGAACAAAATAATTAATTGTACTCAATATGACGTTTGCAAAATTCAGTTGTAAAAATGAATTTTTTATTGTTATTCGCTTTATTTGTCTTTGCAGAATATGATTGTGTTCATTATGATAATTACTCATATTGTATGTATATGTATTAACCATTACATGTTTCACGTCCCATAGGTCCTTCCTCAGCAGGGATCCATGTAACATGATTGATAAATAAATAAATAGCTACTTCTTACCGGTTGCTGAAGAAAATAAAAGGAGCATTTATTGGCGATACGCATGCTGTAACAATGCTTAGATACTTATCATAAAAAGCAGAATGTTTGTGTGTGTCTCTATTTCCTACCTGTTAAAACGAAATAGTTAAAAAAAAAAAACTCAAAAATGAAAGTTATTATGATGCAAAGAGATTTCCTCCTGTATACTGAAACAATTAAACTCCAGCATAAGCAGTAATCAGTTATTTTTGTAATACTTCTTTTGAAGTAGGTATGTTTCCTGATTCACTCAAAAAGTCATTAATCAAACTACTTTATAATAATGATGATATCCCAAAGAATGAGAAATACACGGATCCATACCACTTCTATTAGCATCTTCAAAGATATCCGAAAAGCAATGTACTGAAGGGTGTAAGTACATGTAGATTATAATTACCTATTCAATAAAGCACACTTTGGTTTTAGAAAGGGTATTTCGACAGAGTCACCAATTTTTGGTAGGATATTATGATTAAAAAATTAAAATATCTAGGAATTTTCTGTGATCCAGCTATAGCTTTTGATTGCGTTGATCATAAGATACTTCTAGGCAAATTAAAACAATGTAGTGTTAGTAGTAGGCCATGACTTTCTTTTAAATCGTATCTAGAAAAAAGAAAGCAATGTGAATCTGTGACAGCTATTAATACATGCAAACTCAGAGTCGAGAACATTTAAATGTGGTGTACCTCAAGTCGCAATGTTTGGCCCACTGCTGTTCTTAATTTACATTAACAATCTCCCTCGCGAATTAGGTTGGAGTGAATATATTGCTCTTTTTGCAAATGATATCAGTGTATCATTGAATATCTTATCAGTGCAAAATCGTGAAAGCACAGGAAATGATCATAAGCAACATTTAGTTTATCCAGATAAATACCCTGTCAAAATTCTCGTGGAGATGTTCACAATCCTGTAAGCTACCTGCTGGTGTGTTCAGGACGAGGAGGACGAGGCGTGGTGCCCTCGTGGCATGGCGCACCTGGTGGAGGTGCTGCACCTGTACTACATCCCCGCCATCGCGACGCTCGGCCTGGTAGGCAACTTGCTGAGCGGGTTCGTCTTCCTGAGCACGCACCTGCGTCTGCGCTCCTCCTCCTACTACCTGGCGGCTCTCGCCGCCGCGGACTTCGGCTTCCTCTCCACGCTCATGGTCGTCTGGCTCAGCGACAACGCCGGCATACAGGTCAGCAACACAACTGGAATGCATTAATTTTACGTGCCCCTGCTCTGAGTAAGAATATTTTGTCGAGAATGTATAGCAGTTTCCCAAGGCCCCTCAACTACCTGAGACAGCAGTCAGTGCGGTGAGCGGAAGTCACACAGAGGAGACAGTTTCTGCTCAGCTGGGTAGGTGGACGGGCCCCGCTCGAAAGCGAGAGACAGCGCGATCTCGGCTGTAGCGTAGCCTACGAAAAATGTTTACAGATTCAGTCTCAAAGCAGCAGCTGAGAAAATTATTCCAAAAATAAATTAAGAAGACTAAAATTAACAACAATTATTGAGTAAATAATTAACATTTAATTTCTTAGAATACGTCAAATTCGAGACACATAAATACAAAAACTGGAATAAAGTAACTAATAAAAAAAAATTTCTTACAATAGGTAAAAATACCCGGCACATTTTTCAGCATACCATTTGGGAACGACTGACCAAAATAAAATAACTAATAAAAAAATTTATTTATTTATTTATTTATTCCAACGGAAAAACCATTTTACATTAATATATCTTATGATAGCTACTTATTAAACACAATTACCACTATTTATGAACAATTTAGTTACAGTGAAAACAAGAAGATAACAAAAAATAGCAAGTATAGTTTTATATTATTAAAACTAGAAAAACAATTACACAGAAGAAAATTATTAATTACTCTAAAACTAATAATAAGACTCAACATAAAACTACAAAAAATAAAAATTATTGCAGGGAATAATAGACCGTGACTAAGCCCATCATTGCTGACTCCACTCACGTATGAGTACTTGCTTGAAAACAGCAACACTGTCAATGAAAAAATCAAGTTCAGGAGGTATTCTGTTACCTAGCCTCTGTATCCGTTCTAAGGCACTGCTAGCCTCATAGTTTGTGCGCAGATGTCTACGACCAAATAGTTCTCTCAACCGTGTACCAGACGGACAACGAAAATATACATGTCTGAGAATTTCAGGGCAGTCTATAACACCTGAGATTAGTTTATGCAGAAAAAGGACACCATGAACATTCCGTCTCGACTCCAAAGGATGGAGGCCAAGGTAGGTTCCAACAGAAACCAACGGAACGTCTTTGTAATGAAAGCCCATGCGACAACCTATAAGCCTTAAGAACTTATTTTGAAGATTCTGAATGTGTTGAATTAGTGTGATCTGATGAGGTGACCATACAATGATGCAATACTCAAGTATGGGTCTGACATGGGCACAGTACAAGAGCCTGAGTGTCTGGATATTATTAATAAATCTGGAAGTGCGTGCCAATAAGCCCAGGCACTTGGAGGCCTTAGCACATATGTTGTGGACATGTTCTTCGGGACTGAGATTGTACGTCAGAAGAACTCCTAGGTCTCTTACAGTTGTGCAGCGATTCAGTAGCTGATTTTCCATTTCATATTCAAAATGTAATGCCGATTTAGTGCGGTGAAAAGTAATGCAGGAACATTTATTAACATTAAGTTTCATACTGTTTTGTTGACACCATTTCACAATAGCTTTTAAGCAATTCTGAAGATCTAAGCAGTCATCTCGAGTAATGATTTTCTTGAAAATCTTAATGTCATCTGCAAAGAAAAGGCAACTGGCAAAAATACTAACTAAATGATTTATGAATATATTGAACAGCAATGGTATTAGGTGTGAACCCTGAGGTACTCCAGAAGTTGCTGCGAAAGCAGATGACAATGAGCAAAAGCCTTTACAATCAACCTTCTGTTGCTGAGGTAGCTACAATACCACTCCAATAATTTACCAACTATGCCATATTCCTTCTACTTAGTAAGAAGGTGGGGATGGCTAACTTTATCAAATGCCTTTGAAAAGTCAAGATATATGACATCGAGTTGTTTTCGCTCACTAAATGCTCTAATTATTTCATTTTGAAGAATCACAAGGTTAGTTGTTGTTGATTTTCCAGGGGAGAAACCATGTTGCTTTGGAGTAATTATGTTACGAAACATGGGATAGATTTTGTTTAGCACCAACTTCTGGAAGATTTTTGCTAACACCGATGGTATAACAATAGGTCTATAATTCTTAACATCTTCCTTCGATCCGAATTTATGCACAGGAACAACATGACCAAGCTTAAATACATCTGGAAAAATTCCTGACTTTAGAGACCTGTTAAACAAGTATTTTAAAGGATGGCAAAGCAAGACTCTACAGTATTTCAAAACATTAGGTGGTATTTGGTCAGGGCCACAACTCTTTGAACAGTCTAGCTTGCCCAATGCTTTATAAACATCTTCATCAGTGACTGCAAGTGTACTCAGACTATTATTAGTACTGAAATGGATATTGGAAGTAGACGAAGATGGAGGTGTAAATACTGAAGAGAAGTATTGTGCAAACAGATCACACATTTTCTGTGGGTGGGAAGTGAGGTGATTATTAAATGTTAACGTGCTTGGTGCTCCTTCAGCTTTGCCATTTGCGAACCACTGACCAAAATAAAATAACTAATACAAAAACTTCTTACAATAGGTAAAAATACCCGGCATATATTTCAGCATACCATTTGCGAACCACTGACCAAAATAAAATATCTAATAAAAAAATTTCTTACAATTGGTGAAAATACCCGGCACATCTTTCAGCATACCATTTGCGAACCACTCACCAAAGTAAAATAACTAATACAAAAATTTCTTACAATAGGTAAAAATACCCGGCACATATTTCAGCATACCATTTGCGAACCACTGACCAAAATAAAATATCTAATAAAAAAATTTCTTACAATAGGTAAAAATACCCGGCACATATTTCAGCATACCATTTGCGAACCACTGACCAAGATAAAATATCTAATAAAAAAATTTCTTACAATAGGTAAAAATACCCGGCACATATTTCAGCATAACATTTGCGAACCACTGACCAAAATAAAATATCTAATAAAAAAAATTCTTACAATAGGTGAAAATACCCGGCACATATTTCAGCATACCATTTGCGATCCACTGACCAAAATAAAATAACTAATACAAAAATTTCTTACAATAGGTAAAAATACCCGGCACATATTTCAGCATACCATTTGCGAACCACTGACCAAAATAATATATCTAATAAAAAAATTTCTTACAATAGGTAAAAATACCCGGAACATATTTCAGCATACCATTTGTGAACCACTGACCAAAATAAAATATCTAATAAAAAAATTTCTTACAATAGGTGAAAATACCCGGCACATATTTCAGCATACCATTTGCGAACCACTGACCAAAATAAAATATCTAATAAAAAAATTTCTTACAATAGGTAAAAATACCCGGCACATATGTCAGCATACCATTTGCGAACCACTGACCAAAATAAATTATCTAATAAAAAAATTTCTTACAATAGGTGAAAATACCCGGCATATCTTTCAGCATACCATTTGCGAACCACTGACCAAAATAAAATAACTAATACAAAAATTTCTTACAATAGGTAAAAATACCCGGCACATATTTCAGCATACCATTTGCGAACCACTGACCAAAATAAAATATCTAATAAAAAAATTTCTTACAATAGGTAAAAATACCCGGCACATATTTCAGCATACCATTTGCGAACCACTGACCAAAATAAAATATCTAATAAAAAAATTTCTTACAATAGGTAAAAATACCCGGCACATATTTCAGCATACCATTTGCGAACCACTGACCAAAATAAAATATCTAATAAAAAAATTTCTTACAATAGGTGAAAATACACGGCACATCTTTCAGCATACCATTTGCGAACCACTGACCAAAATAAAATAACTAATACAAAAATTTCTTACAATAGTTAAAAATACCCGGCACATATTTCAGAATACCATTTGCGAACCACTGACCAAAATAAAATAACTAATACAAAAATTTCTTACAATAGGTAAAAATACCCGGCACATATTTAAGCATACCATTTGCGAACCACTGACCAAAATAAAATATCTAATAAAAAAATTTCTTACAATAGGTAAAAATACCCGGCACATATTTCAGCATACCATTTGCGAACCACTGACCAAAATAAAATATCTAATAAAAAAATTTCTTACAATAGGTGAAAATACCCGGCACATCTTTCAGCATAACATTTGCGAACCACTGACCAAAATAAATTATCTAATAAAAAAATTTCTTACAATAGGTGAAAATACCCGGCACATCTTTCAGCATACCATTTGCGAACCACTGACCAAAATAAAATAACTAATACAAAAATTTCTTACAATAGGTAAAAATACCCGGCACATATTTCAGCATACCATTTGCGAACCACTGACCAAAATAAAATATCTAATAAAAAAATTTCTTACAATAGGTGAAAATACCCGGCACATCTTTCAGCATACCATTTGCGAACCACTGACCAAAATAAAATAACTAATACAAAAATTTCTTACAATAGGTAAAAATACCCGGCACATATTTCAGCATACCATTTGCGAACCACTGACCAAAATAAAATATCTAATAAAAAAATTTCTTACAATAGGTGAAAATACCCGGCACATCTTTCAGCATACCATTTGCGAACCACTGACCAAAATAAAATAACTAATAAAAAAATTTCTTACAATAGGTAAAAATACCCGGCACATATTTCAGCATACCATTTGCGAACCACTGACCAAAATAAAATAACTAATACAAAAATTTCTTACAATAGGTAAAAATACCCGGCACATATTTCAGCATACCATTTGCGAACCACTGACCAAAATAAAATATCTAATAAAAAAATTTCTTACAATAGGTAAAAATACCCGGCACATATTTCAGCATACCATTTGCGAACCACTGACCAAAATAAAATATCTAATAAAAAAATTTCTTACAATAGGTGAAAATACCCGGCACATCTTTCAGCATACCATTTGCGAACCACTGACGAAAATAAAATAACTAATAAAAAAATTTCTTACAATAGGTAAAAATACCCGGCACATATTTCAGCATACCATTTGCGAACCACTGACCAAAATAAAATAACTAATAAAAAAATTTCTTACAATAGGTGAAAATACCCGGCACATCTTTCAGCATACCATTTGCGAACCACTGACCAAAATAAAATAACTAATACAAAAATTTCTTACAATAGGTAAAAATACCCGGCACATATTTCAGAATACCATTTGCGAACCACTGACCAAAATAAAATATCTAATAAAAAAATTTCTTACAATAGGTAAAAATACCCGGCACATATTTCAGCATACCATTTGCGAAACACTGACCAAAATAAAATATCTAATAAAATAATTTCTTACAATAGGTAAAAATACCCGGCACATATTTCAGCATACCATTTGGGAACCACTGACCAAAATAAAATATCTAATAAAAAAATTTCTTACAATAGGTAAAAATACCCAGCACATATTTCAGCATACCATTTGCGAACCACTGACCAAAATAAAATATCTAATAAAAAAATTTCTTATAATAGGTGAAAATACCCGGTACATCTTTCAGCATACCATTTGCGAACCACTGACCAAAATAAAATATCTAGTAAAAAAATTTCTTACAATAGGTGAAAATACCCGGCACATCTTTCAGCATACCATTTGCGAACCACTGACGAAAATAAAATAAGTAATAAAAAAATTTCTTACAATAGGTAAAAATACCCGGCACATATTTCAGCATACCATTTGCGAACCACTGACCAAAATAAAATATCTAATAAAAAAATTTCTTACAATAGGTGAAAATACCCGGCACATCTTTCAGCATACCATTTGCGAACCACTGACGAAAATAAAATAACTAATAAAAAAATTTCTTACAATAGGTAAAAATACCCGGCACATATTTCAGCATACCATTTGCGAACCACTGACCAAAATAAAATATCTAATAAAAAATTTCTTACAATAGGTAAAAATACCCGGCACATATTTCAGCATACCATTTGCGAACCACTGACCAAAATAAAATATCTAATAAAAAAATTTCTTACAATAGGTAAAAATACCCGGCACATATTTCAGCATACCATTTGCGAACCTCTGACCAAAATAAAATATCTAATAAAAAAATTTCTTACAATAGGTGAAAATACCCGGCACATCTTTCAGCATACCATTTGCGAACCACTGACCAAAATAAAATATCTAATAAAAAAATTTCTTACAATAGGTAAAAATACCCGGCACATATTTCAGCATACCATTTGCGAACCTCTGACCAAAATAAAATATCTTATAAAAAAATTTCTTACAATAGGTGAAAATACCCGGCACATCTTTCAGCATACCATTTGCGAACCACTGACCAAAATAAAATAACTAATACAAAAATTTCTTACAATAGGTAAAAATACCCGGCACATATTTAAGCATACCATTTGCGAACCACTGACCAAAATAAAATATCTAATAAAAAAATTTCTTACAATAGGTAAAAATACCCGGCACATATTTCAGAATACCATTTGCGAACCACTGACCAAAATAAAATATCTAATAAAAAAATTTCTTACAATAGGTAAAAATACCCGGCACATATTTCAGCATACCATTTGGGAACCACTGACCAAAATAAAATATCTAATAAAAAAATTTCTTACAATAGGTAAAAATACCCAGCACATATTTCAGCATACCATTTGCGAACCACTGACCAAAATAAAATATCTAATAAAAAAATTTCTTACAATAGGTGAAAATACCCGGCACATCTTTCAGCATACCATTTGCGAACCACTGACCAAAATAAAATATCTAGTAAAAAAATTTCTTACAATAGGTAAAAATACCCGGCACATATTTCAGCATACCATTTGCGAACCACTGACCAAAATAAAATAACTAATACAAAAATTTCTTACAATAGGTAAAAATACCCGGCACATATTTCAGCATACCATTTGCGAACCACTGACCAAAATAAAATATCTAATAAAAAAATTTCTTACAATAGGTGAAAACACCCGGCACATCTTTCAGCATACCATTTGCGAACCACTGACGAAAATAAAATAACTAATAAAAAAATTTCTTACAATAGGTAAAAATACCCGGCACATATTTCAGCATACCATTTGCGAACCACTGACCAAAATAAAATAACTAATACAAAAATTTCTTACAATAGGTAAAAATACCCGGCACATATTTCAGCATACCATTTGCGAACCACTGACCAAAATAAAATATCTAATAAAAAAATTTCTTACAATAGGTAAAAATACCCGGCACATATTTCAGCATACCATTTGCGAACCACTGACCAAAATAAAATATCTAATAAAAAAATTTCTTACAATAGGTGAAAATACCCGGCACATCTTTCAGCATACCATTTGCGAACCACTGACGAAAATAAAATAACTAATAAAAAAATTTCTTACAATAGGTAAAAATACCCGGCACATATTTCTGCATACCATTTGCGAACCACTGACCAAAATAAAATATCTAATAAAAAAATTTCTTACAATAGGTGAAAATACCCGGCACATCTTTCAGCATACCATTTGCGAACCACTGACCAAAATAAAATATCTAATAAAAAAATTTCTTACAATAGGTAAAAATACCCGGCACATCTTTCAGCATACCATTTGCGAACCACTGACCAAAATAAAATATCTAATAAAAAAATTTCTTACAATAGGTAAAAATACCCGGCACATATTTCAGCATACCATTTGCGAACCTCTGACCAAAATAAAATATCTAATAAAAAAATTTCTTACAATAGGTAAAAATACCCGGCACATCTTTCAACATACCATTTGCGAACCACTGACCAAAATAAAATATCTAATAAAAAAATTTCTTACAATAGGTGAAAATACCCGGCACATCTTTCAGCATACCATTTGCGAACCACTGACGAAAATAAAATAACTAATAAAAAAATTTCTTACAATAGGTAAAAATACCCGGCACATATTTCAGCATACCATTTGCGAACCACTGACCAAAATAAAATATCTAATAAAAAATTTCTTACAATAGGTAAAAATACCCGGCACATATTTCAGCATACCATTTGCGAACCACTGACCAAAATAAAATATCTAATAAAAAAATTTCTTACAATAGGTGAAAATACCCGGCACATCTTTCAGCATACCATTTGCGAACCACTGACCAAAATAAAATATCTAATAAAAAAATTTCTTACAATAGGTAAAAATACCCGGCACATCTTTCAACATACCATTTGCGAACCACTGACCAAAATAAAATATCTAATAAAAAAATTTCTTACAATAGGTAAAAATACCCGGCACATATTTCAGCATACCATTTGCGAACCTCTGACCAAAATAAAATATCTAATAAAAAAATTTCTTACAATAGGTAAAAATACCCGGCACATCTTTCAACATACCATTTGCGAACCACTGACCAAAATAAAATATCTAATAAAAAAATTTCTTACAATAGGTAAAAATACCCGGCACATCTTTCAACATACCATTTGCGAACCACTGACCAAAAGGACGGGAAAAATCGCTTTATAACAGATATATATGAAACCAAATAAAACCTCCCTGAATTAAAAATACAACATAAAAAACTATTAGAAATAGAACCTTACGGTTTGCACCATCCTGTAAAGCAACTAAAAAGTTTTGCATACAAAATCATCGCACCTCTACGTGTGCTCCTTTCGTTGCCCTCAACATGTCTAAGCGATACCCAAATCGTAGGTCATGTGTGCCCAAGCATGTCTATAGTGATGAAACCGACTGCAACCACAACTCTTATGTGGAGATCGACAACATCACGTGCACGTGAGTGAATCACTATCAAACTCAGGTAGGACATTTCTTTGGATAGCAGTTGGTGACGATGTTTCAGCATACCACACTACGCATTGGGCTCTCTCTTGAAAACAGTTATTTTTGATCATTAATCAGCACCTGAAACAAAATTGAAGCACTAACTTAGACAATATAGCACATAATACTTTTTGAGTTGCTAAAAGGGTAGGGTGCAAACCGCAAGTTTCTATGCGTAAAATCTTCTCGAGCTTTCCACCGGGATAGCGCGTCAATGTAGGGCAACGTTTCGAATCCTGCGTCTGGCTCCATCTTCTCCGCTATTCCGGTGGAAAGCTCGAGAAGATTTTGAGCAACTGTCTCACCGAGAAAGCTTACATTCGTTCGCAAGGTTCTATGTTTAATAGTTTTTTTTTAATATTGTACTTTGAAATCATGGAGGTTCCATGTGGACACCCTGTAGTTTAAATACATCGAAATCAGATACTGAAAATATACGGTGAAGAACCAACAATGAAGACAACAGGCACGAAAAACATCTAACTACACAAATCGTTGAAAAAAAAAATAGTGTTGCATGGTACTTAATTAGATGAAAAACGACGTTAAAGTTCCTAAAATTATGAGACAGTGGGTGTTTTGAGAAGGGGATTTTCACACTTCATTGACAGTCTCTCTTTGTCTGGGAAAGATTTCCTTTGTGTACTGTACATTAAATATAAGGGGCCATCCATAAATTACGCCACACCTTGAGGGGGGGGGGGGTCAACAAAGTGTGACATCGTGTGACAAGGGGGGGACGTGTCATAAACTTTGTGACATCACATGCATAATTTGTATCACTTTTTGGCTCGTATTGCCCCAGTGTCGAGGCATACTTATTTAAACGATCATGTGGCATCTGTGGACTATATTACTCATCATACAAAGCCACTAACCAACATAAGCAATTACATAAGAGGCAACTAGAGGTTTTCCCCATCATGAATATTCGTCCACAAAGCATTGCGGCTAGACGAATCAGGAAAGTGTTTTGCTTATTAAACGATGACGATGCTTTATGGTTGGATGAAGATGATGTTGACACATCGAATGTTCCCAAGCACTATCGAAATCAAGAATGAAGTGACTATCATGCCAATACTAAACAGTATCAAGGAATAGGTTCAAAATCCATGGATACATGATGACTCAACTTCGTATCATTAATTCCATTTTTTATGTCTTTTTTTTATATTTTCTTAAATGTTTGATTTATTGTTGATATGATTTTTTAACAAGAAATACATAAATAATTTTGGAAGTGCTGTTTTAATTTATAAATTTAAAATTGCAAAATATGTGACGTTACACCAGGGGAGGAGGGGGGGACCCACAAATGTGACAATCTGTGACATGGGAGGGGGGAGGGGTCCAAAAATCATTAAATTCGTGTGACGTAATTTGTGGATGGCCCCTAATATGATCGCTTTGTAGTTCCGATACGATGTTAAATTTTCGATCGCAAAGGAAAGTAACTCGCCATCTTACTCCTGACAGTCACCTCCTTAGTGTTTCTCCTCAGAATAAATTGATCTTTGATTGTGATCCAAGCTCAGGTATTTCAAAAGAATGTGCCGGACGATAAATGTTACAAGGATCGACTAGACACGAAATAATTGACAGTTGGTAACTGCCAATCAAAAATGTAAATGTTCCGAAATTGACTGCATTAAAACTCAGTCTGTGAGCCGATTCATTAATATGCATCTGAATCCGATTCAGAGTTACACTGGAATAAATTCAGTGAATAAACTTTTGCTATCATTGGGTATGCTAAAGGGATTTTAATTACTTATTGCCTTCAGAAGGGCAAAACAGCATACGAAAAACGCTGTTCAAGTGCGAGATACTCCATGCACACATTGCCTATTAAACTGACTACACTAAAAATGCAATAACCAGTAACAAGCACTTTTGAAGTAGACCTATTATTTATTTTGTACATTGTCTTTAAAATTTTATATACAAATAAATTCAGTTGAAAAAAGTTATAACGGTTCCTACAAAAAAAATTTTTTTAAAAAAAACTTATTTTCACAATACATAGTATTTATTATCAGATTCATAAAATCCTATATCGAATAATACACACGACATTTGAATAAATTGTCTGCTGCCGTATCAAATTTGTTGAAATTACTCATAAAATCCAGAAAGAAGGCTACAATTTTTCTCCTCGTCGACGTCGATATCATTAAAGGCGAGAAAGGACTGGGGGCAAGGAACGGGAAGGAATTCCGCCATGGCCTTTTTGAAGGAACCATTTCGGCATTTACTTGCGCTAATTGATATACTGCCGTTCAATCTTGTTACGTTTTTCACCCTTTTTTTTGTATGTATGTTCAGCGATATCTTCGCCAATTTTGAACCGATTTAAATGAAATTTTTTTATTGGATAGTGTATACCTCCAAAGTGCTCCCCTATGAATTTCATTGAGAAACCCCCCCTTCTACCCCCTTCTACCCCTTAATTTTTATACAAATCCACATTTTTTATTCGATGTCGATGAAACTTTGGACATATATAGCCAAAAAAAAATAAAGAGAAAAATACTGTAACTTTTGGTTTTAAAAAACTGAACCCCCTTAATTTTTACCAATTTTCTTTATTCAAAGCTACAGTCGACACCATTTAACTGATCTGCATTAAAATTCGTAAGAAGATTTCTGAACAAAAATTTAAAAATAAAAAACCACACCTCTCCCATTTACACTCCTTAATTTTATATAAACCTACCTTTCTTATTTGATTTTTATTGAACTTTGCCCATGTATACTTTAAAACAAAGAGAAAAATTCCGTCAACATTTGGTTGGGGGGGGGGGGGTGGACGTAAACTTCAGTAAGGTCTGTCTAGTAGACAAAGTTTTGACCGCATAGTTCAAATTTACCTTACCTCTATACTAAAATTATTAAACCACTCAAAAGAAAACGATCAAGCTCTCTTACTGAATATGATACCAAAACCTTTGTATTAGCTGCAATTAATATCGATCGAAATACAAGCTAACTCCGAACATTTCTAAATCAAGTGAGCATTGAGTATTGCAATGTTATAAGTTTCATCTCTTGCACATTTCCGTACACCAGTTGTTTTACAGAGTGATCTTCGAGAATTGTGTTGCTTTCTCTGCGTGAGTATTGCAGCAAATAAAAAGAAATAAATATTTCGTTGGTTCCATTCTCTTTACTGACGAAGCTACATTTAGCAACCAAGGACATCTGAATTTGCACAATATGCGTTACCGATCAACTGAAAACTAAAACTGGCTTCGGCAAGTCGAATATCAGTGTACGTGGAGCGTAAATGCATTTCGGGGACTGTTGGCGATAAAAATTATTGGTGCATTGTTCGTCAATGGTAATTTAAATGGCAGAAAAAACGCCTTTTTTAAAATAAATAAGTAAATAGCAACCTGCTCTGCCGGAAAACTTTTTTTTTGCCACAAAGAAGCAGAATAATTTTTCTGCACGACAGTTTGCTACCACACGATGCATTAATAAATAGCCCTTCACATGACAAAAAATTTCGGCGGCGCTTGGTCGGTAGTGGTGATTGCGCGTTCACCGGACCTTGCACCACTCAATTTTTCTCTGTGGATCGCAGTCATCCAAAACGTTTGTAGCGACGTTGCTACAACACCGGAAGAAGGGACCAGAACCGCGTGAAACACTACCATCAGGGAATACTGAAAATGGTAGGAGGTCATTTATTAGTCACAGGCAGATGTGTGTTTGAAGTTAACGAAAATCACTTTGGACATTTGTTAAAGCACAATTCCGTCAATAATAATTCTAGTATTGTTATTTCGCTGCTTAGCACAGTTGCTTACATTTCAAGCATTTCTCGTGGTCAAGATCACGAGAAAAACATAGTATCGTATTATTCAGAGTAACTTCACATATTATACAGCGGTTCAGAACCCAACATTTTTTGGCGTCATATTTCAACTACTTCTAAGTTCACAAAGAGAGTTCCTCTGTGTGAAGATGGAGATAGTGTAACGTTTTTATTTATTTATGGCTTTACGTGTAGTCGACGTCGAGGTCATTAGAGGCGGGATGGGACTTGAGACAAGGAACGCGGAGGAATTCGGCTGTGGTCTTTTGAAGGAATCGTCCCTCCATTCGCCTGGAGTGATTTGGGGAAACCATGGAAAACCCAGATCAGGGTGCCCGGACGCGGATTCGAACCGGCGTCCTCGGGAATGCGAGGCCAGAGCGTTAACCGCTCACCCACCACGCTCGGTATGGTATGACATCTAGGGGATCTTTTGATAATGTCATTCGTCGCTGCGAAGTCTTTTTGCTAGAAATCGAAGCTAAAAAATTGTAAATTAACAGTTGCTCGCTGTATTTCAATGTAAACGCCGCTGATCTGTTGTGACGGATTTCGGAAGAAGAGATCGTGTGAAACACAATTGGCCCTATTTTCCCACGACATAATGAAAGTTATCGATGCAGGTTCGCAAGTTGATGTGGTTTTTTTGGATTTTCAGAAAGCTTTTGATTCTGTGCCACACAACCGACTTTTAGCGAAGATTCGAGCTTACGGTATTTCGGCTCAGATTTGCGAGTGGATACGTGATTTTCTAACTGGTCGATCACGATTTGTCATTGTTGACGGGGAAGCCTCTTCTAAGATAAATGTTACTTCGGGAGTCCTCAAGGAAGTGTAATAGGTCCACTTTTTTTCTTAATATTTATAAACGATCTAGGTGACAACGTCAAATGCTGGTTGCGATTGTTTGCCGACGATGCGGTTATCTATAGGGAAATAAGGTGCTCCGACGATTGCTTAGAAATTCAGCGCGATTTGGATGCTATTTTCGATTGGTGCCGTAATGGCAGCTTACACTTAATTGCAAAAAGTGCAAGGCAATGCGGATAAGTAACAAGAAGAATCAGGTTGTTCACGAGTACAAAATAAACAATTCACCTGTTGACACGGTTGATTCCGTGAAGTATCTGGGGGTGATAGTACAAAGCAACATGAAATGGGACATGCACATAACTTCCGTCGTAGGCAAGGCAAATTCTAAATTACGATTCATAGGTCGTATTTTGAGGAATTGTAATGCTCAAACAAAGGAGATAGCGTATAAAACACTAGTGCGTCCGCATCTGGATTACTGTTGTGGGGTTTGGGATCCGTATCGCAAGGTTCTGATTGACTCAGTTGAGAGAGTGCAGAGGAGAGCCGCTAGATTCGTGACTTGTTGTTACAGCCCTTATGAAAGCGTCACAGAATTGATACATAGATTGGGCTGGAATAGTTTGGAAGACAGACGACGTAGCTTGCGTTCGAATTTATTGGAGAATATGCGAAAAAATTTAAAGTTCGAGTGCAATGAAATACTTCTTCCGCCAACCTATTTAGGTCGCAATGACCGGAGGGATAAGATTAGAGAAATAAGATGCCGTACTGATACTTATATGTATTCCTTCTTTCCTCGCACTATTCGGGATTGGAATGGGCGGGTTTAGGATTGGTGCTTAGCACCCTCTGCCACCCACAATGTTTGTGATTTGCAGAGTATGGATTTAGATGTAGATTTAGATGTAGACTGTACAGGTACGTCTGTTGAATTTTCATGTCGTATGCATGTTCTTAAGTTTGCAATTCGAATCATACTTCCGACAATAACTTTTTTTTTTTTTCCTAGTCTGTTTTCTTTTACACTACTGTTTGCTGTTTGTGTCATTAAAGATTTGTTTTTATATAAATTGGCTTAGATACTAATTTATATTTTATACCAGAAAAATTTGACGAAAGTATATTTCATTTGTGTGACTACAGCTCACATTTAATATGCTTCCCTACATTACGGGTTTTCCTCCGTTAATTTCGTGTCATGCCAGACACATTTTAACTATATCCACACACTCAGGCGAAGCTGTGGACGAATGCTAGTCAGTACTAATAAAACGCTAAGATCGGTCACTATATCGTGTCCGTAACGCTGACGTCACGCTCCCGGCGTTCGTTGCCGAATTAACAACGGCCAGAGATGATACGATCATCTTGAGGTTATGAGAGTTATTTAATGACTATACTATTTAGTTAAGAAATGAAATGTCAGAACACTGAAAGAAAAGCATGTGCATCGTTTAAATCAACATATTAATTACAAATTATCTTTTATTTATCAATAATCAACTGATGAAGATTTTTTCTTTATATTCTGTAGCGAAAGTGCCGATTTTTGGTTACCGATCAGTGAAAGGAAAGAATATTTATTGTATTTCATTCGGATTTATTGAGTCTGTGAGCTGTGAGCCCCGGCAATTGAGCAGTGTGCCAGTCGTCAGTACAAGAAAGATTGCTATCAGAGTCGGATTGTAATAGACTAATCACTGAAGCACTTAGGTTTGTCTCGCGTAGTACCTGGGTTGCAAGTTTTCTTCAGTTCAGCACTGCGTACTTGCTCGTCCACACCCTCCCTTTAAAACTAATTAAGAAACCCTCAGGTAACCTCGTGAAAGGCCGTAGCCAATTGTAGAAAGATCCGCCGAACAAGGAATCGGAGAACTTTTACATTTAGTCTAACACCAACGTTGACTCAAGAAAGATCCAAAATAACAAGAAAACTATCAGCAATTTGATATTTCTATGCTTGTCGGCTAACGATTTATAATAATTCCTTCAAGTCACTAATTTGAAAAGATAGTTGTTGCATTGATAGGATCTTAGAACGAATAATAGGTTATATGTCTTGTACCATCATTGATTTCAATTCTGTTGTGTGCTATACAATGTTCGTATGAATAAATATAGAGTTTACTGAATAGGTGTGTTTCGTTTCATAAAAACCTTGTCATTAGTTAAGGATTAAGAATAGAATCAAATAGTGAGACGAACTGTCTATTAGGTAGCGAATTCTATTACCCCGCATTAGCAGACGCTTAACTTTAACCGCTTGTCTCAAGTAGGAATAGATAGGTGTATTAACTGCGTTCAATAGTTCAGCCTGACCTAACAAGCAAATTATACCACTTCCTCCTTGCATGTGATTGCGTATGCCGGTTGAAACAGAGAAAACAGCAGTGCGTTGAAGACAGCCTCGCACTACGTCACGTCTTTGCCGCCCGAGACACGTTGTTACAATAAGCTAAGAAATATGGTATCACGTTTATATCGTAATACAGCGTGGGAGGAAAACTTCCATTTCAGAGCAGAAATATTACCATTCCTCTTTAAAGCAGGAGGAATGAGTTATTAAAGCTTTTTTAAAAACAAATAATAATAATTTAAGTTCCTTTTATGAGCGCCTTGATATGAATTCATTACTTCATTTGAATGGAAATAGTTCCACATTGATCGTGATCTATACGGTTTGGACCACCAATAAAACTAATACTACGGTGCGGGTGATTGAAGCTTTGATTTTCTAGCGTCAATATTAGCGCAGTTTGTGGAGAGATTAAAATGCTGCCTGGACAAGGATGACAACTGGAACTTTTTGTTACAGCGTAAGGTACGAGGAATTACGTTTAGTTAAGAAACTGCGAATAAATGTTTTGTCAGAACACACCGTTCAAAAAGTCTTTTTTTGTCGAGGTTTGAAGTTACTAAGTTATAAAATATCAGATGACTATTAATCTTTGCATAAAACGTTACGTTTTCTGATATTCTATCCTGTAAATGACGAGTGGAGATGTGACACAGGTACGTGTTTTAAGTAGTGAGGTCCGCTGCAATTAGGTGGCCCGTTTGTTATTGCATTCTTTTTACCCATTTTCTCTGGCACGAGAACACGCGTAGGGTTTTTAATTGAAACAGATTATTTAGCACTTTGTGTCAGATGGGGCAAGCAAAAAGGAAACTCGCTAAAATAATTAGAATGCGGTTCTCATAGCTTTAATTAAAAACGTTGCTGTAGGTACTTCATTTGAGCGTACTTTGTTGTGTGTTTATACTAAGATAATTGCCTTCGCCCGCAGCTTTGATAGCGAAATTAACTGCGAGCAACAATTTAACCTAAACATCGCGCAAGAACTTTCCTTTTCCCAGCGTCGAGTATTCCTTCAGCTCTGAAACATGTTTGACATACGTTTTCCGTGCAACATTTTCATAATAGCTTCTTCGGTAACCTTCTTACTTCAGTCCATTTCAAAGGAAAAGTTTCTAACCGTTGTTTCTTCTGAGGTCAGAGACTCGCAGAAACCCTCCAGCGTGTCTCTGTGATCTGAGGCGCCGCCATTGGACCGTGGAGGTACAACGGACCGGGCACGAGCCCGGACCTCCGCGTACCGGCCGTCCTGACTAAGATATCAAGGCGAGTGCCGGGATGGTCGCCTCACAAACAAAAAATACACTTGTCAAATGTTGAACACAGTTACATGTTTCACAGACTAATAGAAACATTTTACTTCACCCATTAGTACGACCTGGGATTAGTTATAAAATGCTTGGCGCCAGCAAGCTCATGCGGCAGTAATGCCAAAGCTTCATTTTTTTTTTTTTTTTTTGCTTATGGCTTTACGCCTCGACGACATTGAGGTCATTAGAAACGGGAAAGAACAGGGGCACGGAACGGTAAGACAATTGCATTTTTAAGGAAGCATTTGCCTAGAGTTTTTTTTTGTGGAGAAACCGTGAAAAATCCAAGTCTGTATGGCCGGACGGGGATTCGAACCCGCGTTCCCGAAGATGCGCGGCCAGAGCGTTACCGCTCACCCACCACGGGCAGCGTGAAGAAGAAGATCAAGTATTCGCTGTCCCCAGCGTCTTGCTACTGCTTGGCCCGGTATTCGTATAATAATCAGTAATGTATGCATCGAAATAGGTGACCACAAGCTGGTATTTGATTTAAGGGCCAAGGGACTGTAGAAAGTTTACGGTTTGTGAATTTGCACTCGTTGAATTCAAGATTGTTAAAAAAAAAAAAAAACAACTCATGAAATGGAAATGGAGGTGTGCGTAGAAATTTCTATTGGGACATACACTCCGTAGCAAATAAATTAAATTGATATGGATTCTGATATCGATTTATGGGGAGGGGGGTTTTGGGTGAAGGGAGGTAGGAGGAGGAGAGATGCTGGTGGAGTATAGGGAGGGGATGGATGAGAGTCGAGACTACTTCATTTGACAACATTAAGTAGTAAGAGATAGACAGTTGAGACCTATATCACACCTGGCCGTTAAATGTTTATCGAGAAAGGCGTTGCTGCGCCGACTAGAGCGGTTAATTACAGACAATTTGAATCAATTCCCGTACTCGGCCGGAATTTTTACGACATCTTAACCCCACTTTGGCCTCTGGCGTAGCTTTGTTTTGTTCCAGTGAAGTACGTTAGGACGTTCCGTGTTTTGAAATACTGCATGTTCACTTGATGGTGTACCGAGTGTGGTGGTGTAACGGATAGCGTTCTGGCCTCGCATTCGGGAGGACGGCGGTTCGAATCCCCGTCCGGGCTTCCAGATTTGGGTTTTCCACGGTTTCCCAAATCACTCCAGGCAAATGCCGGGATGCTTCCTTAAAAAGGCCATGGCCGAATTTCTTCCCATTCCTTGTCCCCATCCTTTCCCGTCTCTAAAGACCTCGCTGTTGAGAGACGTAAAGCAGTTAAAAAAAAACCCTTATGGTAACCACAACGAGAGCAGAGTGCTCGGCAAAATCGAAAACTTTGTCTGTCGGCGGCCGAATCCTCCGGGGTTTCCCGTCCAATAATGCCGTACGATGTTTACTTTTGTGATGACGTCTATTGTGATGGCGGGCTCGAAGCAGAGGGAACATAATCCTCCGACTACAGGAGGCGTCACTCTGATGTCACCTGCTAACAACAGCGATCCGGTTTCCCTGCCAACAGCCAACAGTGTCACTACAAAGGCTATCCCAGTCTACTCTGAGCCATCGCACAGTTCGGTTCACTTCCGTGTTTACGCGCGAGCAGTGTCGAGTGGTGTTTACCAAGTGATAGGATTTCACTGGGGTGTAAGGGTTTGGGAGAGACTATACTAGTCTTTTCCAACCAAATGTCAACCTCTCCTTCACGTGGTGCACCCTGTTTGCACGGACGAGGCTCTGGCGACTGAAAGATTCCCGGTATAAGGAGTCACCCACTGCTTGCCAACGGCCTCCGAAAGGAGGGTGGAAGAGCGGGGAGCGGTTCAGGGCACCCTCTTGCCCTTGGGGTTGCAAACGGACCCTAAAGGCGGATGAATCAGAAATGATCAACGGCATGGGGATGCAGAAGGCAACGGGAAACCACTGCATTAAAGACCCAAAGGGTATCCCGAGGACATGTAATTCTCTCAAATTACATATATCATGATGGCTTCTTCCTGGGTAAAATATTCCGGAGGTAAAATAGTCCCCCAATCGGATCTCCGGGTGGGGACTGCTCAGGGAGGAGTCATCAGAATGGATAGAAACATTCTACGAGTCGGAGCGTGGAATGTTAGAAGTCTGAATAGGGCAGGTAGGTTAGAAAACTTAAAAAGGGAGATGGAACAACTTAAGTTAGATGTTGTTGGGATTAGTGAGATTAAATGGAAGGATGCACAGGATTTCTGGTCTGGGGAACACAGGATAATTAGCACACAAGCTGTCAATGGAGTCACTGGTGTAGGATTTGTAATGAACAAGAAAGTAGGGAAACGGGTGAGTTATTATGAACAATTTAGTGACAGAATTATTTTGATGAGGTTAGAAACTAAGCCCGTCCCAACCACATTAGTACAAGTATATATGCCAACGTCACAGGAAGATGACGAAGAAATAGAAAAAATATACGCTGAAATTGAAGAATTAATCCAATATGTGAAAGGGGAGGAAAATCTAATAATCATGGGTGATTGGAATGCAATAGTGGGAGAAGGAAAAGAGGGGAATACTGTAGGAAGTTTTGGTCGAGGAGAAAGAAATGAGCGAGGAAGCAGGTTGCTAGAATTTTGTGAAAGATATAAGCTAGTAGTGGCGACACACTGTTTAAGAACCATGCAAGAAGAATATACACCTGGAAACGTCCTGGGGATACAGGCAGATATCAGCTAGATTATATCATGGTAAAACAGAGATTCAGGAATCAAGTTCTAGACTGTAAAGCGTACCCAGGAGCAGACATAGACTCAGACCACAATTTGATAGTAATGAAGTGCAGGCTGAAATTCAAGCGAATAAGGAAGCAGTATAAGCAGAACAGACTAGAAGTGAATAAACTGAAACAATCTAGCACAAGAGAAAAATTTGCAGAAATGGTAGACTTAGGTCTAAGAATTAACTGTGAAAGGAGCTCAACCGAGGACGAATGGAATGCATTAAAGACTGAAATAATGAAAGCTGGAAAAGAAACCTTAGGCTTTAGGGAACAAGCTGCCCGAAAACCTTGGATCACAGAAGAAATTTTGGAGCTGATGGATCAGAGAAGAAGGTACAAACATGCTCAGGATGAAGCAGGAAGAGAGCAGTACAGGCAATTTAGAAATCAAATAAATAGAAAATGCAAAATAGCAAAAGAAAAAAT
>JARYHS010012519.1:205856391-205941922 GCA_031002005.1 Vandiemenella viatica | reverse complement strand
TTTAGAAAAAGCTTTTGATAATGTTAGGTGGGACAAGATGTTCAAAATTTTAAAGAAGTCAGGCCTAAAGTATCGAGATAGAAGAATACTCTATAAACTATATAAGAATCAAGTGGCTGTAATAAAAGTAGAGAATCACGAGAGACACGCTTCAGTTAAAAAGGGTGTGAGACAAGGTTTTAGTCTATCCCCGTTAATATTCAACTTGTATGTAGAAGAAGCAATGAAGAAAGTTAAAGAAAAATTTCCATGTGGCATAAGTTTTCAGGGAGAAAAAGTCAGTATGCTACGATTTGCTGACGACATTGTCTTATTAGCAGAGAGGGCTGAAGATATTGAGAAGTTATTGAATGGCATGAACAAAATACTGAAGGAAGACTTTGGACTGAATATAAATCAAATTAAAACAAAAGTGATGAAATGTAGCAGAAATGATACTAATACTAGCAGATTAAATATAAAAATAGGATCTGATGCAATAGGAGAAGTGAGTGAGTTCTGTTACTTGGGAAGCAAAATTACAACCGATGGCCGAAGCAGGAATGATGTTAAAAGCAGAATAGCACTAGCAAAAAGAGCCTTCATGAAAAAGAGAAACCTTTTAGTTTCAAATATTGATCTAGGAATTAGAAAGAACTTCTTAAAACTCTATGTGTGGAGCACAGCACTTTACGGTAGCGAAACATGGACTTTAGGAATACCAGAAAGAAAGAAACTTGAAGCATTTGAAATGTGGTGCTACAGAAGAATGCTGAAAATTAGGTGGACAGACAAAGTAAGAAATGAAAGAGTTTTGGAAATGATGGGTGAGAAAAGAAGTTTATGGAAGAAGCTTACGGAAAGAAGAGACAGGCTGGTAGGTCATATTTTGAGACATGCTGGATTGATTAATTTGTTAGTGGAGGGAACAGTTGAAGGTAAGAACTGTAGAGGTAGACAGAGATTAGAATATATGAAGCAGATAATTGAGGACGTGGGTTGTAACGGGTATGTAGAAATGAAGAGGTTAGCACAGGATAGGAAGGGATGGAGGATTGCATCAAACCAGTCTAAAGACTGATGACAGCAAAAAAAAAAAAAAAAAAAAGGATTTCACTAATCGGTACAGTGTGTGTTAGTGTATTTATCGACTGTCTATTTTAAGTGTTAAAACAATAGTGGTCAACTAACGCGAAGAAAGACGTTAATACACGGTAGCCAACACCGTAGTGCTCCAGAGACGTAGTCTCGGAACGCTATGGCTGAGGCCTCTGGAACGATTCCGTCGACCAGCCAGGCAGTGGGCGCAGCATTACACACGTACTATACGATGCAAAACCCAACTTTCGATCCTCTCTTCGACATCGAAGATCCTCAGACACCCCCTACATTTCAAGACAGCTGAAAAAATCTTGGCATCCAGATGCAGCCTGTACAAGAACCGTCATACGCCGAACGACTCCCACATATAGCAGCGGAAGAGATGCAGTACCAACTTTCGATCCTCACTTCGACATCGAAGATCCTCAGACACCTCCTACATTTCAAGACAGCGGAAAAAATCTTGGCATCCAGATGCAGCCTGTACAAGAACCGTCATACGCCGAACGACTCCCACATATGGCAGCGGAAGAGATGCAGTACGACCAGGACGGAGATCTAACAGAGCAACAGCAGCCTCGCCAGACTCAAAAAGTGGCATCGCGATCCCGCCCAAGATCACGCTCACCTCAGAAGATCAACCAGTCATCACCAGTGAGTAAACGCGCGAAGCAAAAAGACCAGTGTCAACATAACCTAGAACTTACTGCAAAAGTCCCGCAACCTATCAATGTAAATGATTCATTAGTTAATGAAAAGATATCCCCGAACGTGACAAACTTAGCCCCTATGTCAACATCGCAGCCATACCTGGACTCATCCAGTAACTACGACAAATCAGACTACCCCTCAAATCAAAGTAGCCAAGACAATAGATATTCACCTACTGACAATGGCCCTTACTATGTGATGGTCGAAAGCACTAACAGAAACATAGGCAGACTCCATCCTATGTCTGTTGGAAAAATACTTTTCTGCCAGAACAACCACCTAAGATCAGAAATCAGTAACATAACTTCAGCAGGCGCAACAGAATTAAAATTGAAGCTAAATCTAGTGCCTCCGCAAACTCCTTGGTGGAACTAAAATCACTTAAAGATAACAACTTACTTGGGAACCATCAGACCTGTTCAGAACGGATTTCGATTCCCCGAGTATATGTTGAAGGTTAATAACTCCATATATCTGTGTTACAATTATTTCTTCAAAATGAGTCCTAGGTATCGAGAAATTAACGCGCAAACATTTGTGAATACTATTTAAATATTATAGTGTTAGTAAATTATTTAACAGTTTCAGCGTGGCGTATCGGTAGCGTCCTTGCTAATCATTTTGCGAACCCGGGTTCAAATCCCCATACTGGCAAATATTTTTATTTCTTTTTTTATATGCAGTAATCATTAAGCATTGATTTTATTTCGTTTAAATTCATTTACGAATTTTTATTATGCGAAATAACTTTTGAAACAAAATATTACAGAATATACAGTCCCAACTTTTTTTATATAAATATAATCATTATTTCATTGCTTATTGTTGAAATTTTTTTTCTCTTTTTATGAAACATGTATATTTCATGTTCTACAAAGGAAATGGAACTTTAACAGAATATCTCTTTTATGGTCGTAGCATTGTAATAAAAATTGTTTATTGTATCTATTGTAAGTAATTATATTACTGTAAGTAATTATATTATTGTAAATAATTGTAAATAATGTTTTAAAAGTTATATCGCATAATAAAAATTCGTAAATGAATTTTAAATGAAATAAAGTCAATGATTAATGCATATAAAAAAATAAATAAAAATATTTGCCAGTACGGGGATTTGAACCCGAGTTCGCAAAATGAGAAGCAAGGACGATACCGATACGCCACCCTGAAACTGTGAACATTATACTAAAATTATAATATTTAATACTTATTCACAAATGTTTGTGCGTTAATTTCTCGATACCTAGGGCTCATTTTGAAGAAATAATTGTAACATAGACATATGGAGTTATTCCCTTCAACATATACTCGGGGGATCGAAATCCGTTCTGAACAAGTCTGATGGTCTCCAAGTTAGAGGCGTACATCCCGTGCTACTTGACGAGGAAGCAGGGAGTGATTCGAAACATTGACACCTCACTGTCCACAGACGAAATAATTAGTGAAATAGTTTCTCCCTTCCCCGTACTGAAAGTCAGAAGATTCACAAAAAAAAGTCCCATCGGATAGTGGCACTCAGTACCGCCCCCTACCTGTATGTGTGTTAACCTTCCAGTCCCAAGTATTACCGCAATACGTTTACTTATATGGCATGCGTTGCGAAGTCCAACCCTATGTGCCACCTGTATTACAGTGTTACCGTTGTCTTAGATATAATCACAGTCAATCACAGTGCAAAAGCCAACCTCGTTGCAGCAGATGTGCAGGCCCCCACAATCTCAAAGATTGCACCTCAGAAAACTAGCTAAGTTGCATTTACTGTCAAGGACACCACTTGTCCACCGACCGTTCTTGCCCGGAATATAGACAGCGAGCTGAAAGGAAACAAACTTTGGTAGCCAATAGTCCACAATACTGGCCACAATTGACATACCCGCGTTCATACGCGAACATAGCAGCATCCAGCCCTCAACTTGTACAAATGGGTCAGCAACCACCGGAGCAAATTCCTATTCCTATAGCTGCCAAACAAGTCGTTACGCAAACCTTGCCTCCAAGCCCGATCGTAGCCTATGATGGTAGCAGCTCTCAAGCACGTGAAGTCGGAAGCCGCTATGATTTCCGCCAAACAGCTCCACGCAGCCGCCTAAAAGGAAACTCGACCCAATCAAATGTAGCAGGAAACAGAATAACAATTCCCAGACATTTATTTTGGAGAAGTGATGGTCCTTTAAGCCCAATAATAAACAACCACCACGAAACTACAATTCAACCAACACCTTTAGAGTCAACCTATGGCAAAGAGAGCACAGAAACTATCCCACCCTCCAATAAATCCTCCCCACTGGTTGAAAAGCTCTTGATCTTCATTATCTCTATACTAGAAGAAACCAAAACCAGTGGCATAATACACCCGACACACATTGGCACTAAACTACAGGAACTATTAACTACCATCGGAGCTTAAATCCTCCAACAATGGAAAACATCTTATGTGACATTAAAATTGCACATCAAATAAAAATACCGCAATTGAATTCCTGGTCGCTATTGTCAAACAGAGAAAGCCTCACTACAGAACCTTTGTTGGCGACATCTCTTAATTGGTTTGAACTAAACCTCTCCCAGGAAATCTATGGCCCAAGGACGACAGATTACAATGCTACAATGGAACGCCCGTTCACTAAGATGTAATAAGGAAAGTCTTGAACAGGCATTAAGAGCGCACGACGTAGATATTGCCACAGTCGCCGAAACATGGCTGAAACCAACTGACAGCATGAGTATTAAAAGCTACAGCATCATTCGTTGTGATCGTGATGACGGATATGGAGGAACTGCTATCTTCGTCAGAGAGGGAATGACGTACAACACAGTGCAACTTGACACCACAGGACTACCGATTGAAGCCTGCGCCATCTCCTTAAGAGTTAACAATACCTGGCTGACAATAGCGACGATATATCGACCGCCCAACACGGCTCTCACAAAACCTCAAATATTAAGGCTATTACAAAAGTTACCCAGCCCATATATTATCACCGGAGATCTGAATGCGCACAACAGTGCTTGGGGGAGCGAAAAAACAAATCATCTTGGCCGAATAATAATAGAGATAACAGAGGAAGAGAATCTAGTTATACTTAATGACGGCACAGCTACAAGAATCTGTAACCCGACGGAACGCAAATCAGTAGTGGACATTGCATTGGCCTCCTCGAATATTGCAGCATTGCTCGATCACAGAGTGACCCACGAGCCTCTGGGATCAGATCACCACCCGATTTTGATCACCATGAGACTAAATCAACCCAGCAAAAAACCTCAGGCAACATCAGGTCACAAATGGAATATCAGGAACGCAAATTGGAACGTATACATTGATACTGCTGCGACACAGTTAAACAACCTAAACGATGGTGGAGTGACAGAGGAAGACTATAACAGCCTGATCCGGGTTATAAACCATGCGGCCAAACAAGGCATACCCCAAAAGAAACAAAAAGAAATGAACACTACCAGGAACCACCCACCATGGTGGAACGAGGAATGCGAGAAGGCTATTCAAGAGAGGAGAGACGCGCTCCGAAAATATCGTAGATGCAACAACATAGAAAATTTCGTAGAGTTAAACAAAGCACAAGCTCGTACAAAAAGAACATTGAAACAGATGAAGAGAGAAGGTTGGAAAAATTTCTGCGCATCAATCAATAGAAACACCCCAATTACCACCATATGGACAAAAGTCAAAAACTACAAACGATCAACTGAAACAGTGCACCCGACGTCGAACATAAGCACGGAAATGCTGGATCAAATACTAACAACATTAGCACCTCCCCCGCCAACCCAATCTGCAACTCCCCACCTGAAGATGAAGCTAGCGACCCCATGTCAAGACCTTTTAACATGGAAGAATTTGAAAAAGCGTCCAAGAATTCCAATAACACGGCACCAGGAATAGACAACGTCCACTACAGAATGATCGGACACTTACCATCACGAGGGAAAAAGATGTTCCTAAAAGTTCTAAACAATGTCTGGAATAAAAGACAACAGATTGCAGGATTAAAAACTTCGAGAATCATCCCGATCCTGAAGCCGGGAAAAAACCCGTCAACAGCCACAGCTTACAGGCCCATAGCACTATTGCCAGGCCCATATAAACAACTGGAGAAGATGGTTAAGAATAGGATCGAATGGTTTGCCTTCTGCCAGACCATCAGTGGGCGTACAGACGCGGGAGAGGCAGCAATGACCTACTAGTAAGACTTGTCACAGACATCCAATCCAGCCTAAGTAGAAACCGATATCTCATAGCCCTCTATACTGACATCAACAGCACCTATGACAATGTCAACCTCGAGCTACTGGCGGGGAAGAAGCAGAACATGGGCTTCTCCGCAACCTTTACACACAACCTAATATCAATGCTGCAGGACAGAATACTGATCATAAAACACAAAGGAGTTACGATAGGACCGCGACACACGAGCCAGGGTCTTCCGCAAGGATCGATTCTATCACCGATCCTCTTCAATATATACACGTATGACCTGGCCAAAATACTACCCAGGGGAGTGTACATACTACAATATGCAGATGACATATGCATACATGCAGAAGGCGAAACGCTGACGGAATGCATAAAATTGCTTAGTACAGCGATGGAAAGATTAAAGAAATGGTTGCAAGATATTGGGATGCAGATTGCACCAGAAAAATCAGCAGTCGTAATATACACGAGACACCGATTACAACAAATGGAATCTGTACGACTTGGGCCGTACCTATTTCCAAACAAAAAGGTAATCAAATACCTGGGCATGCAAATAGACTCCAAACTTAGCTGGGGTCCACATATAACATACGTGATAGACAAATTGAGAAGGCTATCAACAAGTGGCTGCTGGTGGGGAGCTGACCCGAAAGTACTCTTACTCCTCTACAGAGCTTTGGTGCGTCCGATAATTGACTATGGGTGTATCTGCTATAGCTCTGCAGCTGAAACTCTGCTGAACAAAGTAGATAAGGTTCAATACAAAGCACTGCGCATATGTTTCGGCGCAATGCGCTCTACACCCACAAACGCACTCTTGGTAGAAGCCATGGAACCTCCACTGAACATCCGACGATACTACCTATGTGGGAAATTCATCTCAAAGATTATGCAGTTCCGAAACAATCCCTTAATAGATGCATTAGAGACACTCGCGCACAGAACCACTGTGGACAGTTACTGGCGTAGGAAAAAAATACCACTGCTTGCTACAACATACATCGACTTAGTTCAATACCAACCTACAATCATTTCCTCAAGGAAAATGCCTTGCTTCGAAGGCTCATACAAATCAACTGTAATCAAAATGAATATGAACTTGGACATACCATTCACAGAAATTACAGCACGGAACACAAGACTTTTATTGGAAACTCTTGCGCAATACGAAAATAGTGTACACATTTACACCGATGGTTCAAAGATCGGCAGCACGGTAGGCTGTGCCTTCGTGGATATGCACGCACGAGTCGAATCGATGTATAAACTCCACAGCGAAGCAACGATATATACCGCCGAAATTGTTGCCATACTCAAGGGATTAGAATATGCCAAGAGCACCAGCTCCAAGACAGTGATCATACTATCTGACTCTCGAAGTGTCTTCGAATCTCTACACCATCTTAATAATAATGCGTGGAGATGCCTCTTAACGTACCAGATCCTGGAAAGTGTCAGGGAGCTAGAAGAAATAGGAAAACGGACCATCTTTATCTGGATAAAAGCGCACACGGGAATTTACGGCAACGAAAGAGCGGATCAGTTTGCTAAGTCGGCAGCCTCCGACGGTAAAACATACCCATATATCAAGACGACTGATCTCCTGTCCACCCTGCGCGCCAAGGCAAAACAACTGTGGGAAACATCGTGGGAAGAAACAATAAAAACAAAAGGAAAACATTACGGCACCATACATCCAACAATCCCTAAATCGCAGTGGCATCAAACGAATTACGTACCAAGGAAAACAATTGTCACCATTAGCAGACTAAAATTCAATCATGGCTTCTTCCCAAAACACTTACACCGCATTAATTCACTGAACACTCCAACCTGCACTTGCGATGGAAGCAGTATATGCGAACCCAACCACCTCCTATTTGCCTGCAAGGAAAAATGGCGGGAGAGCACACAGCTTATACAAGAACTTGTGGAATTAGGAATACAATTACCAATAAACGTTACCCACCTCCTGGCTCTGGAAGATGTTACCATCTACAAAACAATAACGAGGTTCCTGGAAGAGAACAACATCAAGATTTAATGTTATTGTTTTGATCTTGTAATTCTGTAATCACATTGTATATATTATATTTTTATATTATATTATATTGTATTATATTTTAATCACGTTGTGTACAGAGTGAATGCGATTGCGTTGTTATATTGTATATTGTATTGTGGTCTAGATGCGGTATGACTGTGGAGTGACGCTCTGTGTTGAAATGTGTCGCATTTTTGTGTAAACAGATTTTAGACATTATACTCTAATTGTATTGTGTATGCTGTGTGTGAGATTGCATTGTTGTATTACATATTATACTATGTTGCGGCATGGCTGCGGTATGTCTGTGCAGTGGTACCGAGTGTTGAAACATGATGCCGTATCTTTGTGTGGTCAAATTATGTTTAATGGGATTGAATTGCTTTTATATACTGTATATGTAATGGTGTTTTTATATTGTGTATCATATCATATTACAGTTTGGCGCTGGCTTTGGATGTGTTATCAATGGTGAAAATAATTGTATTCCTATTTCAGTCTTAATCTGCTATTGATCCATGTATTCACTGATGCAAGTATTATAATTATATGAGGCTGGCTGTAAGGAGAATATCCAAATGCCATTAAATAAAATAAAAAAATAAAAAATAAAATAAAAAGGCATACGATGTAATTATGACATCCGAATATATTAAGCAAAATCACCCTGTCTCTCCGAAATTACCTTCAGATGTCTTGGAGATGACAATGTCAAAGCTAGAATGGAGGACTTGGGTTCAAATCCCCATCCGCCCATCCGTCTTCTGGTTTGCACCGGTCTGGGGTTCAAATTCCGGTGGGGCCAGGAATTTTTAAGAGTTGTACTTCACAGTATGATCTACACCAGGACGGTCCGTGGTTCGGATTCCACGTTAGGAAAGGAACTGGGCGTTCTGCCCCTAAGACCGCATCCGTTAATTACGTGAGGTGAAATAGGGACGAGGGACTCCGGCGAAATTCACCAAAAAGGGGAGGGAGTGAGATGGAACAGGTCGGCAGAAATCTTACGTCATCTTTTTAATTCCTGGAAAAACAATAAAGCTAAAAAAAATTCTCCTAAATCTACAAGGTCGTCAGCAGGGGAGGGGGGGGGGGAATGCCTCAAGATCTCTACTCACGATATGGGGAGGATGCGAACGGAGGGGACGGGGGGAGGAGTCCGGAAAATCTCACCACGAGGAAAAGGGGGGGGGGGTCTGGATTTTCGAAAAAATCCCTCACGTAATTAATGGACGCAACCTTATACAATGGCTTAGTATGGGAATGTTGCCGGTTCGAATCCCCGTCCGGGCATCCAGATTTGGGTTTTCCATGGTTGCCCCAAATCACTCCAGGCGAATGCCGGGATCCTTCAGCAAAAGTGCATGGCCTTATTCGTTCCCGTTTCTTGTCACCAGTCCTATCCCGCCTCTAATGACCTCGACGTCGACGAAGCGTAAGGCCATAAAAAAAGGCTTAGTATGACTCCTTCCGGAAGCATCCAACTAATCTTCTGGTTGTGTACTAAATTAGTTAATACGAGTAAGTGGTATACCGCCCACTCGTCTTAAATCCAGAAATCTGTATTTGACTTCAATGCCAAGAAAAATGACGACAAGGCTGGAACTCTGCATCAATCAAACATGAAGAAATTTGAAGGTCTTACAACTGGATTCCATCTGAAGAGAGACTAGTGGATAAACTAAACCGCCTACGAACAGGCCACACCAAATGCAACGCCATAAGTGGGAACTTCAGGATTCTCCTGCATGTGTCTGCGGAACTCCTACCCAGAGTGTCGATCACATCATCAAGGAATTCATTCCATAGAAGTACGATGGACCATTTCAAGATGTTTTCAGTGCTTCAACTCCCTTCATAGCATGACTGCAACAACTGGACATCGATTTGTGAATGCTACCAACGTTCTTGTCGTTATATCTCTCTCTCTCTTTTTTTAACTTATGGCTTTTACGCCTCGTCGACGTCGAGGTCATTAGAGGCGGGATGGGACTGGGGACAAGTAACGGGAAGGAATTCGGCCATGGTCTTTTGAAGGAAGCATCCCGGGATTCACCTGGAGTAATTTGGGTAAAGTATGGAAAACCCAAATCTTGATGAACGGATGGGGATTCAAACCGGCGTCCTGTCAAATGCGAGGCCAGAGCGTTAACCGCTCACTCACCACGCTCGGTTTGTACATATCATAAATATGTGTATTATTACATTAGTTGCTTAGCCATACGGTAAATAAATGAGTCCGAGTATGTCAGGGAAGGTGATTACATATCCTCGAAACCACTTCAGCTTTCTTGGTGATGGCACTGTCAAAACTAGAGTCGGAGGGCTTGGCTTCGAATCCCCACCCGGCTATCCAGTTTTCGTTTTCCACGATTTCTCGAAATCAATCCGGGCGAATGCCGGGATGGTTCCTTCAAAAGGGCCGTAGCCGAATTCCTTGCCATTTCTTGTCTTCAATCCTCTTGTAATGGTCCGAATTACATTTTTTATGTTTTGTTTGCCATCTTTTATACATGTTCATGTATTTTATTTTGGGTATGACTGGCTGAACTAGCACGACCTGGCTATTTTGGTTCCTGGCTATCTTGATATAAAGTGTTATGGTAGCAGGCTACTGAACAATCTGAGTCATGGTGAAAGATGGCGTGATATGTGAAGTGAGACAATTAAAGTGGATTGAAAAACAATCTCCGTTGCTTTCGAATCGGTTTGTAGGGGAGCTAACTGTAATGATGCAGATAGTCTTGGTTCGATTCAGACCTTGAAATAACAGCCCTGACATCCCTGCTGGAATGCATGCAGGGTGGGGGTGGGACAGGGGCTGTCTGACCGGAAGTGTGGCTGAAAGACAGTGCGGGGGAGAAGAGTGCTGTATGCACAAGTGAGTGGTGAAAAAGTCTAAGTGAACGTCGCAGGTGAGAGTGACTAGTGTTTGGTCACTGCCAGTACACCAGCGGGACTCCAGCCACATGATGGATATCACTGTGCTACGACAACTGATTATTGTTAGCAAAACCTTTTCCACATAGTGAAACAACGAGACGCCCCACAATTATTGCCGAGGTCAGTTATCCACAGTGCAAGTGCACTCCAATTCGAGTAATCGGCAAATGTGCTGATCAGCATTAGTGTGACCTATAAGCGCCCTGAGTTTAATAACAATTTCACGCTCAACCTATAGCCAGGACATATTTAGTTCAAGAGTTTTAATTTTGCTAGTCGAGTATCAAATTATATTGTATTTCATATTTATTAGTTCATTTGGTAATTGGCTCAAAAATGTTAGTAACTACGGTTCATGATTTGATTAACAGGTGTTCTTTATGTAAAATAAATTAAATTTATATGAAAGATCTTTCATTTCTGGAAGTACCTTAAAATATTTGGTTAAATTAAAGTTTAAAAAGATGAGATTACTATTACACTCTCCCCCCACAAATGGTCGTGACGTCGACGAGGCGTAAAGCCATAAGCAGAAAAAGAAGCTTAAATGTACGAACTTAAATCCGTGCTAGGTGCTTACTTTGCAATGCACCACGAAGGTGATGCTAAATCGAATGTAAGTCGTACTTGCTATTTGAGGTTTTACACGTGTATCGTGCTTTGGCAGTGAATAGGCTTCTCTCACTAATCCCTTAATTTCGTGATTAATTAATTCACTACCGCGGCTTCCGATACATCACCAATTACTGGTTTTACGGTTCCCTGCCCGCGGCAGCGGTTAGATGCGATTGATTAAAGAGCTGCATTGTTCGAATACTGAATGGATGATTAATAGCGAAAGAATTTGTAAAACGTCAATGCGCAGTAAATATGCAATGTCCCTTTACGAATAAATGAATTTAGAAAAGCTTCAGCCCAGAGGAAGTAATTTTCTGGCGAAACTGCCGAGAAGAATATCGTCAGCGATATTTACTACCGAATTAAGCCAGCGAGATATATTTTTAATCCAACTAGAATAACCTGATGCGCTGAAGTGGAATAAAATTTAATTTATCTTAACACGTACATAAATATTCACTGTGGATGAATAACAAGTGAAAAAATTAAAATGTTCGAATTATTCTGCGTTTAACATATTCGAGTAAAGGCGCGTTCACACTAAGCAAAATACGGCCAACGAATCGCAACCAACCGCCTCGTTGGGAGAGATTTGCTTCGTGTATATGGGAGGCAAATCGGAGCCAACGAATCCTTTAGCCTTGGTTGCGGTTCGGGTCAGTGGCGGTAACATCAAAGGATTGGCGTTGGGCTGGCGTTCGGCTGACCCTTGGACGCCCTCCTAGTGTAGATATAAAACCAACGTTGGTTCATTATTTCGTTATTCCTCTTGTCGAACGGGTGTGAGTTTCATTATTTAGTTATTTGCCTTGCCTAACGGTGTGTGTTTATTAATTACTTGTTATTGTGTTGAAAATCATTGGAGGAAGGAGTGGTATAATGAGACTCCATTAAAGGTTGTCCATTTTTGTCATAAAAGGAAATGTTTACTGGGCCTTACGAACGATTAGAAACTCAAACTGAAGAGATTAGACGTTCGGATGGAAATAAGTGAGCGTTTAGTAGTTAATGTGCAAGACGTGAAGAAGAAGATGAAATCTTTGTTGACGTCTTTTCGCCGTGAAAAGCAAAGAGAAGATAGCAAATGCAAAACTGGGAGTGGTGCAGATGAAGTGTACAAATCAACAATGTTTCTTTTAGTAGTATGGGCTTCTCGCATGACAAATGTTACTTATCAATTTATAACATAAAATACTATCTTCGTTAATATCTATTCGCCACCATAATTTTGAAAATATAGGTCATTCACCAACGTAATTTTTTATTCTTTTTCTAATCAGCTTTATCCAGTAAAATAAATGCTACACATGCGACAACTAATAAATCCTCTTCTTACCTCATAATATCGTCTGGTTTACTAATAATTAAAACATTACTTATTAATTTATGATTTCAAATGCTAGCAACTTGGACGAGTTTTCAGAGAAAACTGCTATTCCACATGTCCGAATCCCTAGGCGCCAAGCCCTTGGTTTGATGAGAACGAGGGTGCGAATACTATTGCATTGGCGACAAAGTTCGTCAATATACATTGGTTGTCGTTTGTTAGCCTTAGTTAGCCTAGTGTATACGCGCTTTAAGAAAAGGATGGCTGCAAATAGAAGAGAGATGAACTTCAATGTTTTGTCTTCGATAAATGAACAAAAAGAAGAAACTAGATGATCTTGAACTAGAAACACAAGATGGCTGTAGCTGGTTAGAGTCACAGAGGGTAGGAGAGATTGTCACGCAAGATTCCTAATCACCAAAGTCCTCGGGAGAGGAGACATCCGACTCTATTGGTGCGTGTTTATATGTCATCTCTCGTTCATAAGACACTACCCTGGTCTAGTCCTTACGAGCACAAACACCACGGGAATCCACACCAGTTATATCTATCCGTTAAGTTTCTTTGGGGGAAAATCTTTAAATCATGTAATCGTACCAAGTATGACATATTCTGCTCTATTGAATATCCTTTTGTAGAGTTATAGTTATATATAGGTCTCCTGACAAAATTATTTTCTATCTGCGGTTAACGTTCTTGCCTCGCGTTCGGCAAGACGGCGGTTCTAATCCTCCTCCGTCCCTCCAGATTTGGGTTTTCCATGGTTTCCCCAAATCATTCGCCTGGCATGCTTCCTTCAAAAAGGCCATAACCAAATTCCTTCCAGTTCATTTTCCCCAGTCCCATCCCACCTCTAATGACCTCTTCGCCGACGAAGTGTAAAGCCATAAGTAAAAAAGAAAAAATATCTGTATCCTCAAAGCTACCTGCTTCTGTTCAAACACTCCTCCGTTACTATGGCAAATATTCACGGAAACCACAGCAACCCTTTCAAGGAAAGAAAGTTTAGTATGCCACTATTAAGTACAGGTAGGCTGAATATCACATTCTGATGAATTAATTAGCCCTTTTTTTTATTAATTTCAACATGAGTTGCAAAGATCACACACTTTTTTTGTACATAAATGACCACAAGAAAAAACATATGTAGTTATAACACATAACAAAGGCACTCAAGGAAATAATTAAAGATGAATAATCTCATATTAGTGTCTGTAGTAATAACATGGAGCATTTGCAGAAAATAAAAAAATAAACGGCTTACACATTTAATGTAGCGGTCTGGTGGCTTAGTGGCTAGGGCGTCTGACTGGTGATTTAATAGACCTCGGTTCAATCCTTGTCTGGACGATGATTTTCTTAGGCCCTTTACCCGACCTTCGCCTCTGGCACAGCTTGCTGTGTAATGCGAAGTGCGCCAGAACGCTTCCGTGATTGGGATTCCAGGTTAAACTGTAGGTCCCATATACCCGGTAGGATTAACGGGTTATGTTAATGCGGCTACGATAGGGGCGGAATGCGCAGCCAATAAAAACACTGTGACCAAATCCTCACGACAACACGAGCCTAACTGTAAATAAAGCAGGTCAAAAGTGAAACTACTTGCTAAGTTTAGATCATGAAATTTTTTATCCTGGGTAGAATTTTGGACGCGAAATGGTCTGTGTTGACTGAACTCTGGAAAAATACACATGAAATTATTATTATTATTATTAGCTTCTGAGCCGTTTAAAAATGACCGGTTGAATGCTAAGTTCTGGGAGTTCGATTCTTCGAGTTTACTAAAACAGTGACATAGAATATAGTGAAACCATCTACATCGAACATTAATAGCTTCTAAAATCATAAAAGAAATAATGGGTTGAACGCTGTGTTCTGGCAGTACATTTGCTCGCAGTTGGTTAACTAAATACAGTTGTTATTGAATAACGCCTATAACATTAAAAGCGGGATGATGTGGTACATATTTCTTAGTTTACTATAACAGCGATATCTCTGGACAGAGGAAATATAAATAAACAAAATGCAGTTAATAATCATTAATACATTACTTTAAAGGCAATACATATTATCTCTGTTTTCTGGCAATTCATTTTGTCGCTGTTGTTTAATTAAATAAACTTGTTACTAAGTAAAGCCAATAGCTTCAAATTTGCAATAACATCTCTGATCGCGATTAATCCGGTAACGCAGGGGGAGGCGTGTTACAGACACCATGACACAGTGACCCAAGTAGCGTTTTATATATATGGATAATGCTAGAAGACAGAAATCTCTAGAGAATTCTAAACAACGAAGTGGACGTGTTAACGATGAGAATTTGCATCAGCCCGTGCTAGAGGATGCTATAGTCAACACGCCTAATTGATGCTCCTTGTTTCACGCACGTAAGGATACTGATCCCGGTAGTAGGAACTATCGGTTCGTAAAATCCACTCCAAGCGCGCGCCACGGGCTGCTGCGATCACGAGTAATCCAGGCTCTACTGGGCAACGCGCGCGGCATAATACGTGACTGTAATCGACATAGCTAATGGCGCAGCGTCTGGTTATAATGCACATTGCCATTCCGGGAATGCTGTTTAATACACAACTATTACATAAGGTAAAGGTCTAACTCGGAGAACGAGCTCAACAACACAATTAGAATTGGACAGACCAAATAATTTGAAATTCATCTTGAAGATATCATAAAGGAAATAAGAAAACTGGAAAAACATAAAGGGGCTGGTGTAGATAATATTACTACAGATATCTTAAAGATAGCCGGATGTGACACTGTACCTTGTCTTGAAATATTACAGGTATTTACATTGAGTCTGGACACTTGCTTCTTACCAGAGGACTGGAAAAATGCGATAGTACTGCCGGTACATAAAGGAGAGGCGAGAAATAGAATTGAAAAAAAAAGGTCATTCAGTTTGACATCAGTGGTAGGTAAATTAATGGAGAGATTGATATCCAACCACGGCAGAAATATATGTGAGGACCGTAAGTGGTTTTCAAGTAGGCAGCATGGCTTTAGGTAATGATATTCATGCGAATATAACTTGCTGGGATATAGGCAAGATATTTCGGATGAAATGGACAAGGGAGACCAAATTGATGGTGTAGCACTAGATTTTTGAATGGATTTTGACAGAGTGAGCCATAAATTGGTAGTAAATAAGTTAAAAACTAATGTTGTGCATGGAAAAAGTGACTCGCTGGCTAGAAAGATTTTTAAAAGGTAGAAAACAGTAAGTTAGGGTAGGAAATTCAGTATCAAAAGAAATGGTAGTAAAAATGGGAGTGCCACAGGGTAGTGTATTGGGACCATGCTATTCATTATTCTAATTAATTATTGTTGATTGTTTTCTATTAGTAGTTAGTTTGATTGCAGATGACATAATACTATACAAAAGAATCAAAACCGTAGATGACTGTAAACAGTTGCAGGGTGATCTGGACAGGATATCTAGTTGGGTTGGTAAACATGGGATGAAGATAAATTGAAAGAAGAGTCAGCTTATTAGATACACAAATAAAAAACTAAAGGCTGATTATGATTATGAGGTGGGGCAAGAATTGGTTGTTGAAGACTTGAAATGTAAATATCTTGGCATTACATTTGATAACCAGCTTAAATGGACAGAACACATTGGACAGAGAGTAGGGAAAGGTTTCAAAATTCTGCACATGTTGGAGAAAGTGGTGAGGGGATGTACGAGAGAAGTCAAGGAATTGGGTTATAAAACTTTGGTCAGACCATTGCTCTAATATGGGAGTGTAGTATGGGACCCACATTTTGAGTATCACATACAGGAGTTGGTGATGGTGCAAAGGAGGGCTGCTGAATTTGTTTCTGGAAATCATCGCAGAATGCAATCAGTAAGTGGTAAGATGAAAGAGCTGAAATTTGATTAATTGGAAGACAGGAGGAGGGTGAAGAGGGTCATGGGATTGTAGAAGGCGTATATCGTGATGAGGCATAGAAAGATATTGGTGTAAGTGTTAAAAGTAATACATGAAGCGAAAAGATGACCATGACCACAAACTGGTACTCGATTTCAGGCACAAGGGAGTAGAGAGATATCTTTTTTAGATGGAATCAGTTATTAGAGAAATGATGAATAATTACCAAAAACTTTGAAAGAATTTAAAGTTAAAATTTGTAGAGGGCAAATGTAGGTGGGTGCAGGAAAGGGGGAAGATGGGTGTGTAGGGAAATGGAGAACGCAATGGACCACGTCTACTTATAGACTGAGACCAGAGACGTTCGCGTCGATTGTTGATAAGTCAAAGAACAGCAACAATCGATGTAGGACGTGTCCGTACCGATAGTGTAGCGAAATTTTGGCGTTGATGGGATATGGCAGCAAAAGACTGACGGGAGTGTCTCTGCTAATAAAACACTTTCCTGGGTACGGGAACATAACCTGCGGGGCCCTAGATGACTGGAAAAAGGTTGCGTTGTCATATGAGTGTAAATTAATATTCATCTGTAGAATTTTGCTCTAAGTTTGCTTCGGGTGGTAATACCTCCGAACCCAATGAAGCAATTTCTAAGTCTCGCACTATAAATGTGACGTACTTACTTCTGTAAATCAAATAATTAGTATATCTTTACCAAAATCAAATTAAACCAGGTAGTTAATGAGTTCATTTTTAAACACAGCATATAAAATAATCAAAACGCATTTTATTTGTTTCATTTTAAGAACAAGGCACAAGAAAAAAAAATTACTTCCCTCAGATTTTTCTATTCCATTGTTTCACAAACAATAACTCTCTTTCTGGTCGTTCCACCACTGATATAGTTTATTCAACACCAACACCATACATGGTTCAACGTTCTCTTTATTGTTCCACACTTGTCTTCCCAACTAATATACTCTTTCAGTATCTATCAAATACATTAACAGTATATCCGACGTACAACTCGTCCGCTATACTGCCATCTCTTTCTTACGGACTCCTTCTCAATATCCAACTGCCAAAGATGCTCTTTCAAAACACTACTCCATGCACTCGCATACTAAAATATTATCTCTTCTCTTACAAAAGAAAATAAATTAAACCAAAAAATTAATTAAAACAATGGAAACCTTCAGCAATAAACTTCTTACCTTTATATATATTATAAATCCGAAAGTAACTCTGTCTCTCTGTTTGTTTGTTACGTTTCTTGGGCTAAACATCTAATCTGATCGTGATGAAATTTGACAAGCAGATGCGATTTGGCATTAGGATGGTCATAGGATACTTTTTCTGCATAAATAGTACATACTGTCATGTAATTTTGAAAAATTACCGAAACGGCGATAGATTGACGCTTAGGATGTCTAACATTCTGTACTGCCTTACTCTATAACGGGCTGGTAGCGCAGTGGTTAACGCGCTTGGTTTCTAATGTTTGGACTTTGATCTCCGGTTCAAATACCGATGGAAGCAAAGATTTTTAAGAATTGTTTTTGATCGTATGAGCCACACAGGGACGGTCAGTTTTTCGGATTCCATGTTAAACAGTAGATATCACAAATTTAGGGGTGCAGTGGTTGGAAAATCGTAGGCGCTCTAACAATACTGTAGGTTTACACTTGTTGACACTATATTGATCACTCAGCCGTTGTTTCTCCCGCAGTCAGTGTGTGTTTGATCACTAATAATATTATAAATGTGGAAGTATGTCTCTCTGTCTTTTTGTTACGTTTAATGACTAAATGGCTATACCGATATTGATGGAATTTGACAAGGAAATACTTCTGTTGGGCGGACACAGAATATTTTTTTTTGGTATGAATAACAGTTGTAGTCACGAAGTTCTGAGAACTTATCGAATGGTGACGGTTGCTTAAGCTGTGCTTCTCGCGCAGTCTGTTAGTACGCTCATGCTGAAGAAAGAAGAAAAGACCAAGCTAAAATAAAGCTGCCCTCAGTTAAACCCTCCCCTCCACTATATCCCTGCACCTTCGTTTGTTTTTCTGTTTTGGAAATTGATTCTCTTCATGAGACAGGTTCGACGGTCGAATTGTATGTTGATGGCTTTCCTGTCACATTATGCTGGATCGGTGTTGATTGGTACAAATCTTACTTTACTAACAGCTTCCTATATCCACTAAAACTGTAAGGGACGATGTTTCCTTACATGAGTCACGATTCTAGTTTGTAAGAGCTGATGTATGGTACGAATATGCCGCAGACCCCGCGAGACACTGTCCAAGCTCGTGGTGGTTACAGCTGTGGGTACATGATATGGACTGGGACCACTGTTTGAACTTAACCGACCATTGACTGGAAACGTTTGTGTCCAGTATTTTGTGCCATTGATGGTCTTTTGTTCCAGAACCACGATTGACTTTTCCATTACGCCATATCACCGTACCAAAATCATTCACGATTGGTTTGAGAAACTTTCTGGACAGTTCAAACGAATGATTTGTCTAGCTAGGTCCCCAGACATGAATCCAATCGAACATATCCGGGACATGTCCGTAAGATCAGTTGTTGCACAAGGTCTTGCACTGACAATACTTTTACATTCATGATTGTCTGAATATTTATTCAGGGAATTTCCGACTACTTGTTGAATCAATGACACGACGGGTTGCTGCGGTTATTATTGTAAGGTATCCTGTGAATTTCGGCACTTTGTAATGGTTGATAACACGTGTCCTTTTAAGAGTAGCCAAGGATGCGTGCTTGCTTCTTTTTCGGTTTTCTCTGCAAAAAGCATAAAGCTGAGACGGCAATATTAATTTAATTTTCACAGTTTATTTAATAACGGGTCAGCTGTAGTTCCGACAGCTGAGAACGGCTTCGAGGAGATCCAACTCGGCGTTCCCAGCAGAAGCTCGCGCCTGCTGCTTCAGGTAGGCGTGTCGGGGTTGGAAGTGCTGTTTGACTTAAGACGAAAAAATGTCGCTGCATTCAATATTAGCACTTCAAATTTAATATACGAGGCAGAAATTTCAAATTTGCAGGTATGAGAAGTTACGAGCACTGTAAGCATACAGAGTTCTATAATTTTATTTTCTGGCTATAATTCTCAACAGAGCACAAAAAACGAACAAACATTTTTAAAAAAAATTGCTTTAAGATCATTTTTAGGTCGCATTTAATTATTCTTAGGAGGAGTAATATTTTATATATTGTTACAGTCCCTACCCAACACATTTCTTGTGTCAGCAGGTAAACCATCCTTTGGCATTCCCTTTGTTGTTTATTTCAAAACCTTCAGAGTTGTATTTGGAGAAACAAAGACTTTAGTATGATATCAGCCACATCAGCAGTCACAACCGAAAGTACGGTAACTTATTTTCAAATTAATGGGTCCTTAGCGTTATCGTAGTGAGAGTTAGGCGTTGATTACAAAAAATATTGACTTAATTTATGGATTGTTTATTCTTTTTTATTCAGGATTTGCACCTCGTCGACGTGGAGGTCTTTAGAGGCGGGAGGAGAGGATTGGGGACACGGAACAGAGAGGAATTCGCCCACGACCTTTTGAAGAAACCATCCCGGCATAATTAGTCTAAAACACTTGAGCATACTCAAATTTTTTTTCTGTCGTCAGTCTTTCGACTGGTTTGATGCAATCCTCAATCTTTTCCAATCCTGTGCTAACCTCTTCATTTCTACATACCCCATACAGCCCACGTCCTCAATTATCTGTTTGATATATTCTAATCTGTCTTCCTATACAGTTCTTACCTTCGACTGTTCTCTCCACTAACAAATTAAGCAATCCTGCATGTCTCAAAATATGACCTACCAGCGTGTCTCTTCTTTCTGTAAGCTTCTTCCACAAACTTCTATTCTCACCAATCATTTCCAAAACTCGTTCATTTCTTACTTTGTCTGTCCACTTAATTTTCAGCATTCTTCTGTAGCACCACATTTCAAATGCTTCAATCTTCTTTATTTCCGGTATTCCTAAAGTCCATGTTTCCCTACCATAAAGAGCTGTGCTCCACACAAAAAGTTTTAAAAAGTTCTTTCTAATTCCTAGATCAATATTTGAAACTAAAAGATTTCTCTTTTTCATGAAGGCTCTTTTTGCTAGTGCTAGTCTGCTTTTAACATCATTCCTTCTTCGGCCATCTGTTGTAATTTTACTTCCCAAGTAACAGAATTCGCTTACTTCTCCTATTGCATCCGATCCTATTTTTTTTATTATTATTATCATTATGATTATATTATTACCAGCCTCGTACCCGCGACTTCGTACGCGTGGATTAAGAATTTTTTTCCAGAATTAAATATAAAAAGTTATTGGTAACGAAGGATTGGTCCCAAACAATATCGAGTAGGCATAATATGACAGGAAAGCTATCACTATATCATTCTACCGTCAACCTACCTCTTGAAGACTTGAAGAGAATCAATTTCCAACATATTTCTGTCACTATTCGATAAGATTTCAAAATTTCGTGACTACAACTGTTAATCATACTGGAAAAAATATCCTAAGCCCTTCATACAGCTTTCCTTATAAAATTCCATCACAACGATATAGCCATATAGTCGTCAAAACGTAACAAAAAGACAGAGACTTATTTCCGTATTTATATTAGTATTACTGTGGTTCACACTCACACACTGACTGCGAACAACACCTGAGGGATCATTATAACGTAAAAACTTAATAATTTCTACAGTTTAACATTCAATCCAAGTAACCTACGGCCCAGGCCTGACTCTTACGATGAAAAACAATTTTAAAAATCTTATCCTTTACGGAGATTTGAACTGGAGACCACGACGTTCGTAAGCAAACTCTTTAGCCATTGAGCTGCCAGTTCACTACACGGAAACACGGTCTGGAGACGTCCACATCCAACGTGTCTGCCTATCGCCGTATTTCGAAGTTATGAGACAACATGTGTTATTTATACAGATAATTTTTCAACAAAATGTAGACAGTATTTTTCTCCTTGTTTCAAAGGATAAGTGTGCAAAGTTTCATCGAGATCGGATTAAAACTGAGGATTTGTATGAAGAACAAACAAACCAACAAACAAACAAACAAATAAACATACATTCATCTTTATATATAAAGATTGTTGTTTTTAATTCTTCCTTAGTTATAAAGACTGAATGATTACATAAATGTTTGTAATCAGATGCATATCACTGGTTTCCAGAAACAGTAGTGTGTTGTAGCGATTGGAGTAGCTTTAGTTTAGTCCGTAAGAATGTATGTAATGCATCTTTGGTTACTCAGTTGGCCAGTAGAATTCATGTGCTGAAGGTCATTCAGCGAGGAAAATGTTACGTGGCGTTAGTTGATATTATTAGAATGCGCAAGCCATAATGATTTACCTAAGTAATGTAAATGCAAACGTGTAATGGCGAGTTTGAATGAGGTAAGTATTGAATCTAACGTGTGTGATTAATACCTACTGTGTGTTTTCTTGGATGATTTAGTAGGAATACTTTACGCTGAACTTGTGGGTATGTTTCCGCAACTGCAGTAATTATAAAAACTTAACGGACCTACGGCTTGCGAGTGTGAGAAATGGTGACGAGGGCCAAACCACCCAAAACACGCCATAACCACCGTTTAATGTGGGATCCAAAAGGTTGCATTAGTATATTAGAGCAGCAAGCTAATTACTCGTATGTTAATTAGTTTACGAGTCATCAATGTTAGAATAACGGTGGCACTTCGCAACCACTGTTCGCGGGGTATGGTGTGTGGGGGGGAGGGGGTGAGTGAGGGATGGATGGGAATATCGCTTGCTACGCAGGCTCAGTAATTTTAGAGACAGGAGCGATGTGCTGTTGTGCCTGACTCACAGGGGAGTGTCGCATATTAAGCCCGCGCCGGAGGAGATAGGAGGCGTGGCTCAGGTGCCTAACCACAGGGGACTATGTCACGAGGTTGCTTTGATCTGATTACTGGAAACGCGCACCCGATGGAATCACTCCCCTGTTAACAGTACTACACAAAGCTATCAAATAGACACTGCGTAAGATAGACGACCAGTAATTCAGTGTGCAGCAGATTAGTTTGCCGATACACTACGACCTGCCTCGGGGCATCTCGACTTCTGTTGTTGCTCACTACTTGTTAATTACCTGTCATTCTATTGTTGTTTCGGGAAGCTGTGTCAGGGTTAATTTTTTTTTTTTCGTTTCAAGACGGCTCCCTCTTATGCCATTCTCCTTAATATCTATTGGAGAAGTTATTCATACAACTCAACAATTTTTGTAGATTTTCATTCTCGTTAAATAGAAGCTCTATATCACCAACAATATTAACACAAACTCGTTCTTTTTAGTTGAAAATATCATCTTCAGCCAGTTCAATTATCAAATGACGTCGCCTCCTGGAGCTCTGAGTCGCACGATCTTGGGCCGTCCTCTGCAGCTCGTACCCCCAACAACCCTGCGTGTGTCCTTGACCCTTGACCCCGTCGGTCTTCCTCTCGGCCTGTGGTGAGCTATAGGGCTCCACTCTAACACTGCTTTCGTCTCTCATCCCAGCAACACTGCCACTTCAAGCAGACTGAACACCTACCACACACTAATTTTTCTTTCTTGGTGCACAAGATCAATATCTGAATTAATGTTATATATAACTGTTCCAATCATTTTACAAATACGCAGCTGGGAAGGTTAACGTAGAGCATTCTGTAGAGCACAAGTAAGACCATCCAGGTTTTGATCTTTGGTGGAGAGTGCCGGAATTGAGTCCCGATAAAAGTTATGGCCCGTTAACTCCCTTCTCTTTGTTCTCTCCCAGCCCTAACGACCTTTTCGTCAATGACGCTTAAAGACCATTTAATCAGAAAATTCTTTTATAACTGGTCTCTTGTGAGTCGCTAGTCTTGTAACAACCATAAGAAAAATTATTTTCACTTCGCATTAATTTAGGCATGACTTCGATAAAATATTAAAATTCTTGTGCCATACTTTATCACAAAGTTTATGCAAATCTAGAACCGTTATAGTTTTCCTCTTCTTTTCCGTATCTCCAACACAATTCCAGCAGTTCCCTGATAAACACAGGTTAAATTTTTAATGCAAACAATAACGTATACAACCGGAAAGTAAAATGAATTTAGCTTCTGTTGTGTTGCTGTACTTTTATGTCTAGTTAAACGTTTCCACATACCTTGTAGAGAGAGAAAATAAGTAAAAATTCCAAATCTCCGGTGCATATAATAACCACATTCTAGGATTCTTTGAAGGGTGTTTCCTCCACTTACGCACCTCAGCGGTACGACGTAAAATGGGAGGGACGGGTGTATGCTGGTCTGGGAACCTTACAACATCCAACACCTCCTCTCGCAACCCACTCACGTTGAAGCGAGAGCCCTAAATCGGATCAACGGATCAACACAGAGCCTACAGGATGCGTTGTGAATAGATCTCTTTAGCCACTGTAACAGAGCTTAGAGCCAGCCTGCGAGCCTGTAGACTCGCAAGCAACCTGTAGAAACTGCGCATACTCGTTTTCAGTATTACCACGCTACATGAAATTGAAAGGGTATTACTTCCATACTCTTTGCATAATAAATCTTTGGGAACAGGAAATTTTGATGTAATATACACACTTTGACAATAAATTTGGCCACCGCTGAAAAATTCTATCACTCTTATTTTGCACAATCTGACATCAATGTTATCCTAAGAAAAAGTAACGCAATACTGACTGTTTCTTGGGATGACATTGATGCCAGATTGTGCAAAATAAGAGTGATAGAATTTTTCAGCGGCGGCAAAATTTATTGTCAAAGTGTGTATATCAGTTTTTTGACGAATTAATTGAAACAAATTTATTTTTTTACTCAGTGATTATCTGTAGTTAAGCTCCAACCTGGTGAAACCATTTAATCAAAGGGGTCAAGAGGAATATTGTGATAAAAATATAACCATTTCCGAACAAATTAATATACAGTTAGCGTATTAAGAGATAGGAGACTGACAACTAGATTTGTTTGTGAAAATTACCGCAGAACGCAATCGGTCATTGATATCGGACAGGAGCTGAGGTGAGATTCACTGGTATACAGGAAACAAATGCTGCAAATGTGTAAAGCACATATTGGTGATGAGGCGTGGATGCATATTGGAAGAAAAATTGCGAATTGTACATGAAAGATAAGAGACGACAGTGACCGAAAACTGGCACTTGCTTTCAGGAATATGGTAATGGGAAAACTCTCTCTTCCAGCTAATCACGGTTGGAACAAATTACCAAAGAAAATAATCGTACCAGAAACACTGAAAGGAATTAAAATTAAAATTCGTAAAACGAAAGGCAGTTGCGTAGTGCTATTGCAATCAAGATTTTTCTATAATTAAAAGTGATTAAATAAGAAATTGTGTATTTAGGGATATTCCCACGGGAGTATATGCCACATGGCAATCAAATTAAGTAAATAAAATAGGTAGAGAGTCAGTGAGGAAAAGATCAAATTTCAGTTCAGGAAGTTAATTAAACAGTTAGCGATTGTCCGTAGGCCGAATATTAAAAACAGAAGTAAAACTGTTTTAAAGACATCATATCAAAAAAAAAATTAGTATAATCGATACCGTACTCGTAGTCTATAAGGTACTGCACTTAGGACTGCATTGTTAGTATGTACAGCAGTATATTCACTAAATACGTTTCCAGTTGGCTTCAAAGGGAGCGGCGTTCCTTTAAGGATTAAGATATTCACCGATTTCCGAGCGTCTTGATAAATACCGCACTACTCGCCGGTAACAATTTGTAGGGTTACGAGAATAGTGAACTAAGCGTCAGTCTAAGGCATCAAGTGATGTTCCTTTCGTTCTGTACATGTAGGTCACTAGCCTACGGTAACGATATTATTCGTTTTATTATTAAATATTAAGAATCCGTTCAATACGGAGCCCATTTCCAGTTTCATAATTGTGTTTCCGTAGAAATTCAGATCATGCTTTCAGATTTTTATGTTATGATGATATGTCCCAATTGTAAATAATACACACACAGCTATAAAAAAACTTAGAATCATACAATAGTAAACCAAAGAATTATTTTTCACATCTTACTAGTACTTGGCAAAAAAAAAATAATATATAATTGAAATGGAGCATACGCTTCTATGGCAATTTTCCCTTTTCTTGTACCCGTTCTACCGGGTTGTCACCTGCGGTCCTAATTTATCTATTTATTTATTATGAATTTAATAAATTTTATTCGCAGGTATTCAATTACTAATTATGAAACTAATTTCATTTTGCATGTTTAATACAAGGTACGAAACGACGTAAAAACGTAACAGTTAAATATACATTTGCATATTCCGCCATGAGAGAACGTAGCGAGACATCTCGGGATGCGATTGGAGTCTCTGACTGGGATCGGAGCATGCGCGGGCGCCCGCATGCGCAGTAGAGAGCAGAGGCTCTTATCAAAAGCGGCGTCCAAATGATGCGGCAGTCCGTATGAGGACAGGATGGCGTACAGGTGGGGGATGTGTACTGTGAGACACTCCGACGCCTACGCAGGTCCATCAAGGACAAAAGACCGGGGCTGCTCACGGAGGGTGTGGTCCTGCTCCATGATAACGCGCGTCCACACGTCTCCAGAGTCACACACATGGAACTGGCCAAGTTCAAGTGGGAAACGTTGGACCAGTCCGGACATGTCGCCCCGCGATTTCCATGTGTTTGGTCCACTGAAGAAACACCTGAAAGGGAAGCGCTTCAACTTGGACGACGTACTCAAGGACGCTGTGAAGGACTGGGTCTCGTCACGGCCACAGGAATTCTGTGAACAAGGAATCCTGCGGCTTGTTCATCAGTGGGATCGTTGTGCTCAGGCCTATGGTGTATATTTTGAATAAAGTCTACGTTTGTACCCTTCGTGTCGTTTCGTACCTTTTCATTTGATCATCCCTTGTATTTATACCAATTGTGAATTGTGAAATTATTTTATCCAAAGAAAATCGGTGGAAAGCGATAGTTGTTTTTTACTAACGAAACTGTCACAAGTTGACACTTATTGGTTACTCATTAGGCTTGCAGGCTGAGGCGCATTTACAGCTAACGTGGATACAAAAATTATCCACAATTCAACAAAGCAATGCCGGCAAACAAAAAGATTATCTAAAAGAACACAACACATTGATAAGAAATAATGCACTTAAAATATTACATATAATTTCAACTATTCCTTGAAATGATCGATCAAATTAAGTTGTTATAAACAGAAAATGAACATTAGTAAATGGTGTCACGTTACACTGATTAAACAAGCGTGATATAAAGGGAACCAGAATGTTTCAAAGCTTAAATTCAAAGTCATATAGGATATGATTCAGCTTTCGACACAATTTATGCTGTAGGACCGAGCGTGGTGGGTGAAAGGTTAACGTTCTGGCCTCGCATTCGGGAGGACGCGATTTCGAATCCCCGTCCGGGCATCAAAATTTGGGTTTTCCATGGTTTCTCCAAATCACTCCAGGCGAATGCCAGGATTCTTCCTTCAAAAATGCCATGGCCGAATTCCATTTCAGCAGACAGAAAGTAATATGCCAGAGAGAATCGACGTCTATATTGAATAATACGTTTTTGTCTCTAAACGAAAGTACACACTAACATAATGAGCTAAAAGCACAGCTTGGGCAACCGACGTAACGTTACACACCAACACACACATAGCACCCCTAAATTTATGACATCTAAAGTTTAACATTTAATACGAACATCCAACGGTACAGGCGTGACTCTTACGATCAGAAACAATTTTTTTAAATCTTTGCCTCCGCAAAGGTTTGAACCGGTCACTACAAAACAAACAGCACTAAGTAAACGCTTTAACCACTCAGCTGCCAGACCGCTATACGGAAACGTACTACAGAGACCTATAGATCTTACGCGTCTGTCTATCGCCGTTCAGTAATTTTTCGAAATTATAAGACAACATGTATTATTTATACAGAAAATTTTTCAACTAAATGTAGACAGCATTTTTCTCCTTGTTTAAAAGGATAAGTGTGCAAACTTTCATCGAAAACGGATGAAAACTGTGGATTTGTATGAAGAACATACATACATACATATATACATACAAACATACATAAATCTTTATATATATAGATAACTAGCCTCGTACCCGCGACTTCGTACGCGTGGATTAAGAAATTTTTTGTCAGAATTAAATATAAAAAGTTGTTGGTAACGAAGGATTGGTCCCAAACAATATCTAGTCGGCATAATATGACAGGAAAGCTATCACTATATCATTCCACCGTCGAACCTGCCTCTTAAAGAGAATCAATTCCCAACATATTTCTGTCACTATTCGATAAGATTTCAAAATTTCGTGACTACAACTGTTAATCATACTGGAAAAAATATCCTGTGCCCTTCATACAGCTTTCCTTATAAAATTCCATCACAACGATATAGCCATATAGTCGTCAAAACGTAACAAAAAGACAGAGACTTACTTCCGTATTTATAATAATATTACTGTGGTTCACACTCACACACTGACTGCGAACAACACCTGAGGGATCATTATAACGTAAAAAAGTGTACACCTACAAAATTGCAAGACTACCTACGATTTGCCTCGCATCGAACCCTTAAATTTGTCATATCTACAGTTTAACATTCAATCCGAAAAACCGACGGTCCAGGCGTGACTCTTACGATCAAAAACAATTTTTAAAAATTTTAGCCTCGACGGAAATTTGAACCGGAGACCACGAAGTTCGTAAGCAAGCGCTTTAACCACTAAGCTGCCAGTCCACTATACGTAAACATGGTACGGAGACGTCCATATCCAACGTGTCTGTCTATCGCCGTATTTCGAAGTTATGAGACAACATATGTTATTATACAAATAATTATTCAACCAAATGTAGACAGTATTTTTCTCCTTGTTTCAAAGGATAAGTGTGCAAAGTTTCATCGAAATCGGATGAAAACTGTGGATTTGTATGAAGAACAAACAAACCAACAAACAAACAAACATACATTCATCTTTATATATAAAGATTACTGCAAATCACACACACACTGAATGCGAACAACCCCTGATGGATCATTATACCATAACATAAAAAAGTGTACACCTACAGCATTGCAAGACTATCTACGATTTGCCTCGCATCGAACCCTTAAATTTGTCATATCTACAGTTTAACATTCAATCCGAAAAACCGACGGTCCAGGCGTGACCCTTACGATCAAAAACAATTTTTAAAAATCCTAGCCTCGACTGAGATTTGAACCGGAGACCACGAAGTTCGTAAGCAAGCGCTTTAACCACTAAGCTGCCAGTCCACTATACGTAAACATGGTACGGAGACGTCCATATCCAACGTGTCTGTCTATCGCCGTATTTCGAAGTTATGAGACAACATATGTTATTTATACAAATAATTTTTCAACCAAATGTAGACAGTATTTTTCTCCTTGTTTCAAAGGATAAGTTTGCAAAGTTTCATCGGGATTCAATCCCAATAACCGACGGTCCAGGCGTGAATCTTACGATCGAAAACAATTTTTAAAGATCTTAGCCTCCGCGGAGATTTGAACCGGTTACCACGATCTAAATAGCAGTAAGCAAGCGCTTTAACCGCTGAGCTACCAGACCGCTACACGAATGAACCGTACAGAGACCTACACATTCTACGCGGCTGTCTATCAGCGTTCAGTATTTTTCGAAATTATAAGACAACATGTATTATTTTTTCAGAAGATTTTTCAACCAAATGTAGACAGTATTTTTCTCCTTGCTTCCAAGGATAAGTGTGCAAACTTTCGTCGAAATCGGACGAAAACTGTGGATTTGTATGAAGAACAAACAAACCAACAAACAAACAAACATACATACATTCATCTTTTTATGTACTGATTTAGCAGATTTTCAGGTGATTAATCATGAAAAATTATCGTTTAGCATATTTTTAACATTTTCCTGGTACGTCAACGATTTTTTTGGTATTGTTCATTTACTTATTAGAATAATCCATCTCAACGAATTGTTATTACTTATTTTTAATTTTAAGTAGATTGTTTTATACATTTTACAAGTGTAAAGCGGGCATTTCCGTAAATGGATTTAACTAACAAATTTTTTGACAAACTTAAATAAAATAGTTGTTATAAAACATTAAACATGTATGATTTATTCTTATTTTTAACTTAAATATAAATTTACATTTTGTTTCAGATAATTTTCAGGATAAAATTTACGTATCACGATATGTGTCTTACGGACGTAAGCTGTTTAATATTTTTTGATCCTTTTATTGCATGATACACAGACAAGTTGGGTATTTCTGGTAGGGTTAAATTTTGATAGAGTTGTTTTTCGGTAGTGTTAGAAAATTGTAGGTAAACTTTTTTATGCTAAAGATGATTGAGGATAGAGAAATATTATAGTAAAGTTTTATTTTGGCAGTTTTACGATTTGATTTACATGTTAAAGGGAGTCTTGTGATTGGTAGACATATTTATGGTAGATTTTGCGTTTGTAGAGAGTCCCGTGGTAGAGATGTTTTTGGTAGAGTTTTTATGCTGTAAAGTTCGTAAATGGTAAATGTAACGAAGTAGAAACAAAATTTGACGGATTGTTTATTGGTATAGTGATTTTTGGGTAGGATTTTGATAGAAGTGTAGCCCTGTTAATAGTAGAGTTTATTTTGGGTAGAGATTTTTGTGATAGTCATATTAATGTGCTCTTTAATTTTGTTGTTATTTTTTCCAGCATTTTCCGAAATCTTTAGCCTATTTTTTGGAATTTTCTAAACGTTGAATTGGCGTAAAATATTTTTTTAGAGTTGGCAGCACTGCTATTGTCTTCTAATGAATTCCAATCCAGCTCCTTTATCATATCAATTACTGATTGTGTGCTGCATTAATTTCCACTAAAAAATTTGGCATCGTTTCTTTGGACCCCTCCAACTACTGTATTTAATACCCGAAATATTGGTTCCATGGTAGAGCAAATAACCGTGGCTGCTCTGCTGTGTTTTACAATTGCTGCATTGTGTGTCTCGTGTTTCATTTTATACTCGTCGGTAGCGTAGTGAACGAAACCTTGAATTTTAGCTCGTTTTACGTTCTCATAAAAGTTTTACGCTTCCGTCGACTAGAGAAAATGAATACTTACAGCTGGGTAGAGCGCAACTGCCGCGTTAGGATACACGAGCAGCGAGAAAGCGCGATTTAAGCTGCAGCTCAGGCAATATGGCCGCGGTGTTAGCGTCTCATAGGTAACGACGCTGGAATCTCCATATAAAACGGTTATCACGAGCGGGAAAGCGTCGGCAATATTGGAAAACGATCACCGAGCCATCTCGTGACACGTGTTTTCCTCTAACCGGCGCTCACCTGCTCGTTCAGAGTAAATTCTACATCTACATCTACATCTATACTCTGCAACTCACAAATACTGTGGGTGACAGAGGGTCCTAAGCATCAATCCTAATTCTGTGTATTCCAATCGCGAATAGCACGAGGAAAGAAAGAATGCATAAAAGCATCAGTTCGGCATCTTATTTCTTTAATCTTATCCCTTCTGTCATTGCGACCTAAACAGGTTGGCGGAAGAAGAATTTCATTGCACTCGTAAATTAAAGAAATTCGCCTATTCTCCAATAAATTCAAACGAAAACGACGTCGTCTGTCTGCCAAACAATCCCAGCCCAATCTATGTATCAATTCTGTGACACTTTCGTAAGGACTGTAACTGGCAGTCACGAATCGAGCGGCTCTCTTCTTTTCTTTCTCTAACGTGTCCATCAATCCCTTGCGATTCGGATCCCAAACTCCACAACAGTTATCCAAATGCGGACGCACTAGTGTTTTGTACGCTATTTCCTTTGATTGAGCATTACTTCTCAAAATTGAAAATTGGAATACATGTTCACATGAGCTGCGCGGAACGTGATAAAGAAATCTGTTACTGCAAGCATTACTGTATTCCACATTATAATTACTATTTTTTTTTAAGGACCTGACAAAAATTTAATTGCATTGTCTTTAAAGTAGTATTTAAGAAACAAATAGTTAATATGTAGCGAATATCCTGCAAAGGAAAAACTTCATTTTTCTTTCTGTCCACAACTCCACCTTCTCTTGCAAACTAAACTACTCCATAAACAGGAGATGTTCTTCTGCAGTAATCAACAAAACAGTTTATAACTGGATATTGTGGGCTATTTCCTCAATTGCAAGTTAACAATTTTTTTATAATGGTTAATAACACGCCAATGCAATTGAATTTTATTTTATTCACTCTATTTCCAGTGCATCATCAGCGACGTCTGTTTGACATTTGTACATTTATTTAGATACATTTGGTTTCAAAAACAATATAGTAGTGTAGTGCTTTATACCTTCAGAAGATTCCACAAAACCTACACAGCGAAGCTAACCCTGATCATGAGAAAAAAGTAAAAACGTGACATGTAAGTAAATTTAATTTCACCTGAACTTCATATTGTTTTTAAATGGAATGTAAGTAACTATATGTACAAATACCAAACAGATGTCGCTGATGATGCTCTGGAAATAGAGTGAAACGCGTGCGACACAAAAATAAAACAAAATTCAATTGCATTGGCGTGTTATTCACTTATATAAAATAAAAATTGAAAACAGTTTATCTTCAAATTGCTAGTTCTGAAAACTGTCAACACCGCTGTCTCGAATACTACACACGCTAGTGGATAACCCAAAGTACCTAACAGGGGGTGGGGCATATAGCTTCAAGACTCTGCTACAGCTATTGTCCATATGTTCGGTGACAACATGGTTGTAGAGAGATTGCTTGAAGGTATCGTAAGAGTAGATTTCTCTGTCATCAACGAACTAACAATGGACGCGAAAAGATATTCCGTAAAAGTCATCATACTGCGCGAAATTTGTGTTAACTGTACCGAGAATTTTCTCTGTCACTTACATCGCACTGGTACGAAACAATGGCTCATTAAATAATCATATTCGAAGCTATGCTTGAAGACAGTTGGCAATCTTCACAGTGCAATTCAAATATTTGGTCAGAAGTACAGAATAAGTCTTCCAAAAATAGGTGCTATAAAATAGTACAGTTAGAATAATAATAGTTCATTTTCCCAGTCGCATTTGTATTAATGTGTTGACTGAAAGTTCACACGACAAAAATTATCGTCAAGACTATATATACATACAGATAAAATATCACACTTTCCGCAGGAGTGTGGGTGTAATATTACAAAGCATCATGAAATGGGACTTGCACATGACTTCCGTCGTAGGTAAAGCTAATTCTAGAATATGATTCGTAGGTCACATTTTGAGGAATTGTTTTGTTCATACAAAACTAGTGCGTCTACATCTGAATTACTGTTGTGGAGTTTGGGATGCGTATCGCAAGGGATTTACAGCCACCCATCCATGTGCATTGTTTTTAATTTTTAGATTTTTAAATTCCTTTTCGCTGTCCACTATACAGCCGGCGAGAGATGTAGTGTTTTTAGTTATTTTGTGACCCTGTATGGCCCATTTACAGCCATTCAGGTGGTGTACGGTCTTGAGTTCTGGTGGCCCCCTTTCTAAGCCACGTTTTATATTTGTGAATTATTTTATATGCTGTCTGTATGGCCGACCCCTTTTGTAGTCGACCATGCAGACTGTATTTTAGTACTTTCTTAAGCCACAGTTTAGGCTGGTAATTGTTAGGGCGCTAATGACCCCGCTGTCGACGCGCCCTAAAGCAGCAACAACAACAACAACAACGTAAGGGATTGTTTACCACAATAAAAAAAGTACAGAGGAGGGCCGCTAGATTCGTGACTGGTTGCTACAGCCCTTATGAAAGCATCACAGAATTGATACATAGGTTGGGCTGGGATCGTTTGGCGAACAGACTACATCGTTTTCGTTTGAATTTATTGGAGAATATGCGAAATTCTATGACCTACGAGTGCAGTGAGATACTTCTTCCACCAACTTATTTAGGTTGCAATGACCCGGAGGAATAAGATTAGAGAAATAAGATGCCGTACTGATGCTTTTATGTATTCTTTCTTTCCTTGTCCTATTTTGGATTGGAATGCACAGAATTAGGATGCTCCTTCTGCCATCCACAATATTTATGAATTGCAGGGTATGGATGTAATGTATATGGAGTCGTTTTGAAAATAATTGCACTTACTTTTCTTTTTGGGTTTTGCGCTGCACCAGCGAGGAAAACACAGGAAAAAACCCGAAAACATAAGTGAAATTTTATCTTTATTTATAAAGATGAATGTATGTATGTATGTTTGTTTGTTTGTTCTTATGTTCTTCGTTTGATTTAAATAGTGATAGTTTTAGATATTGCACCCTAAGTGCAAAGATAGATCGCGTCCTTCGTCTGTCATCAGGGATAACACTCGCGGCAAGTTGGCAGTACTGACAGCTCATTTCTGATGCAGCGTCCCACACCTGTCACGCACGGTTAGCAGTCGCGGGAAGTTTCTGCCAAGTGTGAAATTGGTAGGAGTGGAACTGAGTCCGAAATTCTGGCAGCGCTCCAGAACCAACAGGCTGAGAGTTCGTGACGTCACCTGACACTCTGCATTCATTCGACCGCACAAACGGAGTAAGGGAGCGACATAAACTACATGACTCGGTCATGGGGGGGGGGGGGGGGGGCTGGAGTTGGCTGGAAGTCTACGCTGCACTACGTGGGGGGAGGGGAGGTTTCCGAGCCGGGCCACGTAGCTTTCCATTAATATCATTTTTCACAATCAAAATGAGGTACAGAACACACAATAGCATGTGAATATTTATTTTCCTTCATTTAATTATCTCCGTATGTAATTTACAATAGTCTGACAAGGTAAAACAGCACAAAATGTCTTCTGGAATCAAAACGGAAAAATACTGCGTGCTACGTGAAAGGGGGGAGGGGGAGGGATTGAGGCAAAAGCCACGTCGAGCTACGTGGCGTGGAGGGGGGATTCACAGGAGACAAAATGGAGCTACGTGGTATATGGACGCTCCCTAAAAAACACACAACACAAGAGCCAGAGTAACATTGTCCTTCCCTCGTCGATAATAACTTTGTTGTTGGTCGTGATTCACTGCTCGTATTATAGGGCTGCCACACCATATCCCTGCACAACCATTTTTAGTTAAAAATTAGTTAGCTAAATGTTTTCGTTAGTAACTGTCATACAGTTTCTTAAAAAATTCAGAACTGTTCGAGAGTAAAAGATGTAAATAAATACGCCAACGTAAGGTTGCCTATCTTTTTCCAGGCAACAATGAAAAGTTGCCAGGAGTAAAGAGGTAATCGTGTACTAGTAATTTACCATTATCAAGTTTCTTTAGATAATCTTCATAAAAATGTAGATAATTTTATTGCGAACACGATGGTATAGTGTTGTCTTACCAAAGTAAGCAAATCTTAGGGTGGTCGCGATTTAAAGTTTTAATAAAAAGACGCAGAACGACAACTGTTTGTGGTAACAAAAAAAATATGATTTATTGTACAATTTAAAACACAAAGAGTTGATATACTAATCACTATTCGGAATCAGTTTCATCACAGGATGTAATATTGAAATCAAATTCGGAGGGAGTGTCATCATTATTAGTACTATCTATTACTAGTGTGACGTCATCACCTTGTAAGGGAGTGGGGCTTTAAATAGCCATCCGCAAGATTCAGGCCTTAGGTTTACACAGCATTAAGTCACATAGAATTAACACATATCATGTTTTTGTTTTAACGATGCAATCGTGTTTGAATCGAAGCTTTTAAATTTGTAATATATTGCTCATTATTATTCTTGCCGGATAACTCTTTTGGAACATACAAAATATCACTTCACTGACATTTATACACTACTTTATGTCATGTATAAGAACAGTAAACTCATGAACTTCTTCAATTTCTTCGTTAACAAAAATGTAGGCATCATTACCTAATGTCACCCAAAAATAATTTTGTAGGTCTCATTTTTTTTTTTTTATCTTCCTTTTATTTTATTTTAGTAAGGTGCGGTGTAGTCGCAGCCTATAAACGTGTTATTAGGATCCCAGATGCAACTCTAATTCTGTGCAACAGATGCAGTTCAGGTATTTATTTTTGGTTTTGTAGCTGAATCTCTCAACCAAATTTCAGATTCAGAAATTTTATGCATATTGGTTAGCAAAATTATTAAAACATTAGTACTCGTATCAAGGGCTTTTACTAAAAAAATTAAAGTTGGTTCTTCATGTTGACATTCTTATTCGGTTTCTTTAATTTTTACGACATGATTTTCCTTTATTTGGTAAGAGTATCAGTTATTTCCAAAGGTCCTTCGTTTGTATTATTGATTCCGAATTACCATTCTCCCAATAAACGGTTAAGAACTGTACAGAAGTCTCCTCAAAACGATAATTTTCAGGACTTCCCAAAAAATTGGCAGGTCTAGGTTCTAGAGGTCCCGTAATTTTTATGGAATATCAAACCCTTGTAGATTTTGTCATTCACAATCATTGATCCAAAACGTTAAATAGCGAACAAAATAAACAAGTGAAAATTCGAAACAGCGCGGTTTGCTCAAAAGGATGAAAAAGTGGTTTCTCCAAAATAGCTGCACACGTGCAGCTGTTGTTCTGAGTCTTTCCCTATTACATGAAAAATGAGAACGAACACTCTATTTAACACCACGCTCTATTACTCGATTATTAACGCTTTCAATCGCGACTATCCTAAGATTTACCTACTTTTGACAAGACATCCTTACACCATCGTGTTTGCAATTAAATTATCCACATTTTTGTATAGATTACTAGCTTTTCCCGCAATGCGTTGCAACGTCTCTTTTTCTACAATGTAGTGGACATCCACGCCTCATCACAGAACGTGGAGGTCGGTGGCTTACCCTCTGTAAAGCTGGATAGGCGGCGATCTGTGGCAGATCTGACAGTAGAGTGTGCTCCTAAACACTTGTGCTTTCACCAGCATTGTACTCTGACCCATACTGGGCACATAAATCGCCATCCAGTAACCTCCCCGTTGGCCCCTGGCGGGGGACGTGAGAAGTTTGTGATTGCCTTTTTGTTTACGCTGCGCAGAGACTGTGGAGCTTAATTGAACCACTGCCTGTTTGTCGACGACATAGTCGCTCAGCATGGACGAAATGGAATCACTGTTAACAGAGTCAAGGTAACAGGAGAGTACGTATAAATACATTTTGTAGTAGAAGTAGCGTAACTAAACATATTTAGACATACGATGAACATAAAAAAGTGTAAACGACAAGGAAAAAACAAGACAAATAGGATAAAAGTTACCATAATGCTATCAATTATGGATATACTGTACTACTGAACTCCGTGAGCTAAAGAACTCCCTTCCATAAGCTAAGACGCATAGGTGGTACGTGATATAATAATGTTACGTGTTTTTAGTTTCTTCACCGTTAAACACTTTATTCTTGCATTCAAAAACATTACAGTGCAAAAACAAAAACTAATAGAAATCGGTTACTGTATTACACCGTCAAATAGTCTTAAACAGTTTATAACAATAATTTTACTTGTTTGTATTACAAAAACATGATATTTACAATTTGGTACATAGTTAAATCATTCTATATATTTTATTTTACAAATATATACTTTTAATATTTAAAGGATTTTGAGCGAAATAAACATGTAATTTAAAGAATTAAGTCTTTCTTCCACTTCGATGTGAAGTATAAATATTTTATTCATTTATTTTATTATATTATTATTTTTTTGATTTTATTTTTTTGGAGGAGATGCAACTCATAGGGTATAGCAATTGGAATATCTTGAATTCTTCAATCTCTGGAAAGTGGTGCATAGGGGCACATAGCTTCAGCCAATAACTGTATCTCTGTTTACTAAGACAAGATGCCGAGGCCTTGCGATTTATGAGAGAATCGTCACAGCCAAAGATAATATTAATGAAAATTGGTAGATTTATCAGTGTTCCGTCTTCTCGAAAGACGTCGCTCACGGTCCACCATTATTCAAAATTATAAAACCGTCGGCTTGGATTCCTATTCATCTTACTTTCTGAACTTATGGCCCCATCGAAAATTCGTCAGAATTTTATTTCTTCTTTTAATGATTTTTACGTATAGACTATTACTTCTAAAACAGGTAAAAAATTTGAAATGTTTATTTATTTAATTTTTTAACCAACGAACTGGAATTGCATATTGACTCATGAATATACATGAAAATTTTTATAAAAATCGAACTATGTAATCGAACTTTATTGCGTTACCAATGGAAAGAATGAATCTATAATTCATTTTTCACCGAGTTAAAGCAAAGAATTCTCTCGCTTCGTTCGTTTGATCAGATATACGATGCGAAATATATGCATCGAAGTTGTTCATACATTTTCAGAGCTAGTGGAGTACACACTGGTGAAGCCTCACAACGGACAACAACCAAGAATACGGTCCGCTTGTTCACTGTGTAGCTGTCAGAATTATTCAGCCCTTGGAGCGGTGCTTCCATTTCACGTGTCCAGAGACAAGGCGTTATAGTTCACATACCCGCCACCGTGGCTCTGGGCGTTTAAAGCGCCGACACCGTGGACAGGGCAGGTACAATGAGAATAATGTTCCATTCAAATGGTGAACGACATAAAACACAGTACAGCCTGGAATCAATAGGTTCAAGCGTTCACTAGTGGTAACCATTTATTTCAAACACCTCTTATGGAGAAAGAGGCGGTGCGTAACTATTTACCGGGGGATTCTACTATATCGAAAATGAAGAATAAAGTTTTTCGGTATCTCGCTTAGGTAATTAGGTTGAAATACATCATGTATTCGCCAAAGATAAATTTGATGGTGGATTCTCATGTAACGTAACGAAATCAAGGATGAAAAATATTTTTTTTTCGACAATTTCCTTAGTTCTCGACATATCCCAAAAATGAGATGGTTAGGTTAGGTAGAAACATAAAAATTCGCCGAAGCTGAATTTGATGATAGATTCTATAAATTCGAAGAAAACAAAGAATAAAATTTTTCGATATCTCGTTTAGTTCTTGAGATTAAGGTGGTTAGGTAAGGGCAGCAAAAAAAAATAACGTTGAAGTCAAATTTGATGATGGATTTAAATGTAATTCGACGAAATCGAAAATGAAGAATAATATTTTGCAATGTCTCGCTTATTTCTCGAGATATTGTACATCAAAATGGAGGTGATTAGGTTAAAAAGCGATATGGATCAGAAGAAAAATTTCGCCGAAGCGAAATTTTATTATGGATTCTAATGTAACTCGACGAAATCAAAATGAAGAATAATATTTTTTCGATACCTCGCTTATTTCTGAAGATATGCCATCTCAAAAATGAGGTGGTTTTGTTGGAACGCCACATAGACCGGAAAATAATTTCATCAAAGCCTTAAGGATGTACACGCCGGACATGCACAGTGGGTGTTTTGCTTTCCTCCTAGTTGCTGAGGTTACGTTGAAATGTGACCAGGACCAGAAAGGAAAGGCACAGCAGCTATACCTATAACTAATTTTTGAACTAATCGAGATATATATTTATTTATATAAATTAGTCCTCAGTTTCGATTTGTCTCGTTGAGTTGCACAAGAATCCATCGTCAAATTGCGGCGCCACGGTTACCATTGAAAAGCCACTTACAGGAGCAAGCAACAAACAATGCGAGCAGGAAATTGAAGCTAATTAACAAGCATGGAGCGCAGGCACTAATTAATACCGTCTGCTCATTATTTCGTGCAAATTCCTCTTTGTTCACCACGCAACAAGCGATGTTCCAGAGATGAAGCAGTGTGTTTTCAGGCCGTTGCTCCTGTGACTCCATTCTGTTTTCGGATATGTCGGTTGCCTTGTTAACCTCGTTACCGTGCCGCCCAGTATTATTCTGCAGCACGGGCTTACCTGTAGCAACTTGTCAACTCAAAAACGTAAACTGATTCTGCGAAGGTATTTGCAGTGTTCGACCAAATACTGACACACAGTAGGGTATTTTACTAAATGTGCGAAAAAATCTAAAATACATAAATAATGTACTTATTGTCGTAAGCAATCGAAATATGTCAATCTTAATTCATAAAAATGCAAAATAATGTTTATATTTCATTTAAAATATTTTTTTGTCTGCTCTACGAATAAGCGAAACGGTATCCGCCATAAAGGATTCCTAAGTGACGTCATCTTATAGTAAACACTAAACGTCAACCAACTGCACTGTTTCTCTCGTTTGACATCATAGACCTTGAACAGCGATTTTTAAAATAGTTATTACTAATATTCGACTTTATTGCGTTTATTTTAAAGCATCCTAGACGTTCTTTGCCTTTTTAGGAGTGCATGTGAGGTTCGTTTGGCGTGGATTGGGTGTTCTATCCGCCTCGCAATCGAATTTGCACGGTAAACAGCTCGGTTTCACTCGAATTTTTTCACTGAACCCATGGTCTCATATTGCATACAGTTTTATTTATCTTTTTCAAAGTGAAGCATGAAACAGAAAATAATAGTCGAATAGGTCAACATGAAATGCAGATTACTTCCAAAAAAGCCAGCTTATAAAAAACTAAATGTTGTCAATGATTATAGGAAGGGGAATAAATTTCTTGTTGAAGATCTCAAGCGTAAATATCTTGACATAAAAACTGATAGTAAGATCTGTTAGGGAAGACGCATTGAACAAGTGAATATCAAAATCCTTCATTTGTGGATGAGACTGTGGTGAGACGGTGTACAAGAGAAGAGAAGGAATCGAGTTACAAACCTTGGGCCTACAATTCCTTGAATATGTAGTACCGGAACAACATTACGAGTGATGAATTGGTGCGAGTGAAAAGGAGGGCAGGCTACATTTGTTACTGTGGGAATTACCGGAGAAAACAATCAGTAACGGATATGGTAAAGGAGTACAGTTGGAAGGCATTGGAAGACAGACGAAGAGAGTTCTTGGAGTGTATATGAACTGTATTACCAACGCAACCTAGACGGATGTTTGAAGCGCTATTGTAAGTTGTACGTCGTATGGAAGAAATGATAATGTTCACGACCTAGTACCTGATTTCGGGCTTGAAGTAGTGGAAAAATATTCTCTTTTAGGTACTAGAGTCCGGTTCCGGAATTAATTACTAACACCAATGAAGAACAATTGCAATGACCATGACCACAAACTGGCATTCGATTTTAAGCAAAAGGGAGTGGGAAAATTTTATTTGGTGGGTAAGGGTGTCAGGGGTTGGACCAAATTACGAAATGAAGTGATGAATAATTTATCGAAAACGCTGAAGGAATTTAAAATTAAAATCTGTAAATCGCGAAAATAGATGGGAGAGGAATTTAACTCTGAAATTATGCAATATAATTTTAAAAATAAAATAAAAAGGGGGTAATTTAATGAAAATGAATTACCGTCGGAGTATCTGCTCCATCGAAATTTAATTAATAATAATAATAAGACCAATTTACCAGAAACATTGCACAAATTTAAGGTAAACAACTGTCAAACGTAGAATGTCAGTTTCTTTATCGCAATCAAATAAAATACATAAATTATATTAATTATAACGATACTAGACAAAATTAGGTTTGTGAGCAATGAGAAAATTTATGACGACTCTAGTGTCAGGCATTTAACGCTTGAATATACGCTGCTTCTACCAGATATGAGGAATGACGTCTGAGGCTGAATCAGACATCCAAGGACAGCTGGCCGTAGTACCTGAGTCGAATGGTAGGGGGGGGGGCACTCAAACCTCCTGAGAGCAAGTGGACCATCACCTGCTCTGCAAGATGAAAAATGTGAGCTGAACGAGGTCCATTCTAGACGTCCCTGGACGTGTTGCGTGGTAGTCGTGTGCCTTAAACAAACTTCTCAACCAACAGAAATTCGTGACTAACGCCATAAGAAACAAATCTTTTAATGGAATGCCTACTGACTAGACAGAGTTCCGATAGTTTCTCTTGCACCCTCCCCTCCCCTCCAAAGCCCCCCCCCCCCACGATCTTTTTGCTGTTATATCTCTCGACTGGTTTGATGCAATCCTCTTTCTCTTCCTATCTCTTCATCTCGTCATACCTCTTACGGCCTACATCTTCCATTATCTGCTTCACATCCTCTAATCTGTGTCCTTATCTACATTTCTTAACTTCGACTGTTCCCTCCACTAACAAATTCAGCAATCCCACCATCCTGTATCTTCTTTCTGTAAGACTCTTCCACACCCATCATTTCCAAAGCACGTTAATTTCGTACTTATCAGCCCACTTAATTTCAGGACCACATTTCAAATGATTCTATTCTATTTCTGGTATTTCTAAAGTCATCGCTGCCATAAAACGCTGGATTCCACTCATTGGTTTCTGGAAAGGTTCTTTCTTACACCTAGAACAATATTTGAAAGTTAAAGATTTGTTTTTCTCAAGAAGGCTCTGCTTTTAACATCATTAGAAAACTAAGCGGAAAAAGAAAAAGAGTTTAATTTGAAATGGAATTTCCCACATTGCGTTTGCACTGGATGGTAAGCATGTTACAATAGAGGTTCCACCGAACAGGGATTCTATTTATTTTTGCTGCAAAAAATACGTTTTCCTTAGTTTCACTAACCCTTTTAGTTGCTGAATATCTTTTTGTTACCGTGGACGTCAGTTTGGTAAAACAATGACTGCACGAAAATTGGTCAGATGATGACTTCATCCGGGCAACTGACTTAAAAACGCCTTACGAGGAATTTTATAGGGCCATTTCCTGGAAATCAGATAGCCGGAAATAAATAGATTTTTTTTAAAAAAAAATTATAGGCCCAGTAAAGCAAGGAGGGTAAGCGAGAACGCCTTTGGTGTTCTGGTTAGAAGGTTTCGAATCTGTGAAACGAGAATGTCGACGTTAACTAGTAAAATAAATACAGAAATTCTAGCCTTCACATCTTTTTGACTAACGATATCTGCACTGGGCACAGAATATGTGGACGATACTGACAGCAAATAAATTAAAACAAATGCTCACAGAAGACTTTTAAGATTCGGGATAATTTCACAAAATATTTCTGTAAAAAAATTGGTTCGGTAACTGGCAACATGTAATCATTACAAGTGGGATGAATAAAAGTGGTGAAAAAGTAAACTTAACTTGTAAAATAAACAAAAATTAAAACAAAAATTTGAATTATGAGATCATACCTGACTGTTTTACCAAGTTTTCTAATTACTCCCAAGTATTTTTTTTTTGTTATTATATTTTGAATGTTTTAAATCATACAGCCTCTGTAAGTCATCAATAGGGTTTGGACCTTTGTGACCAAAAAATAATTAAAAAATCGAGAAATATGTAGGCAAATATGACCTTAAAAGGGTAAATATCACTTAAAAGAGACAAAATATGACCAGAAATTAAATTTACTATACATTAAAACATGCTCAAATGTACATCATTTATTTTATGTAGCAGTGTCGTTTTCATGTAGACAGCATAATTTGCTTCCGTGCCTCACTGTACCATTGGGAAATTAGTAAGAAATGATCTCGCTTAACTTCACCATTACATAACAGTTTCATAGCGTTGTCGAAACGGGCGGCAATATTTGAGTTGACAGTCCAGTAAAAATATATCACCTGGTCTGTCAGAAAGTAGGGTTCTAACAATAACATTTACAACGTATCTCCCACAAGCATCAGTACTTTCATCCATTGATACTGAGGTCTTATTGGTGCCTATCTTAGTTGTTACTGTCTGCAATAAGTTTTCATAACAAGACGATAAATAGTTCTTCCTTAATGTTGATTCGGTTGGAATCGTCTGTGTTGTGTATTTCTCAAAGAAGGATTTGAAATGATCATTATTCACTTTATTAAGTGGGATGTTGGCTGATACCATCATTTCACAGAGTTCTTTAGATAAAATTGACAATTTGGAAGACGACGATGCTGTAGATGTATCCAAAAAAAGTCGCTGTTTGCTTTGTCGAGTTGAATGCCGTGATACGTTTTTCTTGTGTGTTGATGTATTGCGATGCTGTTGGACATGAAATCGCTTTGTTGCATTCACTTTAGTTTCACATAATTTACAGAATAGAACTCTTTCATCTGTACTAAAATACACCTCTCCAAATTCCTTTGCGTAACTCCGTACCGTCGCACTTTCAGAAAATGTTGTTTTCGGCATGGCGGTACTCACTGATCCACTGCAGATTTAACACTGGTTGAGGAGTGGACTAAAGCTTTGTGCTTGTTTGGACGCATAGTGTCTGATATGCGGGGAATACCTGACCTTGGTAGGGAGGGGTTTCCCGTTAAGCAGCAGTCTGTCCTTATCCTGCACCATTGCAAGACAATAGATTCCTCTCAACTCATCGGTGGGTCACTGCAGTGGACTCAACTCCCACGTTACCGTTGCACGTGAGACATTGATTGACGAGGCTCGACACAGGCATATTGCTGCTGCATTGTCGAATTTGAAAGGCTGACAGATTATTAAAGTTTAGAGGGTGACAATAATTTATAACTTTAATTCTTGACTGGTGAATTCTGACCAATTCAGTGACAATTAGTTTTGTTTATTTCTCCAATGTGTAACAGGAGTACAGCTCTGTGAATAATTATCTTAATTTATTCTCAGCTACAACTTCTATCAAAAAATTACCAGATTTTTCCTCAAAATATGACCATATGACCATAAAAAATGATGCAATATGACCGAAATTAAGAAATTGGCCTTAATATGCATTTATATGCTTTGTAAAATATATTTAAATACAATAAGAAACGTTGAATCAGTGTTTAATTCACCATTTCAGCTCAAAAAGAGGGCAGAAAAAAAATAATGATTTTTCGTAAAGATCCGAAACCTAGTCATCAGTAATAAGATGAAGTACTCCAATTCAGTTACGTCTGAATGCAGTAAGATAGAACATAAAAACAAATAAAAAGTGAGGATTAGCCAGAATTTGTATTATTTTTCATATTTATTTAAATTCATTTAGTTATTAGCTTTTCAGTTTGTAATATTTATAATTTTTTTAAAAAATAATTTGCATTATCTTGTGTTGAAAATACAATTAATTAATGAAAATTGTAACATACAAGTTCCAAAGTCAGTCAGTGCTGCTGGATCTGCTATCACACACTAGGTCGCGGCGGATTAGACAGAAAAATACGCCCGGCGAAGCGATCAGACACGGCCCAACTCGACCAGAAATTGTTTTTGTTGGCATTTTGGCATCTTCGGCCATACATCGAGTCTGATGATTTTTTTCCAGCTAATTAGACACACCACAGGACGGACATGACATTCACAGACACAACACTTTAACACCCATGCCCGCGGCCGGACTCGAACCGGCGACCTTCGGCACGCAGAGCCAGCACTCTAGCCCCTTACGCCACCGAGGCCGGCCGTCCCGCCTTATTGGCCGTTACTGCATAAGAATCTGTGTAATCGATCGCTGGTGGATTTCTGCTGTGCGATCCGGCGCGGCTGTCCTTGCCCAAATGTGCGCTGATTTTTGTCATGTGCCGAAACTTGAGTTCCCTATTTGCCTGTAACGATATGCTGCTCCTGCAAGGCGAATGTACGCAGCACATTCTGTCGCTCCATGTGAAACGTGACAGTAGCTTGATTTAGCCTCTCTGTCAGCGCATAGCCTCGCGGCAGGAAGACAAAACACTGGAACAGGTACGCAGTTATTCGGAGACTAGTTTAAACGGCCCTCAAAAATTACGGATCTCACCTATGATGGTAGTAGGGATTTGCTGTGTAAAACTTTCTAAGAAAAACAGATAAATATTAATCAACGATATTTCTCGTGAGTAAACTCTCCTTAATATAAATAGCGGAGTATTTGGCTAGGATGTTTTTAAATAACTTTATTTGTTTTCAAATGAAGGTAATTTATATTTTTTTATCAAAAAAGTTTCTATGTAAAGTGTAATTTCAAAAATTAATAACTATTTTTATTTGATTGATGTATTTCGCTATTGCCTATTGTTAGATTGTTCGTGGTTTAATTAATATGATAAATAACCAGTCCACCATACAGTTCACTGTAAACACGACGTCAAAGATACTGTTTACATTCAGCGATGGTATACAACCTTCTTCCACAGACAAAACAGTCCTCGGCCGTCGTAAATTGACTCAGTGAAAACTATGCCGAAAAAACTGTTTCTCTGTCTCGGATGTTTGCTTTATATAAGCTATATCGAAATTTCTAGAACACTTCAAAAGTTTCCGACAGATAATTCTCGAACATTAACAATACTTAAACAATTGAAATATATTAAAAACAATAAGAATTAATACATAATCATTTACAATCAATACAAAATGGTCAGAAATGGAAATTAAACATACTTAAGAACAAAATTATTCACAGAAATCATTTTAAACTGTAGCAAATTGTCCTTTAAACATCGTAACTTGCATTAATACTTGTAATTACGAACATTTAAGCAATTCTCTTGCATAATTCTGTTCTTAAACATTCTAAATGGCCTTTAAATAATTTCTTTTCATAAAACAAAGTCTATGTACATTGATTTACAGGAAATTTCAAAACAAACCTACCAGATCATAGTCAACCAAACTCTACCTTACTATAAGTGGTTCATAATATACCATTACATTTAAGTTTAGGTTTGAGGGCTGTTACACTATGTTTCGTGAAAACTTTCTTTATTTTTTTTTTTTAAACATCCATATACGTTATCTTGTCTCCAAAAAAATAAAAAATCTTAGGTTATGTTGTCTCCGTGGTTCCAGTAACTGCCATAGAGAATATACCGTAAATATCGAGTGTTCTTCTCTTTACATGAATTTCTGCATCTAAAAGAAACTAATTGAACAAAGTGTGGATTAAGAAGTAAAAGTTAACTTGTATTAAATTTTTAAATCTATTTATTTATTCGTAGACGTTTATATTTACTTCATCTTTCAAAGAAGTGAACATCAGTTTCACGGACTTTCGTTCCTTTCACGCTTCACACCTCGTCAACGTAGAAGTCATTAATGCTGGAGGGTATGGAGGGGGATAAGGAACGGGGAGGAATTTGGCTATCGCATTTTGCAGGAATCATCCCGGCATTTGCCTGGCGTGATTTCTGTAAACCAAGGAAACCCAGAATCTGATTGGCCGATCAGGGATTCGAACGAGCGTCCACCCGAATGCTAAGCCGAACGAATTAGAGAGACGATCGCCTCCTACGCCCAATACCTTCTGAGTCACAACTTAATGCGCAATTTAATAGTGAAATCTACAAACCATTCATTTTTTAATACTACTGTTAGAACTCCCTGCTTATGCGACTATAATAGAGACAGACTGTGATGCAAATAAAAACTTTTGCTAGGGATGCCATCCGTGTATTCCGTGTATTGAATTTATTTTACCAGCATGGATTCTGCAAATGGTACACGCGGTATAGAAACGTCTATTTGTATGGTACAAGCATATCTTCATAATTTTGCTGCAAATCCTCTTCGTTCCCGCTTAACTCAGTGCTCCTATTATTCCGTCTATCCAACGTACTTTTATTTTATTATTCCATACAAGATAAAACAATCATTAAGTTTTCTAACATCTTAGTGAAACAGGAGGATACGTACACAGTTGAGTAAAACACAGTCTCTATTTGTTCGCGAGACAATTTGTGTGTTAATGGCTAATGGGCATTTTCTTTTCATTGAACATCTCTATAATAGATTAATTAACAACATTTCGATTTTCTTCTTTCAGATCTTAAAAATAAAATATTTTTAACTTGTTTTCATGTTACGACCATATAATTCGATACGGAACGACTTGCTTCGTCGCACATTACACCCAAAAAAAAAAAAAAAAAAAAAAAAAAAAAAAAAAAAAAAAAAAAAAAAAAAAGGGAAGATGAAGGGCTTGAAGAGCTGAAGTTTGAAGGCCTAACACTGAACATGGATATTGTGGTTTTAATCAATTTAATGTTTGCCCTCGTGCTGTGTTAACGGACAACACTGGAGGATAAGTGGGGCTTCAATTTGCTAATGGCCCGCTTCACATCACGGCCTTCATTGGGGTTAATAACAACTCGGCCAACACTCAGTGTTCCTTATTACCATACTCAACTGTATTTGGACTTCACTAATCCTTCCGATAACCACAAGGACACCACAGGGCTGCCACAACACTCAAATAAGATCATCTATCCCGCCGTGTCGACTCGAGATAGTGACCGCTACAACTCAAAGCGAGCTGTTGGCTCCACTGTTCAGGCGTACGTCGAACTCAGTAAAGAAACTTGAGACACGGTAAAAACTATACACTGCAACCCAGCATTAACGGGAACTACCAGGCCGGACGCACATAGAGCTGCGTGGGACAGAGTCTGGAGTAGTGCAAACTCGCACTACTACCTGACATTCGGGAGGACGGGGGTCATTCCCGTCCGGCCATCCTGACTGGGGTTTCCGTGAATTCCCTCAGTCACTCAAGGCGAATGCTGGGATGGTTCCCTACAAAGCCACGGCCGATTTACATCCCCCTTCCCTCCCCGTAGTTCTCGGCTGAAAAGTGTCGCCGAGACTCTCCACTGGTCCTTATGAGCTAATATAATCAAGTTATATAATTAGTTCTGTATTCAAATGTAAAAACTGTTACAACCGCTTCTTTAAGGATTCAGAGTAGCGTGAATACTGGTCACAAAGGAATCAAATCTGAAATAATAGAAAAAAATGTTTTACAATGATTTATTTGGAGATCTGGTTGCAAATTTAAATACAAAGGTGGCAGTGTAAAAAAAATGTATATATGTTTTACATTCAATATATAATTTTGTTCTTTCTTTGAATAATAGCTATTATCAACTGGTCCTATTACAAATTTCCAATTGTCAAAACTGTCGCAATGTTCCATTTAATTCACAACAACCTGCATTGCTTTTGTTTTTGTAATAGATGATGGTACATATTTTTTACATTTAATCAATACAGTAAACTTATATTTCTTGCCATATCTATGCGTTACCTGAGGTAACATATCGTTAGCACCAACGGTAGCACTTTTAATTTTCATGTCTCTCCTTGAACCGAGATATAACCTCTTTGGTGTACAACCCTCTTGCGGTGAATCAGAAGTAATATTATAATCGTCACTTTTCATGCGAACATGATGAAGCATGTCAGAACAAGTAGGATGATTAACACCAACAGTGCCTTTGCTACCATAAGATTGTGTATACTTGTAAACTGCTTTAAGATTTGTTGACGGCTTTGTCTTTTCCAGGGCAGGACAGGCCAGCACGAAAAAAGAAACTGTGTCGGGCAGTTGCCCGCGTATATTAGACCGCAGTTTCGTGAAGCAGTTGATAGAGAAATTGTTGTGTGGTGCGAAAAACGTGACGAAAAGCGTAACCAAAAGCATGCAGGTGGGACACCTTCATTTAAACTTTGAATCAGACAGGGATGCCGAGCATGAAATATTGTTATTATTTGATGAGAAGCTGAGGAAGGTAAATGTATGGAAAAATGGTTACATTAAAAGAAGAAGTTCTCGTCGGGCTTTTGCACTGAAAAGAGAATTCCCCAATGAAATATTTATGCATTTATTTTCGGATGACTCGAGTGGAGTTTGAAGAGGTTCATAGCATAATCCAAACAGTTATTTACACCACAACGCTTAAACACATTAATATTTTGTCCTTGGTCGACTTGTGGAATCAGCGACTGTGATATCAAATTTGGTTGATAATTGAATACAGCGACCAGTCACAGTTTGTATTTCTTGAATGTATATACAATTCCAAGAACCTGGCGAGGTATAAGTATTAATATTTTGTCCATGGTGGACTTGTGGAATCAGCGACTGTGATATCAAATTTGGTTGATGACTGGTCGCTGTATTCAATTATCAACCAAGCTTAAACACATATTGCCACTGGAGAAAATCTGACAGTATCTTTGAGGTAATTCTTTTTTATTTCATACTATATATTTTTTTAAAGAAAACTACGCAATAAGAAACACTTGTAACCAAACATCAGAACTCAACAAATTATTCTGTAAATTGTAAACTGTCTTCACATGAATCCTCCATCTCTCGATGGAACATGCACGGAGTGGAGGCAGCCTTGAAGAGAAATAGGGTGTAGCAGCAGATAAGCTCAACTTAGACGGAAGTGTGCCACTGCATGAATAAAGTGATGCAGTAATAATAATAAGTAAACAAACAATGTAATAATATATATCAATCACTTTTTTTTAGAAAAAATGCTTTATTAAAAATGATCTCAATATGAGAAAATTAAAGTGAAAATTGTGAGTGGACAACTGTTTGATAAATAGTAAATGCCGAATTTACTCGCCACTTGTAGAACTCATGTGCGATCCTCGTCCAATTTTTTTTTTTGTTTAAATTTACTTTTAATGTAGTTTGAATGACTCAGTCACTCAATCAATTGTTCTTCTTCCATAGTTGAAAATGCATCTAAAATAAAGTCTGATTTTAAATAACGCAAGAAGGGTTACGGTGAAAACCGGCACGAGTGAGCTGGGTGGCACATTTTCTGTCTCGTGAACACAAGTGCGGCGCAGTACTGCACTGCCCCGCGGCTCAATATGCGCTCTTCCGCACCAAAAGATAGACCCGCAGTAACTGTGCTACCTCGCCTGCGTCAACTGCGTGCCATTTTGTGTGAAACGCGTGTTTGTGGTAATAACATGTAATTAAGAATTTTAAATGAATTGAAAACTATTATTATTAATTTTTTTTCAAGGAAGCATCCCGGAGCTGTGGAACATGGCGTTGTTCTTGCGGGGTGTGTTGGTTAGCTAAAAGAGGCGCTAAAACGAATGGCTACAATGTCGCAAGAGATCAGATCGCTCATTCGTTAATCTCTTCACCGACTTATGTTGTAACAGTTAACTGGTGTCATGGTGTTTTCTTCGCCGTCGCTGCACGATTGAGATTTACTTGACGTTGTTAACTGCTAGATGAAGCTAATGTATATCACTGGAAATTTATGATGGAGTATCCGACTTTATGTCAATCATTCTTACGAAAGAATCTTTTTGCACCAGGAATTACGCGAGTACCAACTCAGACGTCCGTACACGATCACTGCACAGGGTGAACACATCAAACGTTACCCAACACAAACACTGATTGTTCAGGATCACGTGGTCACAAAGAGAATAGGTGAACTAGCGTTTTCAATGCGACGTCAATCTGAGGCGCAGAGTTTGGTACTGACATAGACTGAACCAGTAACACACAAACCAGAACCAAAGAGGCCTTACAGGACTCCGTGAACAGCTGACCACATTCGTAATGCTGTAAGTAGAACTTCTGAGAATGCCGCGTTATTTATTTGCAAATCTAACAAGAGGAGACCGCCGATTGTAAAATTCAAATTCACTTCATAATATGTTTAACACGAGGTCGGATGAAAAGGTAAGTTACACTAGCTCGCCGCAAGGCAATTCAAGAAAAGCGGCGGGGAAAATTGAGCGCGGTGTGATTTAGTTGCAGGATAACGCAACACCTCACCCGGCCCGCCAAACGTACGAATTGTTGCAGCGATTCCAGTGGGAGGTGTGGCAACATCCTCCATACAGTCCAGACTCAGCGCCATGCGGTTATCATGTGTTCGGTGAGATGAAAAAGGATCTCAGTGGACGACGACTCCGAAACGATGAGGAGGTGAAAGCAGCTGACGGGACGTCTTGAACTAACAGATTTACCCCCGTCTAAACATCGCCTGACGCGCCTCTACAAGTTTTCACTTTAAAAAATTCCCAAACATTACTCTTACCAAAACACATTTTAAGACGAACCGTATGTGTGTGAATTACACTGATGTAATACTGTCGCTGTGCGAAGCAGTTGACTGGGATGAACGCATTTATTTATTTACTAGTGTGAGCCCGTGACCATTTTTTGTGTATCGTCACGGGTCTAGAATAGTTCCAGTTTTTAGGATCAAAGATTATGACAGGTTGACTTGATCTGACCAAATAGCTTAGGGTGAATAAAATCTCTTGAGCTTGAAGAACTCAGAAAGTATTAATAGACGTATTATACACGGACAGGAATGATCGCATTATCGTATAATTGTTTCAAAGGTAGTAAACTCTAACTTGCTGAAATACAAACATTACTTGTTTTGACCCTTAAAGTTCAGTCTGCAATTTTTCCTTTTATTGAGGCTGCGAAAACATTCATAATGTAATCTCTAGTCATAGTGTCTGCGATGCCCAGAGAACTTAATACATATTATTAAATTGTAGAGCAACACCAGCTTAATGAATTGCCAGAATAGTCGACTCGGTAACATGCAGCGAACATAAACAAAAACTATTAACTAAAGTGATCGGAAAAATATGTAACAAACAAATAAACTGTAATGTATAAACTGTGGTCAAGCAATAACATTAGCGAAAGCTTTAATTAAATTGAAATTTAGCCTAGACCGGAATGATAATTGGCATTCGAGATTCAGCAGATACCACGAGTAATATAAGTTTTTTGCGTTAGCGACAAGTTACTGAAAACTACTCTCAGTTCCATTTTTTTCAGATATCAAGTTTTTCCATATTTTTTTAAAGAATAAAATGCTACGGAAAGCAAATAATTAATGTATTCCGGCTATTAATTTCATACTAATTGCTTAGCTATTAAATTGTGAACATACGCTCGAATTTCTTCTAATGATATCTCTGGTCGCTATTAATTTGCGAGCGAAGGCTGACGCGTGACGACACCGTCGAGGTGAGTGAGTGAGCTTAGTAAATCATTCCAGCTGTAAGGGATGCGCGAGGTTGAGCTCTTTCTTGAAGTGCTGATCGAGGAAAAGTAATTGGGAACCACTGCTCCAGGTGAATGACGGCATGGTTTCTTCAGAAGGCAATGGCTAATTTTTTCCATTTCTTTCTCCCCAATCTTTTCGCTCCTTCAAGGGAATCAAAGCATAAAACCATCACAAAAAAAAGTCTTCAACATTAAACACAGCTTCTAATTTGCCCGTTTTCGGAAGTCAGCCAGTGATTTGGGTGAACGTTCAAAACATCAACAATCGGCCGCTGTTTGTCAACGTTTCAAAGTTGTTCGGAACGCTCCAAGAAATATCAAAGATGTTGCTGGGCGCAGAAGAGCAAGAAGTCACAGAAGTGCCTCTTAGCACCGCTCGGCGAGGCAAGCCATTTTATCTGTACGGGGAAAAGCTCTTCCTCTGCTCACGGACTTATAAAACTTCTCTCACGGAGGTCGTTGGCGCAGAGTTCACCAGATTCGATAGAAGAAGCAGGTCGACTGCCGTTTCGACGTATAACTTTCTTATTCTGACTGGAAGTCTTCTTACCTTTTTCAGCTTTCACTTACTAAGTGCATCGTACATAAATAACATCTCCAAAACGTCTCTCCTTGCCAAAACAATAATTTACTTGACCCCTTATAAATTTCACTTGATTCTCTTTCCAACGACAACTCATTTTGCGTCCTCTGTTATACATTAGATGATGTTTAATGTGGTCCCTCCCGTCACTTATTTATATCAATAGTACTTCATTTTACCTGAAGGGAAAAATTATATTCCGCTTTTATTTCTCTCGTCTAAGTATAGAGATTTACAAACTTTCTGACAAACATTAATCACTTCGATTTTGACTTATTTTGGAGCGTAACATTCATTATACTGCACTCAAATTATCATCTTATACAACTACATAATTCTTGCCTGCAGCTGTAACAGTCTTTATAGTTTAAAATAAAAAATATTGCAATAGGTATGAAAAGTAGTTCATGGAAGGGAGAAAATGACCATGACCACAAGCTGGCACTCGATTTCAGGCACAAGGGTGTGGGAAGATTCTCTTTTTTAGGTAAGGGTGTCAGGGATTGGAATGAGTTACCAAGAGAAATGATGAATAATTTACCGAAAACGTTGAAAGATTTTAAAGATAAAATTTGTAGAGGGCAAATGTAGGTGGGTGCAGGATAGGGGGAAGTTGGGTGTGTAGGGAAATTGCAACCGGAGCCTGTGCTCCATTGCAATTAAATTAAATTTAAATTAAAAAAAAAAACCTAATCCAAGAAGATTCAGATTCAAGTCGGTTTAGTTTCCTTTAAGACTTCGAACTCCAAAGATACTAGGTGCAAACGTAAACAAATGCTCCAGTGATTATAACTTTGAACATCAAAACTCAAACAACTTTCAAAGACTACTCAATACTACTACTACTAAAAACTCGTATCTGTCGATCGTTTGTAAAGCTTTACAGAAAATTCCAGAATAATTCAAAGAGTTCCCACCGACGTTTCTGGAATTCTACCAATACTTAAACAACTAAAATCATATTAAAACAATCAGAATTAATACCAAAATCATTCACAATCATTATGAAATGCACGGAAATGAAGAGTAAAGATATTTACGCACAAAATTATCCACATAAATCAGTGCAAACCGCCGCAAACTGTCCTCTAAGCATCGCAGCTCACCAAAATATTTATAATTACAAACTTTTAATCAATTTTTCATGCACTGTCCTTGAACATATTAAATAGTAACGGGTGTTTCAAAAGGACTTTACAACTTTGAAAATTCATATAAATTTTATGAAACAAGGTACAGAGCTGGTTTTGGTGTTGTTTTAAAGGAAAGCACTTCGAGTTTTTTTTACCTTAAACTAAAGATGTTCCATGTGGCTTCCGTTGGTTATTCTGCAGACATCCCATCGGTAGTCGATTTCTTCCCAGACTCGCACTAGCATTTCAGGTGTAACTTGCTCAGTTGTAAAGTCCTTTTAGAAACACCCTGTATTTACATAGCTTCTTTACATAAAACAATGTTCATTTACACAAATTGCAAGAAATATATACAAAACCATATTTACTCAACTCCCAGCTTGCTACAAATAATGCATAAACTACGATTTCACTAAATGTCTGGGTCTGAGCTGGCGCTGCAATTTGATGATGGAACATTTGGTCGTCATAATGCTGGGGATGAGTAAAGGTCCTCTATTTCGCTATCAAGAGTACTCGGTGTGAACGTGTATGTGGTTACGAGTAATTACACTAATAACGGAAATTGCAAAATTTTATGAGCAGAGGAATTGGAAATATACTATTTAACGCAGCCACCGCTAGCAAATGAACAGTAAATAATGAATGGAACATTTATATTTTCAATATGATGGATCGATCATTTTTTAAATTTTTTAAAATTATTATTTCTATTTTCTCAAGTCTTTTCGACCATTCATTCAGCTATAGGTATTTACATTTCAGAATATACAAATATATTAAAATGTAATAGTTTAAAATTAAACATTACTGTAAATTTATGTTAGGCAAATGATTACACATCATCATGGATGAGGGTAGATGTCGTTTAAAAACTTTACCAACTGTGAGCACATATAGATCAAGATAAATATGGCACTACTTGTGCTATATAAATAAAATAATATTACGTCATAAAACAAATTTATGTTAATGTACCATTTCAACACAGAAATTTTTATTTATACTTCCTAATTAAAAGAATTATAATTAAAAATTCACTTAGCCTCACATAAATGTTTGGCTATGTCCCCGTGCAAGTCAAAATGTTCAGTTCTTAATAGAGATGTTTTAAATTCGGACAGAAATGTTGTCACTATAGTATATACTTGACCAGTAAATCACTCAACTGTGTTTGTCATTCGTTATATGATGGATTCGCTCTAGATTTACTGAGGTACTGTGTCTTTCTAGGTTGTTAGGGACCCACCTGACAAAGTTTCCACTGGACAGATTCCTGCTGAGATATGGACACAACACGTGTAACCACTACCCACGGTACCTGACGTTAAAACAACAGAACCCTGTTAACGGGCCCGTTTAAGCCTGGAGACTATTTTGGTGCGCGGAACAGGCACCGACGCAGTAGACAAAGGCGCTAACCATGCTGTTGTTCTCCTCAGAAGGCTTAGCTACTACATAAAGGCGTTATTCATAGACGCTCTGCCCTCGGAAACAAACTCTGCAGAATCACGAAGGCTTGAGAACCAGACATTCCGAGTAACAAACAGAGTGTAGGTACGTAGAGAAAGATGCAATATGACAATAGCTGAGACTTCAACATAAACCAGCAGAACGCATTTCCTCGCAAATCACAACATTCACTAGAATTTTCGCGGAACGTTTTCATTCGACATTCAAGTAGTTGCACTTAATAATAAAACACTGAGCTCATGCTTTACCTTAAAGTGCTTCGCAGTACCCCCCCCCCCCTCCCCTTGTGGATTCTACGATAACAGTGGTGCCGTAATCTGATGATTAATTCTTATATAACTTAACGACACAAATTGAAAGTGAAGGTTTTTTGTTGTTGTTGTCTCTTAGTTCTCGAGATATCGTATCTCAAATGTGAGATCGTTAGGTTCAAATGCGGCCTGGACCAAAAGAAAAATTTCGACAAAGCCAAATTTGAAATCCTCTCGGGTGTCCAGCCGGATGGTGTTGTATAAACATGACGTTTCGACAGCTAGCTCTGCTGTCTTCATCAGGTGTCAGGTCTCTTCTAGCTGTCGCAAGCTGAGCCCAAGATTTTGCGCGTCATTCCTGACTGCATAAAGGAAGGATGATAGGAGACTAAGCCAGTCTAGGCGGTGACAGTCAGCTTGCGACAGCTAGAAGAGACCTGACACCTGATGAAGACGGCAGAGCTAACTGTGGAAACGTCGTTTTTATACAACACCATCCGGCTGGAGACCCGAGAGGATTTCATTACGTCACTACGCCGGGAAAGTCTACACTCATGTAAAGCCAAATTTGATGATGGATTCATATGTAACTAGATGAGACAGATCGAAAGTGCAGAATAAAAATGTTCGTTATCTTAATTAGTTCGCGAGATATACTATCCCTAAGTTGAGATGGTTGGGTCGAAATGAGCCTGGACTAGAAAAAAATTTCGCCAAAGCCACAAGCAACAACTCGCAGTACAAGCACAATGGGTGTTTTGTTTTCTTCCTAGCGATTATAGTTAGGTTGAAATGCGACCTGGACCAGGAGAAAAACGTGATCAAAGGCACTGGGACCTATACTAATAACTAATTTTTGACAGTCGATATTTCGAGAACTAAGCGAGATGTCAAAACATTTTATCCTTCACTTCCGATTTAACTCGCCGACTTAGATAAAAATCCATCATCAAATTGCGGCGCCGCAGTTATTATAATACTGCTCTTCTCTTCTGCAAATTAAAATTTGGAAGTGAAAAAGTTCTGCTGTCACTTTTGGTGCTGCAGTTTTATGGATCTTTGATACGATTCTCTTGAATATCAGCAATCTCTCTCAGTTTTGGTTTCCGTTCCCTGATAGTCTTATCAAAAGATGTCTTTTCAGAAGTTATGTACTGCACTATATCATAACCTCAGCTACTGTTGCTCTTGATACGCTAATGTAAAGTGACAATCCAACTGAACGAGCACCAACAATCTGCTCTATTTTAAACTCTGAACCACTTTCAGTAATAACTACTGAATTATCGCACTCAAGTGTTGAACATATATGACCTCAGTTTCTCTACAGCACATGTAAACAGAGACAAAATATATCTGTGACAAAACACGCAGTGACTGTTTATTCAGTGTTGCCAACATTGGTTCTATTATTCAGTCCAAGCCGTGTACTTGAAACTTTGTAATCATTTGTTGTGCAATAGACACATGAACCTTCCGTTCCGTCATCCCAACAATAAATAAGCAAACGATTGTACAAACAAGTGTATGCAGCATTTAGCTTGATGATGCACTCTTAACTAGCTGTTGGCATATTCACGAACGTAAATTATTCCACGCCAGTTTCAAAAGGTTCGTTTGCATTTTATGACCATCTTAATGTAACTTTAATGAGTGCTGCATTAAACAAACATTATTTACCTTAGCTCTGGTTTTTACCTCGTGTGGCACGTGCGTAATACTCAGTCATTCATATACGAGGAACGAAGGACAATTTTCAGTTTTGGCTGTAGATGGCAATGCTATCGACAAATCACTAAACATATTGCGTACAATATTTGTGATTTTTTTGTATTTTTTTTTATTATTTATTTGTGTTGGCTTTCGGCCTGGTCGGCCATACTCCCAGGTTCTTTACATTTAATTTTACATTGGTTTATGTTTAATGTTTCAGTTAAATTACAATTTCTTATCCTTTATTTTACAATGGTTCATAAGTCCCATGAGAGATGGGTTACAATTTCTTTATAAAATATATCACGTTATTGCCTTTTTCAATTGCACCGTGTGAGTCGTCGCCAAAAACACAGGGACCGCTTTTTAACCAACTGCAGAGAAGTATGCAGAAACTTTGTGGATAGTACATTCTGTATTAGGGCTTGTTTGGTGTTAGTTAGATAATTAAAAAAAAAATAGAATTAGAGACAAGAGGGAAATTTTTGTACCCCTACTCCCACGATGTATTCAGGGGCGTAGCTACTATGGGGCTAGGCGGTGCAATGCACCGGGGCCCCTCAAGCATACCTCTGGGGCCCCCAAGCGCAGTTTAGAGGCCCACGAGCCTTCATGGCAAACTGGCGACCTTATTTTTTTTTAGCTCTACAGTCGTCTAAGGGGGCCGCTGAGACACAAGAAGCCCCTCACTAAGGGCAGGGCCGGCGTTAGGGGGGGGGGGGGGGTAAGCGGGTCAAATGTACCCGGGCCCGCCGGCTGATGGGGGGCCCCGATCACCGGCTGCAGGGGCCCCAGGCCTCGAAGCCAAGAATCCGCCCATTTCCCACCAGGCCAGTTTGTTGAGCTAAAAAAAGAAGAAAAGGTCGCCCATTTTACCCCGGGCCCGAAATTCCTAGCGCCTGCCCTGACTAAGGGTCCTCTCACTGCTCAGGGGGGCCCTCATCCACTGCTCAGGGGCCCCTAAGTACAACTCAAGGACCCCATCCTCAGCTCAGGGGGCCCTTACCAGCAACACAAAGCAAAAAAAGGTCGCCCATCTGGCCTGAGGGCCCAAAATAAATGTTTTGCACCGGGGCCCTTGTTCACCTAGCTACGCCACTGGATGTATTCCCCAGGAACGACGTTGGCCACGATTGAAAGGATTGCGGTCGACTTTGATTTAAAAAAGATGTGAATCGACCAACAGCAGAAAATCACGAGAGTATGAATTCGGATAGAAAGATGGAGGTATAGTTAAAATAGCTGAGCGTTAGATTTAATCAAAAGAAACAGAGAAATTAGAACTGTAAAATTTCTGACGGTTACAGAAAATGAAAATAAATAACAAAATTAAAAATTGAAATCAAGCAACGGGAAAGATTGAAACTGCGCTATTGGAAAAGGAAAATTTAGAATTCAAGCTTTCGCTGAAAACTGGTTTAAGAAGCCATATTTGTCTCTGTTTTACTAAGGTGAGGTTTGTAACGCTACTGATGGTTTCAAAAAAATGCAAACGAAGGAAATTTTCGTACCAAAACGAGGCTTCTGTACTTCATGATTAATCATTCACATTACTTTATGTGCGGTACAATGCGTTTAGTAAAATATTTATGTATCCAATACACATTTTTGTGATAAATTTAAACTCTTATTATAATAAACCTTTTTCTACACTTTAATTCACGTAACTCTTCTTGCAAAAGCAATCAAAGATTTTCCTCCACCTACTGCCAACTTTTTTTTTTTTTTTTTGCTTCCCAGTCACCATACTTACTCTCTAGTTAACATAGAAATTAAGTAAAAATTGTTTGAAAAGTTCAATGTAAAATTGAGAACAGATTTTAATGTTACGTGAGCTTTGTCTCAGGATGTTTGAACCATTTTTTTGTGTTTTAGAGGTGGCTTTATGTTTACATAGATCGCGAGGGGTAATATGTTGCACTAAACCTGTTTAGCGGGAAAAGCGCACTCTGCGGATACATCAGCCGGATTGCACCGTATCCATAAGCCTGAGAGAATACATAAATAAGAGTGAGCTGGCAAGGTGGACGCCATTTCATCGCCGAGTAGTCAGAAGTAGCGGACCCTCAGTCTTCACAGGAGTGAAACAATGTTTTGCTTGGTAGCTGAAACAGTTCCATGGTTGATGGGGAGTAAGTCAAGGTTTTACCGAGTGTATGGTGTAGTAAGTGTTTCAGAAAAACAAAATTCAGGGTTCAGAATATTATCTGGAGAGATTAGCTTCAGTGTTTTGAAAGTACGGCAACTTTTGATGTGTTGTCGCGGGCCAATATAATTACTTCACAAACATTTTTTACGCTGTTCAACCAAAGTTGATTTCAGCATTAAACTTGCTTAGTTTCACTGCCAGAGAGACGGATTCAAGTGGAGGAGTTGAGTAAAAATTTAATGATTACGTAATATTGGAAGATAAAAGTTTTACTTTGGTTATTTTCGCTAAAGAAAGCAACATTGGGTTTTAGGTAAGCAAAGACGGACAGACTTTAATTTGCGTGAAACATTAGATACAGGAAGTGACGTTAAATTATTAAAGGCGAATGTGCGTATTCCGGAACCCGTATGAAATATTCATGAAGACAGATAGAGGGCTTTAATATTTACTGGAATAAAAATAGGTTACTTTTTACAGTGTTTACGTAACATACAAAGACTAACCTTTTATCCTTCTAGTTGTAAAAGCAACTCACATAAACTTTTCTATAGTGGTGTAATAAACAACTATTGTTTATCGTGCCGTGAAATTTTCTGATTACTTTATTTTAATTTTAATTTGAAAAATAAAGGACAATTTTAATTATTAGAATCTCAGACTATTATGAACAAATTTGTTTGGAACATTTCTGTAGTTCTTTGGGAATCCTTTCTATTTCTTATCTTTTTCTTTTAGCTTCAGGAAACTGAAGTTGTCGGAAGTCTATGGTGAACGCATCGCTGACCGTATGACACTTTTTTAAGGCGACTTGCAGATGTAATAAAGGAGAAGACTGTCACATGACGCTTGTTGTAGTAGTAAATAGTGTTACAAAATAAAAGATGTTGCATTGCAAGTTTTTTGGAAAATGATGAAAATTAGTGCGCCTTAAATAATTACTGTATGAAGTAAGAAAAATTAAGATTAAATCCGAAAAGCAATAAATAATAAATTTCTTTGGCTAAAAAATGTGGTGGATTTTTATTTATATTTTTACTTATGGCGTTATGCCTCGTCGACGTCGATGTCATTAGAGGCGGAATGGGACTGGGGGCAAGGAACGTGTAAAGGTTCTTTATTTTTAGAAAATATGAAAATATACTTTATTCATACTTAAATTATTCCTTATGTTTCCTGCGTCAGACAAGTTCAAATAGGATTTTTATTTATCCCTCTATGTCCGTCGCTGGTTTTCTTTCGATATCAACGCTGGAATACCACTACTATTAAAAAATGTGTTTTAAGAATCAACTCCATTCTTTTTATTATAACTTCAATATGAAATAAAAAAATCTTACACTTATCTTATCTTCTGTTTTTCAAATGACAATCAGTTACCAATTACAACTTTCATATTTCATTAACTTTATCATTATACTAATCTTCTGCCCTCGGGCTTGAATCTTCCATTACAAATCCCGCCAGGATGTTTTACAGCTTCTCCGTTAAGCTTTTTCATGTACACCTTCTCTCATTACATTTTCTCTTTAACTCCTTTCTTTTTCAACTGTTCTTTTTCATCAAAGATCTCGTATATTTCTCTTGACGTTCTGTGACCTTAGAAACTCAATGTTTGTATTTTATAATCATGTCTACTAAATAAAAATTAATAATTTTACTAATATTAAAAAAAATCACAAATGGCGAGGTTGTGTACCTCACAAACGGGAAGGAATTCGGCCATGGCCTTTTGAAGGAAGCTTCCCGACATTCACCTGGAGTATTTTGGAGAAACCAAGGAAAACCCAACTCTGGACGCCGGACGGGGATTCGAACCTGCGTCCTCCCGTATGCGAGGCCAGGGCGTATACCGCTCACCCATCACACTCGATGCGATGGATTTTTCTGTGATGTCTTTGTATTTTTTAATATGGGTCTTTTCAGAGGATTGGTAGAGATAGAATTCTTGATGTGTTGCCAGGTGTTCCGGCGAGACGGCTGGTGCCAGACGCTGGTGTACCTGAGCTCTGTGTTCAGCTTCCTGAGTGTGTGGCTGATCGTGGCGTTCACTGTGGAGCGGTTCATCGCGGTGCAGTACCCGCTGCACAGGCCGCGCATGTGCACAGTGGCCAGAGCCAAGGCAATCGTCCTGGGTCTGGTCGCCATCGCGGTGCCCTCGCACATCTACAGCTTCTGGACCGCAGGACTGGTACGTACACAGCTTACTCCTCACACTAATATTATAACTCTGTCTCTCAATAGCTTTCGATTCTTTATTTTTCGTCTATTCTTAAAACAAAATATAATTAATGAATAATTCAGAAATATTTACTTTTGTTATTTTATTATTTTCAATCAATATTAACAAAACTCGTAATACCCACACTTATATTTTATTAAAAAGGTATTTCAACTAAGTAATTATTTTTCGGGTTGTATAAAATACCACAGTTTTATGTCTGGTTTTGTGGAATACTAAATATCTAATATTATCCGAATCGCCATCTTGGACGAAATATGCTTGATGATATATAAAAAAGATGCCAGCCAAAAAAGAGAACTGTGCAACAAACCATCACTTAGCTCTCATTAAGTTTGCTCTTCGTTTTAAATTGGATACGTTAATTTAGTTACATATATACACGCTAAAACTTTAGGGGTGAAAAAACGTGGAGTAAAATTTTATTTTAAGTTTCAATTAAGTCCCATCGATGCCATTTTCCGGTGCAACAGAGACTTCGTCCAAATATCTAACAGAACTATCTACAGATAACTCAGTCCCAGTGTGGTACACCAGGTTTAAGACAGGTCGTCTGGCACCGAATTCGTCCACCGACTGTTCGTCCGAATATGGCCGAATATGACCGACTAGTCCCGAGACAGGTAGAGGACATAACTTGCTTGGCTAAATATGGGTTAGTGACTGTCCGATACCATTGAGATGAGATTACTAGGACGTATTCGGTCAAATGGCAAACGCATGTTGCGCTCCTAATAAACAATTCTTCGTTTTTTATGTTTTATTTGGTCTTTATTTGTATTTTTTCCAAGTCACACAAACTCAACAACACACACTTTGGCGGTACGCACTCACTATAAATATTTTAATAAAAATATCTACTGAAAGGACAATTATTGCAAGTGCGTCTACGCAGTTATGATAATTAGTTTATTAAAAATTTGTAAAATAAAGGCAATTATGAATTTCGTACTGAAATATTCTCAAATGATTATGAGATATCACTTTTCATGGGACCGCATTTAGGCATGCGATGGAAGGCTTCATAGATAACAGCACTATATAAAGTGTGAGAAGAGAGAGATCTGGTGACTCAGTGGTTGATGCGTGTGACTGGAGATCGAAAGGTCTCCGGTTCGAATCCCGCTCTCGCATGGGATTTACAAAAGCCCTTCTGGCACAGCTCGCTGTGTGATGTAAAGTACGCCAGAATTCTTCCTTGGTTCTGATTCCACCTTAAGCCGTAAATCGCTTCTAGGGCTAACAACCGTAGTTACAACAAGGATGTATATTATGAAAAAAAATACAAGTCAAACGAAGGCTTAAAGTGGTCCTATTTGGCCCTAAAAAACATATACAGAAATTGCGAGAGAATTTACTTTTGCGAACGTATTTTTCACTGAGAATGGCTGGTTGTGTATACCTCTCGGGAACTGTGAAGCGAAGCAGAAACAGGGAGCGGTCAAGTGGAGATAACGCAGCGCGGCAGGCGCCGGCATCAGTCAAGTGCGATTCCTCCAATTTCGCTCAAGTGCCACGTGTAATTAGCTGGAGTGCATTAAGCCATCGCTCTTCTTCAATAGTTTCGAGTATCGAGCCATTTCTCGGTGATTATAAAATATATCCACTTCTCTCGCCTATCGTTGCCTGCTATCCCGCCACTTGCCGGTGGTTTGATATGTGCAAACCAGAATAATCTTAACATTTCAGTGCGTTTTAGTTGAATTTCAATTGCAATGGAGCACACACCTTCCCAAGACATGACTTGTCAGTATCCTCCTCCGCCTGCCCTTTACGAAATCAAACTTTAAGCGCCTTCTTCTTCAAGACATGTTTGGACTCTACCATTTTTGCCAAACACAATAAGCTACAGTTCTTGTAATAGTAGAATGCAGTATTCATATCATTGATATCGGACTTGTTTCAGCCTTCGAAAACTTTAACATATAACAAAAAATTAAAAATCTGTGAAATCAAGATGTTTTATTTTAAATTTTATGAATAATATTATGTCAGTGGAATTATTGTCTGTTTCTAACTTTCTTATTTTTGACTTATGATTAAGTAGTGGAAGCAAAAGTATGTGTGGACTCATTAGAAAGTCATCAACATATTGAGCTCATTGCAATGTATAATTGTTGATCATTAAGTTAAATAGTGACCACCAGCAAGTTTAAACGTTAATGTTTGGTACGTTAATACAAGAAAATTCAGCTTGCGCTGAAAATAACTAGCTTATTTCATTATCTGTATTTTTCTATTTAAGAAGTCATATTTATACAATACAATTCATTTTGCCGGATCAAAATGTAAACTACTAAATAGTATTTTTTCTTTACAACATAGTCCATATCATAGTTTGCCCGGCTCGTCTTGTGTTTCTTATGTCATTCAGTTCAGTACGAGTTATATTCCTTTGTGCACAGTCTAGAATTCTGCTTCGCCAAAACTGGCACTGCCAGTCTTAATCTTTGCGTCTAAAGGCATCGATTAAACGCCTTAAACTCAAATATAAATCAGCTGCACAAGAATTGTCTACGCCCACTTTAAATAACCGTCAAATGTAAAGTGTTAGATTATGCAGTCCACGGCCCAAATGCCATCTGGCTCCCTACCCCTCAGCACAAAGTCGTTTTTGGGTGAGAGCGGAACACAACGTGCCTCGAGTGCTAATCCACTCTTTTGTTCTGTTCGGCACTTTTCACACACCAGAGAGCGTCTCCCCTGACCGGGACGCACAAAAGTCTTGGTCTTCCCAAGGCCTGTGCACTTGCCAGCCACGCGGGTCTAACTACGAACAGTGGGCCGTGGGAAGGGACTCACCCTGCTGGCCTCTGTCCGTCTCCCAGTCGGTAAACATCAAACGCCCGGGTAGCTGAAACAACACTAGGCAACGTGGTGGGGAGGTGGCGGGGGCTAGCCTGTGGCGAGTGCTGATCCGTACAATTGGGCTGATGTAGCGTGGGAAGCCGGCATTAATCTGTGCTCTGTTCACTCTCAACTGGCGCCTCAGCGTCATGTTCCCCGCGCCCCGCTCCTCGTATCACCACCAGTGCTGCCAACTCTAAAAAAAAAATGCGAAATCTAAGTTTAGAAAACGCCAAAATTATGCTTAAGTTTTCGGAATATGCTCAAAAAAATGCCAAAAAAAAATTAAAAGGCACACTAATATACCTGCCAGAAAAATCTCTATCCAAAATGAACTGTATCACTAACACGTCTACAGTTAACATCACTATCATTCAACACTTTTTTTTTAATTTATTGGCTTTCTGTTTCATGACCATACAGGCAACCTGTGTATACCTTTTGCATTTTGGACTTGATACTATACAGAGATGTCTTAGCTACCTAGCGTATACAATTACAGACTTTAAATACTTGTTACATGACTAGTCTGCATCTATGATTCTTCCGCCCTACCATAATGTCTTAGACGAGATTCACACGTGAATTTGATAATAGATATACAATTTATATACATTAATTCCACAATCCAATTTCCATGTTCCACATTAATGTTAGTAAAAGGCACAATATACATATTAAAGGAAATCACCTCTATCTCGTAATACCCCTCATGTACCGGATTCATACTTTTCAGATATAGCATTGATACTACACGGCTTAGGTTTACAATATGGCATATATTATTACCGGCTTTCAATACATATTACATGTCTAGTTGATAGCTATGATGCTTCTACCATACCATACTGTCTTGGACATAATTTGCATATCCGTTCAACACTTCTATCAAAGTGAAATCCTACCCAAAAATAACTATACCAATAAACAATTCTACCAAATATTATTTCTGTATCTAACATTTACAAACCCTACAGCATCAAAACTCTACTATAAACATCTCTACCAAACGCAATACTACCATAGATAAAATGTCAGCCAAATCGTAAACCTACCAAAATAAAACTTTACCATAGTACTTCTGTACTCCCAAACAACTTTACCAAAATAAATAAATAAATAAATAAAATAAATAAAAAAAACCTACTTTAAAGTAACTTTACCATTTTCTAACAATATCTACCATAAATTAACGCTACCAGAAAAACTAAACTTGTCTGTGTGTCATCCAATGAAAAGAGCGGAAAATAATAATTAGCTTGCGTCTGTGAGACATATTTCGTGATATGTAAATTGCATCATGAAAATTATCTGAAACAAAACTAAAATTTATGTTTTAGTTAAAAATAAATATTTGATATTTAATATTAGTAGGAGGAGAACCTGTTTTCTGGAACAAAAGATCTTAAGCCGGCCCCGGAAGAGACTCCACTCGTCCGCGTGACGTCACAGTTGGATGGCGGGAAATTCTAATGGACCAATGGCGGCCAAGGTCGTATGACGTCACACGTTAGTTCCTCAACCAGCCGCACAGATGGCGACACCGGGTGGGCTTGCGCATATGTTAGTTCACCGATCGGCCGCACAGATGGCACCATCCCCCAAGGGCTTAATATCTTTGGGCGCAGATATTCCACTCACCCAGGAGAGTGAAAGCTAGCGGGGGATTTCCGCCGCCCGGGGCGTGTTTACACATGATACGCGCTCTGTTTACTATCCATTAGACGTTGCGACAGGTGTCAACTTGCTCATCCAAGGCATCGGGCGTTTTGGCCTTGCATAACATAGTATCGCGGTTTCCGATAGATGGCGGGGCATGTCTCGGTACGCGGTTGTGAAAGCTACAAATATTTCCAGGCATAGGTGCATAGTATCCCGTTTCCCGATAGATGGTGCGGCATGCTTCATTTCTCAACGCGATAGGTATTTAACAAGCTTTTAAGAGAAATATTTCGATGTTTGCGTGAGCGGCTATTGTTTGCTCGGGGAGTCCGACAGGTTACGAAATGGCTCCATTACAGAGCGATACAGCTTGGCTGGTGTGTGTTCGCCATCCGCCATTATGAAAGCATAGCTGGCTGGCGGACAAAGTAGGGCGTCCAACAAAGCGTTCGTGTGATTGCAGAATTTTGTACAGAGTCTCAGCCTTGCAGCGTATTAGTGTGTTTCCTGCTATCGATAAGGAATTCAGGTTGTGCCATATGCTCATTGCACTGCAAAACCGCCCCAGCGGGATACATAGAAATATTTCAGCATTCACTTCGGTTCAAGAAGAAATTATTACGAGATGAGAATAATTATTATATGCCAGTTTTCGTAGTACAAATCTAGGATACATTTTTTATGGTAGCCCAATCACTCGTGTTTTCAAAACGAAAATCGAAAATTTTGTTTTCATTCTGGGTGAACAGACAAACTGCTTGAGTCTTTGTATTTAATTTAAAAAAATAGACCATGTGAAAGCGTAACTTTTACGTTTAAAACGTGATAATGAACCACGGAATGTCTTGGCATAGGTCAAATTCACGTCTATACAATTCAGTTCTGATATTCAAAATTGGCAGAGGGTGCTTTGCACAAAAAATAACTCTGTGCGAATAACAAGAGCAAATAAGGGTCAGTACGGTGGGATTCCAATACAATTCATCGTTAATGATAACTCGGGAATTTCTGTCACACTGCCATTATTTTAATTTATTAAATTATATGCAATGAAACAAAGCGATAATCCAACTAATGTTTTAAACTCAAAGAAGTGATTTCCTAATGTATGTGTCTACAACCTCGATGAACTTTGTGCATTTCTATCCTATTGCTATGACCGAGCGTGGTGGTGTAACGGATAGCGTTCTGGCCTCGCATTCGGGAGGACGGCGGTTCCGAGCATCTAGATTTGGGTTTTCCATGGTTTCCAAAATCACTCCAGGCAAATGCTGGGATGCTTCCTTTAAAAGACCATGGCCGAATTCCTTGCCCCCCATCCTTTCCCGTCTCTAAAGACCTCGCTTGGCAAAGCTCATGGAATGCAGTGAGGGAAGAATGAATTCATATTAGCATCAGTACGACACCTTATTTCTTTAACTTATCTCTGCTGCCAGTGGTATAAAATATTTAATAACACTCGTAATTGTTGCCATCCAGGTCAAACCTTTGTCGTTTGTCTATCCAGGCCAATCTATGTATCAATTCTGTTATGCTTTCGTAAGCAATCACAAATTGAGTGTCCTTAGCTGTACTTTGTCTAAAATTCCAATCAATCCCTTGTGACACATCAGTGATTGACACCTTTAACTGTATTTTACAGCACAGCACGTATGTTCCAGGAACGAAATACGTCTGTTAATCTTACTAATTTCACCCCTGCCAAATCGAAGTACGCCAGTCCTATGTGATAAAAATCGAGTCACGCTAAGGCAGTGCTTTCGCAAAGTCTTCTGCTAATCAGTAGCCAGGTACCAAAATGTTCATTTAAGGTGGTTCTACTACAGTTTTCAGGGAAATTCTCCCCTTTTCCAGGAAATTATTTTTCAATAAATCAGGGGGACGAAATACGCCTGTTAATCTTACTAATTTCACCCCTGTCGAATCGAAGTACGCCAGTCCTATGTGATAAAAAACGAGTCACGCTAAGGCAGTGCTAAGCACTGAACATGCCTGAGACCATCGCATGTGACCAAGGTGGAGATACTCCCTTATAGAAGAAATCCAGTGCACTATTCCTAATTCTTTCACCAAGATCCACCCCTAGCCTCATCGCCAACATACCCACAGCGCTTCCTCAAACCACCTTCTGTTTTCCAATGATTCCCAATCCAACCCCTGATCAGTTACAGACAGGGTTACCTTCTGTTCGTGCGTTAAAGTAAACCAAAAATTGAAAATTCGCAAAGTCTTCTCCTAATCAGTAGCCAGGTACCAAAATGTTCACTTAAGGTGCTTCTACTGCAGTTTTCCAGGAAAATTCACCCCTTTTCCAGGAAATTATTTTTCAATAAATCAGGACCCAGGAGAGTTCTCCATTCGGTTTAAAATGTTCCCATCTAACGCCAACCTTCGGATTCAGGGCCAAGTGTGACATTTGTTTGTAATTGCATGCTTCGTTCAAGTAACCACGATAAAGTTACCATAATGCTCTTAGCTAACATAGTTTCTTGGTCATCAAACAGGCATCATAACCCACATTTTAATAGAAGATCCCCACACATCGACAAGTATCCAAAACGTCACCATAGGTTCTATTACGCCTAAGATAGTGCTCACATTTGAACTGTCGTAAATTGTTAGGTCAAAGTGGGTGTTTAGATATTTTATCCACTCAAGCCTCATCACCTAAAGTCTAGTGCGAGATTGTGGTCATGGTCAACTTAGGCTTCATACACCACTCAGAATTATTCCACCAATATCCATTCTAACAGCATTATACGCCACCTACAGCCACTCAACACTCTTCCTATCTTCCAATGACATCCCAGCCCCAGCTCCTTTATTATGTCACTTGCTGAATATTTTACACAGATAAATCTAACTGCCCTCCTTTGCACCTTGCATTTGATGTACAAAAAATGTGGACTCCATACTACACCACACAAGCAATGGTCTGACTGTGGGTTTGTACCCAAGTCCTTCGCTTCTCTGGTACATCACCCCTCTCTGTTAAATGATTTTTATGTAGTGAGAATCAAAATTCACATGCCAACACAAACGGCAGTAAACTGTAAAGAGCACATCGAAATGGGAGATTGTCTAAGCCCTGAAACAATGGTTAGAAGCACACGTTGATAATTCTATAACCATATATTTTAGACTCAAATCCACAGAGGAATGACACACGCACAAACTTGTACATGCATACAGCGAGATCGACAGAACTGACAGCAAGCATCACGGAAACGATGAAGTGGGGGCAGAATTGTCGTTACAACTGATTAACTGGACAGAACTATCGTTACAAAAATCATCAGACAGACGAGTTACTTACGCTTACATGCACAAAGAGAGACGCAGATACACATGTCCAAGTCTACACAACTACCGGTACCAATCATGGAAACAAAAAAGTGGTGTAGTACTCTCTTGCCTCATGACTGGCTGAAAAACAGAAGTCTCCTTACATATCATCAGCCTGGCGAGATAGAAGGTGTGCAAAAGATGGCATGTTTTCACCATAAACCTAAGTGTTTATACCATATATAGTGTTCATCACGCCCCAGTTGATTACATTTACCATCAACACGTCTCTCCCACACCACAACCCTTTCTACCATTCAGTAAAAAAGTGACGCAGGTACCATGAGTTGCAATAGACACTTGGCTATCAGATCTCACCCATAAATCCATACATCTCAATACACTAGCACAAAACCATCAGACAGACGTTAGAGTGTGTGCAAACGATGACATGTTTTTGCCATACACCTCAGTACTTATCAAATTATCAATTAATTACAACAACACATAGGTAGCCAGTCATTGTGAAATCTCAAAGTCGAATATAATCCTATCGTGATAGACACACAGCCACATAGAAAGACACACACTCACATGTCCATGCATACACACAGATGACTGAACACCCTAGGTCGAGACTGAATAGTTACAGGATGTGCGAAATATTTCATTTCTTTGCCACAAACCTCGGTGCTCATCATACCCAAATGATTACATCTACATAGGTGGCCACTGATGGAAACATCTCAAGTAGACTCCTACCACCATAATTTCACACATAACCACACAGGAACAAGTACACACACATATGTCCATGCATATACCACAATTTCATAAGTTACCACATACATACATACAAGTAACTGCAGGAAAGGGACCCGACACACGACGTCCACACTAAGGTGTTACATGATAGGCAGATGAAAGCATGTCTTTACAATACATCTCAGTGCTCACCACACATACTTGATTTTTAATGTGCCATCAGTATAGCTGGTGGCTGGAACTAAGCTCATGGCAATGTTTTGGCCAAAGGTCATTTGTTAATAGCAGCTCATCAAAGACAAATTTTGTGTGAACCTGCCCGGGCGGGCGCGGCGGGAGGTGGCCACCCTTCCCCACTGCGGACCGAAATACCGCAATTCGCACCGCCCGGGGCGTGTTTACACAGGTGTGCTCGCCTGCAACTATTTCCTCATCCCTGTTCTGGAATGCGGACGTCAGACAAAACTATGGATTCGTCTATCACTTTAGTTCCTAGTGGTCGTCGGGTGTTGCGTATTCCAATTCCACCTTTACCGAGTAACTTAAATATAATTAAAGTCTTATCTTCGAGGAGTTTAAATGGACCCATTGGTTTAAGCAGACAATGGACGATTAGTTCATCCATTAATCGAGTATGATGGTCACGAATCCACTTCCTCTCAGATGTATACTGTTTGATACAGATGTCAAGCTAGCTAAAGAAGTGGGTGATAAATTTTTCCTTTTAACGTTCGATATGAAAAAAAAAAAACGTCATAAACTCCAGATATAAAACCGAGGAAGAAGAATTCTATGTGTACCTGATTTTATGAAATTATTTAGCGTTCTTGCCTCGCATTCGGGGAATCCCCCTTCCGGGCATCCAGATTTGGGTTTTCCATGGTTTCCCCCAGGTGAATGCCGGGATGCTACCTTCAAAAGACCATGACCGAATTCATTCCCATTCCCGTCTCTCCGGGGGCCGTTAAGGTCCGCGATCATTGCCACATCACAGGTGCTTTCAGAGGTGCAAATATTTTCTTCGGTTTTGTGGCGTGAAATATACTTGCGTTTGATTAAGCGTGAACCATTACTATTTTTTACTAAAAACAAAAGAAGTCCACATTAGCGTATATTACCTACAAAACATTTCTGTTCCCATGTCTCCTTGTTATTACAGAGCAAAGCACATACTATTAATCAGTCACATTGCTATACAGTACAGCAATATTTCATACATCTCCAATGACACCTGATAAAGTGAAGTTACAGTGAGTTTATTCCTTGACAGCCTTTTCAGTCCCTGGCTTTACCCTATAATGTCTGATCATAGTCCTCTATCCCCCCCTCCCCTTTTTCTATATAGTGTTCCTAATTAAAAATTCATTCATATACCGAAAACATACTTTTGCACATCATATCGGATTCGTTATGAACCAATTTAATAGCTAACAGCATTAATGATAGCTAACGAATTTTGGCTAGATACATTTTCATAGAAGATCCCCACACATCGACAAGTATCCAAAACGTCACCATAGGTTCTATTACGCCTAAGATAGTGCTCACACCTGAACTGTTAGGTCAAAGTGGGTGTTTAGATATTTTATCCACTCAGGCCTCATCACCTAAAGTCTAGTGCGAGATTGTGGTCATGGTCAACTTAGGCTCCATACACCACTCAGAATTATTCCACCAATATCCATTCTAACAGCATTATACGCCACCTACAGCCCCTCAACACTCTTCCTATCTTCCAATGACATCCATACTACACCATACAAGCAATGGTCTGACTGTGGATTTGTACCCAAGTCCTTCGCTTCTCTAGTACATCACCCATCTCTGTTAAATGATTTTTATGTAGTGAGAATCAAAATTCACCAGTACAGCACATTATTTCTCTAATCTCTGCTGTCACTGGTAAAAAAAAATATTTCATCACACTGGTAATTTTTGCCAACAAGCTCAAACCTATATTGTCTGTCTATCCAGACCAATCTATGTATCAATTCTGTAATGTTTTCGTAAGCAATCACAAATTGAGTGCCCTTAGCAATCCCTTGTGACACATCAGTGATTGACTAGAAACAGAGAGATATACGCTGTGCCATGGACTTACCCACCTTTAACTGTATTTTACAGCACATCAAGTATGTTCCAGGAACGAAACATCGTTTGTTAATCTTACTAATTTCACCCCTGCCCTTTGTGATAAAAATCGAGTCAGTGTAAGGCAGTGCTAAGCACAGAACATGCTGATTCGTCATAAAATGCCTGTGACCAAGGTGGAGATAATCCCTTATAGAAGAAATCCAGTGCCAGCTTCTACTGATATTCTATTCCTAATTCTTTCACCAAGATCCACCCCTAGCCTCATCACCAACATACCCACAGCACTTCCTCAAACCACCTTCTGTTTTCCAATGATTCCCAATCCAACCCCTGATCAGTTACAGACAGGGTTACCTTCTGTTCGTGCGTTAAAGTAAACCAAAAATTCGCAAAGTCTTCTGCTAATCATTAACAGGGATTCCAGCTACCAAAATGTTCACTTAAGGTGGTTCTACTGCAGTTTTTCCAAGAAAATTCTCCAGGATAATATTTTTCAACCAATCAGGTGCCAGGAGAGTTCTCCATTCGGTTTAAATGTTCCCATCTGACGCCAAACTTCGGATTCAGGGCCAAGTGTGACATTTGACTGTAATTGCATGCTTTGTTCAAGTAACCACGATAGAGTTATCATAATGCTCTTAGCTAACTGATAGTTTCTTGGTCATCAAACAGGCATCATAACCCACATTTTAATAGAAGACCCCCACATATCGACAAGTATCCAAAGGTGCAGACACTAGTTCTATTGCGCCGAAGATAGCACCCACGCTTGAACTGTCGTAAATTGTTAGGTCAAAGTGGGTGTTTGGATATTTTATCCACTCAGGCCTCATGATCTAAAGTCTAATGACAGATTGTGGTCATGGCCAACTTAGGCTCCATACACCACTCAGAATTATTCTGCCAATATCCATTCTAACAGCATTATACACCACATACAGCCCCTGACACTCTTCCAATCTCCCAATGACATCCAGTCCAGTTCCTTTATTAAGGCACTTGTTGAATATTTTCCGCTAATAAATCTAGCTGCTATATTTTGCACCTTGCATTTGATGTACAAAAAATGTGGTCTCCATACTACACCACACAAGCAATGGTCTGACTGTGGGTTTGTACCCAAGTCCTTCGCTTCTCTGGTACATCCCCTCATCACCCTCTCTGTTAAATGATTTTTATGTAGTGAAAAACGTGAGAAACACAATTCGTATGGCAACACAAACGGCAGTAAACTGTAAAGAGTACAGTGAAATGGGAGATTGCCTAAGCCCTGAAGCAATGGTTAGAAGCACACGTTGATGGTGAGCATAATTCTATAACCATATATTTTAGACTCAAATTAACAGAGGAAGTAGACACACGCACACACTTGTACATGCATACAGCGAGGTCGACAGGACTAACAGCAAGCATCATGGAAACGATGAAGTGTGGCAGAATTGTCGTTACCACTGATTAACTGGGCAGAACTATCGTTAAAAAAATCATCAGACAGACGAGTTTAAGTCAGGTATCACAATACTTGCACTTACACGCACAAAGAGAGACGCAGATATACATGTACAAGTCTACACAACTACCAGTACCAATCATGGAAACAAAAAAGTGGTGTAGTACTTTCTTGCCCCATGACTGGCTGAAAAACAGAACTCTCCTTACATATCATCTGCCTGGCGAGATAGAGGGTGTGCAAAAAATGGCATGTTTTCACCATACACCTAAGTATTTACATCATAAATAGTGTTCATCACACACAATTGATTACATTTACCATCAATACGTTTCTCCCACACTGCAACCCTATCTGCCATTCATTAAGAGTGCCCCAGGTACCATGAGTTACAATAGACATTTGACTATCAGAACCCCTCATATTCATACTAGGTCTCAACCACAAATCCATACGTATCCACGCACAACCTCAAAGAAACAGGAACAGCAAATCATACATCCAGACAGAAGAGTTTAATTAATGTATCACCACATTTACAGAGACGCACAAACACTCACATTTCCATGCCTACAGCGAGCTAGACACAACAACCACCCAAATCATGACGACGAAAAAGTGGAGTAGAACCCCCATGGCTCATAACTGACCAAAAAATCATCAGTAACATAATATGTTCCAGGCACCATACTCTTCACATCAATATCATCTCATTTATTTCACACTACAGACCTCACTACCATCCAGTATCATGTGTGCTAGGTACAAAACTGTTCACATCAGCACCAACACGTCTATCCCACACCTAAGCCTTTACTGCCATTCAGTAACATTTACCCCAGGTACCACGAGTAGCAGTAGACATCTGGTCATCAGACAGATATCATAACTCCCATATTCATACTAGGTCTCAACCAAAAATCTGTACGTCACCTCACACAAGCAAGGTATCACCACATTTACGAAAAAAACACACAGACATAGAGACGCATACACACGTTCATTTCCAGGCCTACAGCGATCTCGACTCAACAACTAGCCCAATCATGGCAACGAAAAAGTGGAACAGAACACCCATGACTGGCCAAAAATCATAGAAAGACACACATAAACATATACATACACACTAACATGTCAATGCATTCAAACAGTTCCATTCATCACCACACATAACTGGAGGAAAAACTGAAGAGTTACAGGATGTGTGAAGTTTGAAATCACAGCCACATCTCTCCCACACCGCAACCCTTTCTGTCATTTAGTAACATGTGACCCAGGTACCATGAGTTACAATAGACACTTGTCTATCAGACAGATATCATAACCTCCATATTCATACTAGGTCTCACCCACAAACCCATACGTCTCCACACAAGCACAAACATATGGGAGGAACAGCAATTCATACGTCCAGATAAATGAGTTTAAGGAAGGTATCACCATACTTACGCACACAGACACATATATCCATGCCTACAGCGAGCTCAACACAACAACGAGCCCAATCATGGAAAATAAAAAGTGGGACAGAACCCCCATGGCTCAAGACTGACGAAAAAAAATCATCATTAACATGTGTTCCAAGTAACAAACTCCTCACATCAAAATCATATCATTTAACTCACACTACAGACCTCTCTGCCATTCAGTATCGTTGGTAATATGTACAAATCTGTTCACATGATCAGCACCACCTCTATCCCACGCCACAAGCCTTTTCTGCTATTCAGTAATATTTGCCCCACGTACCACGAGTATCAGTAGTCACATGGTCATCAGACAAATATCATAACTCCCATACTCATACTAGACCTCACACACAAACATAACTGACCAAAAAACCATCAGACAGACGTTAGAGTGTGTGCAAACGATGACATGTTTTTGCCATACACCTCAGTACTTATCACATTATCAATTAATTACAACAACACATAGGTAGCCAGTCATTGTGAAATCTCAAAGTCGAATATAATCCTATCGTGATAGACACACAGCCACATAGAAAGACACACACTCACATGTCCATGCATACACACAGATGACTGAACACCCTAGGTCGAGACTGAATAGTTACAGGATGTGCGAAATATTTCATTTCTTTGCCACAAACCTCGGTGCTCATCATACCCAAATGATTACATCTACATAGGTGGCCACTGATGGAAACATCTCAAGTAGACTCCTACCACCATAATTTCACACATAACCACACAGGAACAAGTACACACACATATGTCCATGCATATACCACAATTTCATAAGTTACCACATACATACATACAAGTAACTGCAGGAAAGGGACCCGACACACGACGTCCACACTAAGGTGTTACATGATAGGCAGATGAAAGCATGTCTTTACAATACATCTCAGTGCTCACCACACATACTTGATTTTTAATGTGCCATCAGTATAGCTGGTGGCTGGAACTAAGCTCATGGCAATGTTTTGGCCAAAGGTCATTTGTTAATAGCAGCTCATCAAAGACAAATTTTGTGTGAACCTGCCCGGGCGGGCGCGGCGGGAGGTGGCCACCCTTCCCCACTGCGGACCGAAATACCGCAATTCGCACCGCCCGGGGCGTGTTTACACAGGTGTGCTCGCCTGCAACTATTTCCTCATCCCTGTTCTGGAATGCGGACGTCAGACAAAACTATGGATTCGTCTATCACTTTAGTTCCTAGTGGTCGTCGGGTGTTGCGTATTCCAATTCCACCTTTACCGAGTAACTTAAATATAATTAAAGTCTTATCTTCGAGGAGTTTAAATGGACCCATTGGTTTAAGCAGACAATGGACGATTAGTTCATCCATTAATCGAGTATGATGGTCACGAATCCACTTCCTCTCAGATGTATACTGTTTGATACAGATGTCAAGCTAGCTAAAGAAGTGGGTGATAAATTTTTCCTTTTAACGTTCGATATGAAAAAAAAAAAAACGTCATAAACTCCAGATATAAAACCGAGGAAGAAGAATTCTATGTGTACCTGATTTTATGAAATTATTTAGCGTTCTTGCCTCGCATTCGGGGAATCCCCCTTCCGGGCATCCAGATTTGGGTTTTCCATGGTTTCCCCCAGGTGAATGCCGGGATGCTACCTTCAAAAGACCATGACCGAATTCATTCCCATTCCCGTCTCTCCGGGGGCCGTTAAGGTCCGCGATCATTGCCACATCACAGGTGCTTTCAGAGGTGCAAATATTTTCTTCGGTTTTGTGGCGTGAAATATACTTGCGTTTGATTAAGCGTGAACCATTACTATTTTTTACTAAAAACAAAAGAAGTCCACATTAGCGTATATTACCTACAAAACATTTCTGTTCCCATGTCTCCTTGTTATTACAGAGCAAAGCACATACTATTAATCAGTCACATTGCTATACAGTACAGCAATATTTCATACATCTCCAATGACACCTGATAAAGTGAAGTTACAGTGAGTTTATTCCTTGACAGCCTTTTCAGTCCCTGGCTTTACCCTATAATGTCTGATCATAGTCCTCTATCCCCCCCCCTCCCCTTTTTCTATATAGTGTTCCTAATTAAAAATTCATTCATATACCGAAAACATACTTTTGCACATCATATCGGATTCGTTATGAACCAATTTAATAGCTAACAGCATTAATGATAGCTAACGAATTTTGGCTAGATACATTTTCATAGAAGATCCCCACACATCGACAAGTATCCAAAACGTCACCATAGGTTCTATTACGCCTAAGATAGTGCTCACACCTGAACTGTCGTAAATTGTTAGGTCAAAGTGGGTGTTTAGATATTTTATCCACTCAGGCCTCATCACCTAAAGTCTAGTGCGAGATTGTGGTCATGGTCAACTTAGGCTCCATACACCACTCAGAATTATTCCACCAATATCCATTCTAACAGCATTATACGCCACCTACAGCCCCTCAACACTCTTCCTATCTTCCAATGACATCCATACTACACCATACAAGCAATGGTCTGACTGTGGATTTGTACCCAAGTCCTTCGCTTCTCTAGTACATCACCCATCTCTGTTAAATGATTTTTATGTAGTGAGAATCAAAATTCACCAGTACAGCACATTATTTCTCTAATCTCTGCTGTCACTGGTAAAAAAAAATATTTCATCACACTGGTAATTTTTGCCAACAAGCTCAAACCTATATTGTCTGTCTATCCAGACCAATCTATGTATCAATTCTGTAATGTTTTCGTAAGCAATCACAAATTGAGTGCCCTTAGCAATCCCTTGTGACACATCAGTGATTGACTAGAAACAGAGAGATATACGCTGTGCCATGGACTTACCCACCTTTAACTGTATTTTACAGCACAGCAAGTATGTTCCAGGAACGAAACATCGTTTGTTAATCTTACTAATTTCACCCCTGCCCTTTGTGATAAAAATCGAGTCAGTGTAAGGCAGTGCTAAGCACAGAACATGCTGATTCGTCATAAAATGCCTGTGACCAAGGTGGAGATAATCCCTTTTTAGAAGAAATCCAGTGCCAGCTTCTACTGATATTCTATTCCTAATTCTTTCACCAAGATCCACCCCTAGCCTCATCACCAACATACCCACAGCACTTCCTCAAACCACCTTCTGTTTTCCAATGATTCCCAATCCAACCCCTGATCAGTTACAGACAGGGTTACCTTCTGTTCGTGCGTTAAAGTAAACCAAAAATTCGCAAAGTCTTCTGCTAATCATTAACAGGGATTCCAGCTACCAAAATGTTCACTTAAGGTGGTTCTACTGCAGTTTTTCCAAGAAAATTCTCCAGGATAATATTTTTCAACCAATCAGGTGCCAGGAGAGTTCTCCATTCGGTTTAAATGTTCCCATCTGACGCCAAACTTCGGATTCAGGGCCAAGTGTGACATTTGACTGTAATTGCATGCTTTGTTCAAGTAACCACGATAGAGTTATCATAATGCTCTTAGCTAACTGATAGTTTCTTGGTCATCAAACAGGCATCATAACCCACATTTTAATAGAAGACCCCCACATATCGACAAGTATCCAAAGGTGCAGACACTAGTTCTATTGCGCCGAAGATAGCACCCACGCTTGAACTGTCGTAAATTGTTAGGTCAAAGTGGGTGTTTGGATATTTTATCCACTCAGGCCTCATCATCTAAAGTCTAATGACAGATTGTGGTCATGGCCAACTTAGGCTCCATACACCACTCAGAATTATTCTGCCAATATCCATTCTAACAGCATTATACACCACATACAGCCCCTGACACTCTTCCAATCTCCCAATGACATCCAGTCCAGTTCCTTTATTAAGGCACTTGTTGAATATTTTCCGCTAATAAATCTAGCTGCTATATTTTGCACCTTGCATTTGATGTACAAAAAATGTGGTCTCCATACTACACCACACAAGCAATGGTCTGACTGTGGGTTTGTACCCAAGTCCTTCGCTTCTCTGGTACATCCCCTCATCACCCTCTCTGTTAAATGATTTTTATGTAGTGAAAAACGTGAGAAACACAATTCGTATGGCAACACAAACGGCAGTAAACTGTAAAGAGTACAGTGAAATGGGAGATTGCCTAAGCCCTGAAGCAATGGTTAGAAGCACACGTTGATGGTGAGCATAATTCTATAACCATATATTTTAGACTCAAATTAACAGAGGAAGTAGACACACGCACACACTTGTACATGCATACAGCGAGGTCGACAGGACTAACAGCAAGCATCATGGAAACGATGAAGTGTGGCAGAATTGTCGTTACCACTGATTAACTGGGCAGAACTATCGTTAAAAAAATCATCAGACAGACGAGTTTAAGTCAGGTATCACAATACTTGCACTTACACGCACAAAGAGAGACGCAGATATACATGTACAAGTCTACACAACTACCAGTACCAATCATGGAAACAAAAAAGTGGTGTAGTACTTTCTTGCCCCATGACTGGCTGAAAAACAGAACTCTCCTTACATATCATCTGCCTGGCGAGATAGAGGGTGTGCAAAAAATGGCATGTTTTCACCATACACCTAAGTATTTACATCATAAATAGTGTTCATCACACACAATTGATTACATTTACCATCAATACGTTTCTCCCACACTGCAACCCTATCTGCCATTCATTAAGAGTGCCCCAGGTACCATGAGTTACAATAGACATTTGACTATCAGAACCCCTCATATTCATACTAGGTCTCAACCACAAATCCATACGTATCCACGCACAACCTCAAAGAAACAGGAACAGCAAATCATACATCCAGACAGAAGAGTTTAATTAATGTATCACCACATTTACAGAGACGCACAAACACTCACATTTCCATGCCTACAGCGAGCTAGACACAACAACCACCCAAATCATGACGACGAAAAAGTGGAGTAGAACCCCCATGGCTCATAACTGACCAAAAAATCATCAGTAACATAATATGTTCCAGGCACCATACTCTTCACATCAATATCATCTCATTTATTTCACACTACAGACCTCACTACCATCCAGTATCATGTGTGCTAGGTACAAAACTGTTCACATCAGCACCAACACGTCTATCCCACACCTAAGCCTTTACTGCCATTCAGTAACATTTACCCCAGGTACCACGAGTAGCAGTAGACATCTGGTCATCAGACAGATATCATAACTCCCATATTCATACTAGGTCTCAACCAAAAATCTGTACGTCACCTCACACAAGCAAGGTATCACCACATTTACGAAAAAAACACACAGACATAGAGACGCATACACACGTTCATTTCCAGGCCTACAGCGATCTCGACTCAACAACTAGCCCAATCATGGCAACGAAAAAGTGGAACAGAACACCCATGACTGGCCAAAAATCATAGAAAGACACACATAAACATATACATACACACTAACATGTCAATGCATTCAAACAGTTCCATTCATCACCACACATAACTGGAGGAAAAACTGAAGAGTTACAGGATGTGTGAAGTTTGAAATCACAGCCACATCTCTCCCACACCGCAACCCTTTCTGTCATTTAGTAACATGTGACCCAGGTACCATGAGTTACAATAGACACTTGTCTATCAGACAGATATCATAACCTCCATATTCATACTAGGTCTCACCCACAAACCCATACGTCTCCACACAAGCACAAACATATGGGAGGAACAGCAATTCATACGTCCAGATAAATGAGTTTAAGGAAGGTATCACCATACTTACGCACACAGACACATATATCCATGCCTACAGCGAGCTCAACACAACAACGAGCCCAATCATGGAAAATAAAAAGTGGGACAGAACCCCCATGGCTCAAGACTGACGAAAAAAAATCATCATTAACATGTGTTCCAAGTAACAAACTCCTCACATCAAAATCATATCATTTAACTCACACTACAGACCTCTCTGCCATTCAGTATCGTTGGTAATATGTACAAATCTGTTCACATGATCAGCACCACCTCTATCCCACGCCACAAGCCTTTTCTGCTATTCAGTAATATTTGCCCCACGTACCACGAGTATCAGTAGTCACATGGTCATCAGACAAATATCATAACTCCCATACTCATACTAGACCTCACACACAAACATAACTGACCAAAAAACCATCAGACAGACGTTAGAGTGTGTGCAAACGATGACATGTTTTTGCCATACACCTCAGTACTTATCACATTATCAATTAATTACAACAACACATAGGTAGCCAGTCATTGTGAAATCTCAAAGTCGAATATAATCCTATCGTGATAGACACACAGCCACATAGAAAGACACACACTCACATGTCCATGCATACACACAGATGACTGAACACCCTAGGTCGAGACTGAATAGTTACAGGATGTGCGAAATATTTCATTTCTTTGCCACAAACCTCGGTGCTCATCATACCCAAATGATTACATCTACATAGGTGGCCACTGATGGAAACATCTCAAGTAGACTCCTACCACCATAATTTCACACATAACCACACAGGAACAAGTACACACACATATGTCCATGCATATACCACAATTTCATAAGTTACCACATACATACATACAAGTAACTGCAGGAAAGGGACCCGACACACGACGTCCACACTAAGGTGTTACATGATAGGCAGATGAAAGCATGTCTTTACAATACATCTCAGTGCTCACCACACATACTTGATTTTTAATGTGCCATCAGTATAGCTGGTGGCTGGAACTAAGCTCATGGCAATGTTTTGGCCAAAGGTCATTTGTTAATAGCAGCTCATCAAAGACAAATTTTGTGTGAACCTGCCCGGGCGGGCGCGGCGGGAGGTGGCCACCCTTCCCCACTGCGGACCGAAATACCGCAATTCGCACCGCCCGGGGCGTGTTTACACAGGTGTGCTCGCCTGCAACTATTTCCTCATCCCTGTTCTGGAATGCGGACGTCAGACAAAACTATGGATTCGTCTATCACTTTAGTTCCTAGTGGTCGTCGGGTGTTGCGTATTCCAATTCCACCTTTACCGAGTAACTTAAATATAATTAAAGTCTTATCTTCGAGGAGTTTAAATGGACCCATTGGTTTAAGCAGACAATGGACGATTAGTTCATCCATTAATCGAGTATGATGGTCACGAATCCACTTCCTCTCAGATGTATACTGTTTGATACAGATGTCAAGCTAGCTAAAGAAGTGGGTGATAAATTTTTCCTTTTAACGTTCGATATGAAAAAAAAAAAAACGTCATAAACTCCAGATATAAAACCGAGGAAGAAGAATTCTATGTGTACCTGATTTTATGAAATTATTTAGCGTTCTTGCCTCGCATTCGGGGAATCCCCCTTCCGGGCATCCAGATTTGGGTTTTCCATGGTTTCCCCCAGGTGAATGCCGGGATGCTACCTTCAAAAGACCATGACCGAATTCATTCCCATTCCCGTCTCTCCGGGGGCCGTTAAGGTCCGCGATCATTGCCACATCACAGGTGCTTTCAGAGGTGCAAATATTTTCTTCGGTTTTGTGGCGTGAAATATACTTGCGTTTGATTAAGCGTGAACCATTACTATTTTTTACTAAAAACAAAAGAAGTCCACATTAGCGTATATTACCTACAAAACATTTCTGTTCCCATGTCTCCTTGTTATTACAGAGCAAAGCACATACTATTAATCAGTCACATTGCTATACAGTACAGCAATATTTCATACATCTCCAATGACACCTGATAAAGTGAAGTTACAGTGAGTTTATTCCTTGACAGCCTTTTCAGTCCCTGGCTTTACCCTATAATGTCTGATCATAGTCCTCTATCCCCCCCCCTCCCCTTTTTCTATATAGTGTTCCTAATTAAAAATTCATTCATATACCGAAAACATACTTTTGCACATCATATCGGATTCGTTATGAACCAATTTAATAGCTAACAGCATTAATGATAGCTAACGAATTTTGGCTAGATACATTTTCATAGAAGATCCCCACACATCGACAAGTATCCAAAACGTCACCATAGGTTCTATTACGCCTAAGATAGTGCTCACACCTGAACTGTCGTAAATTGTTAGGTCAAAGTGGGTGTTTAGATATTTTATCCACTCAGGCCTCATCACCTAAAGTCTAGTGCGAGATTGTGGTCATGGTCAACTTAGGCTCCATACACCACTCAGAATTATTCCACCAATATCCATTCTAACAGCATTATACGCCACCTACAGCCCCTCAACACTCTTCCTATCTTCCAATGACATCCATACTACACCATACAAGCAATGGTCTGACTGTGGATTTGTACCCAAGTCCTTCGCTTCTCTAGTACATCACCCATCTCTGTTAAATGATTTTTATGTAGTGAGAATCAAAATTCACCAGTACAGCACATTATTTCTCTAATCTCTGCTGTCACTGGTAAAAAAAAATATTTCATCACACTGGTAATTTTTGCCAACAAGCTCAAACCTATATTGTCTGTCTATCCAGACCAATCTATGTATCAATTCTGTAATGTTTTCGTAAGCAATCACAAATTGAGTGCCCTTAGCAATCCCTTGTGACACATCAGTGATTGACTAGAAACAGAGAGATATACGCTGTGCCATGGACTTACCCACCTTTAACTGTATTTTACAGCACAGCAAGTATGTTCCAGGAACGAAACATCGTTTGTTAATCTTACTAATTTCACCCCTGCCCTTTGTGATAAAAATCGAGTCAGTGTAAGGCAGTGCTAAGCACAGAACATGCTGATTCGTCATAAAATGCCTGTGACCAAGGTGGAGATAATCCCTTTTAGAAGAAATCCAGTGCCAGCTTCTACTGATATTCTATTCCTAATTCTTTCACCAAGATCCACCCCTAGCCTCATCACCAACATACCCACAGCACTTCCTCAAACCACCTTCTGTTTTCCAATGATTCCCAATCCAACCCCTGATCAGTTACAGACAGGGTTACCTTCTGTTCGTGCGTTAAAGTAAACCAAAAATTCGCAAAGTCTTCTGCTAATCATTAACAGGGATTCCAGCTACCAAAATGTTCACTTAAGGTGGTTCTACTGCAGTTTTTCCAAGAAAATTCTCCAGGATAATATTTTTCAACCAATCAGGTGCCAGGAGAGTTCTCCATTCGGTTTAAATGTTCCCATCTGACGCCAAACTTCGGATTCAGGGCCAAGTGTGACATTTGACTGTAATTGCATGCTTTGTTCAAGTAACCACGATAGAGTTATCATAATGCTCTTAGCTAACTGATAGTTTCTTGGTCATCAAACAGGCATCATAACCCACATTTTAATAGAAGACCCCCACATATCGACAAGTATCCAAAGGTGCAGACACTAGTTCTATTGCGCCGAAGATAGCACCCACGCTTGAACTGTCGTAAATTGTTAGGTCAAAGTGGGTGTTTGGATATTTTATCCACTCAGGCCTCATCATCTAAAGTCTAATGACAGATTGTGGTCATGGCCAACTTAGGCTCCATACACCACTCAGAATTATTCTGCCAATATCCATTCTAACAGCATTATACACCACATACAGCCCCTGACACTCTTCCAATCTCCCAATGACATCCAGTCCAGTTCCTTTATTAAGGCACTGTTGAATATTTTCCGCTAATAAATCTAGCTGCTATATTTTGCACCTTGCATTTGATGTACAAAAAATGTGGTCTCCATACTACACCACACAAGCAATGGTCTGACTGTGGGTTTGTACCCAAGTCCTTCGCTTCTCTGGTACATCCCCTCATCACCCTCTCTGTTAAATGATTTTTATGTAGTGAAAAACGTGAGAA
>JARYHS010012519.1:205741146-205855391 GCA_031002005.1 Vandiemenella viatica | reverse complement strand
CTGTATGGTCGACCTTAAAGGGGTCGGCCATACAGACAGCTAAATGAAATAATCACAAAAAAAAAAAAAAAAAGCGTGGCTGTAAAGGGACCACCGGGACCTAAAACTTTACACTATCTGGTTGGTTCTGAAAGGGCCAACGAGGTTTAAAAAGAAATTAAAAACACTTCTCGCTGTCTGTTTAATGGCCAACAAGATAAAAATATTAACACTATAAGAAATAAAACACAGCACATGGATGGGTAGCCGTAAATGGGCCATCTATCCATCAAAAACTAGGCCGATCAGCCTAAAATTTTAGGCACTAGACCGATCAACATACACAACTTTGAAAACACTAGCCACGTTGCTGCTCTCATTATTTAAAATAATAAACAAATCGTTGGGCAGGTCAACGTCTGACCATAAGTCTAAAACAGTGGACAATCAATTAAAATCTGGCGCACGGTCAAAGGTACGGCACAAGCATCACATTCCGGTGGGTTCTCACGGAGTTGAAGGAATCCATGTATCAGAGGATAGTGCCCTGTATGGAGGCGAGTAAGGAGAACCTCATCCCTCCTCGCCCGCTGGAAGGAGCTGCTCCACGGTTGAACGGTCGGTTTGATAAGCCGGAGCTTATTATGCTCCACCTCCAGCCATTGCTCTGCCAAACATCAAAAACAAATCTTTTCACCGCTGAGGCAAGGCTGACTTTGGGACCGGATCAAAGTCAATTCTGACCTTGTCGCAGTATTGCATAACCATTGATTTATTTTTCGTATAACTATAAAGAATCGAGACTTGTCTATTATCAACAGTTTCAAAGTTTATTACTGTGCTTTTGTTTGTATCCTCAAGGAACTACATTTGAGACATCACGTACCCAAAAATGCAAGGTTCTTTTTCCACAATGTCTAATATTCGTAGCAACTCTTATCCAATCTATGCCATACAAACAACCTCCAGATTCTCTCTTGATAAGTCACCATAGTAACTAAAACTTTTTCTTTCTCTAAGGGCAATCATTATTCAATTTCGTTCGTGCCCAAAGAACAAAATATAATTCTTTCATAAAAATTATTTCTGTTGTGTACCAGCAGGCTAAAATGGCAGCTACATCAGCTGCCTCGTTCCCTCTTATTCCCACATGACCAGGTACCCAGCAGAATACGACCACCTTTCCCGACGATTGGAGGGGTTAGAAGGTGTCCTGTATATCCTGGAAAATACGATCCGCTGGGTACGTACTTCCTAAATCATGAATGCAGCTGAGGGAATCACAGCATATGATGTACTTCATAACGCGACTTACTTTCATATGCTGGAGCGACTTTAACAAAGCGTTACACTCTGCAGTGTAGATGCTGCACATACTATTCAGCTTGTATATGTAAGTCGCTCGAGGAATACTAAGGAGCAACCTACTCCGTTAGCCTGCTTAGACCATCCGTGAAAACATGATGCTGGTTTAAAACATTGTTAAAGATTCTGACATTGTCGGCAGTAAACGGCTTGTTGTACCGTGACAGGTCTAAAATCATTCTGGGCGTGCTTAAAAGCCAGGGAGGAGATTTACTCCAACCATGGTGATAAAAAGAGGGCAGTTCAAACTTGTATTCCCCTAAAATAACCCTTGTATGGTAGCTAAACGGTAAGGTTGTTCAATGGTGATTGTGTAAAGCCGTTCAAAGTTAGGATGAATAACTACGTCGTACACGGGACGACCTGCCACACACACATTTTTTAAACATTCAGAGCTTTTAGGGCTCTGGCTATAACATCTTTCAGATATTGAAACCAAGTTAATCTACTGTGGAAAATAAGGCCCAGAAGCCGAATACTTTCACTAAAACTTAAAACGGTGTTCCTCATGGTAAGATCAGACTCCGGTAAAAGACTTCAACTACGAGTAAAAAGTACACACCGGATTTTCTCGGCTGAGAAACGAAAGCTGGTGTGTACTGACCATTCATCCAACCTGTGTAGCGTAAGTTGCAGTTTCCGCTCCACGACTCTCAATCTAGATGAGTTACAGAAAATTAAGAAGTCGTCAACGTACAAGAAGTATCGAATAGGCCTCTTGGACAGAAGAACTTATCCGGAAGAATACCCGATAAGAATTCTTGTCAGCCATACTCCAGGAAAAACTAATTCTCACAGTTGAAATGCTATTAATCGCCATAGCGGAAAGGGTCAAGCTTAAAACTGATCCTTGAGGAACACCGCTTTCTTGAATAAAAAGGTCTGACACATCACTGCCGATTCTGTACCGGAAGCAACGTCGCGATAAAAATGACTTTAAAAAGCGGGGCAATTTTCCCTGAATCCCCATTCATATAACTGTTTTAAAATAACATGCCGCCAGGTAGTGTCCTATGCCTTTTCGATGTTAAAAAATACATCCTCAAGGTGTTGGGAGGATGAAAGCGTCCTGTATTGCAACTTCCAGTAATATCAGGTTACCGTAGTGGAATGGAACTTCCTAAATCCACACTGAAAGCGGCTCAGCAGATCACGGGACTCCAGACACCAGACGAGGTCGCGGTTGACCATTCGATTTAGAGTCTTCGCGATGCAGCTCGTTAAGGCGATGCAACGATAACTACTTGGCAATAAATTGTTGCTTCTTTCCACGAGTCGGGGAAGTGTCTCCGGTCCAAATATCATTAAAAATACGCAAGAGGTACTCCTTCGCAAGTTTGCTAAGATGCTTCAGCATCCGGTATTAAATCAGCTCAGGCCCTGACGCGGTGCCTTTGGCACTGTTTAGTGCCTATTCCAGCTCCCAAGAGGAAAATGGGCTATTGTATGCCTGTAAATCCGATGAGTCGAGGCTAAAAGTTTGACTTTCCGCAGAAATTCTTCGTTGTTGGACCGTCAGACCTGCAGACGAAATGATGGCAGCGAAATACTCTGCCATCAGCTGCACTATGTTTCGCTCGTCGGTGGCTACACGCCCCTAATCCGATAATCCAGATACTGGTGGTCTGGGGTACCTCCCAGATATACGGCGTATAGTCTCCCTTACATTTGACGAAGTTGTGGAACGGTTAATGGTACTCACAAAGTTCTGCCATAACTTTCTTTCTCTTCCTTAATCACGCTGTGCGCCTTGGATCTAGCAATTTGAAACGCTTTGAGGTTTCCGGGTGTTGAGCGCAACCCAAAACGATGCAAGGTCCGTCTGCGACCCTGTATAGCGGAACGACATTCGCCGTACCACCAACGTACGGACGTTCTGCGTAGCGCACCGGAGCTGCTAGGTATGGAAATATCATCCCGCTTCTCACAGTTAAGGAGTTGAGAGCCTGCCTACTGATGGTTATTTCCAGCAGAAACGTCCCATTCCTCAGGTTTTTTTTTTACCGAATTCAGGGTCCCTTCCAGACCATCTAATCCCATTAATATATTAAAAAGTGAAACATTTTAAAAGATCCTTCTACTCGTTGCACTATTATAGAAGCATTGGCAAGCGAACAAACTCTTCTGTTACTATCATTTTCAATAGCAGGGAGGCTATCTATCCTCACCCGCTTCTTAGAACTGGGTACCGCAGTATTTGATTTGTATTGTTTTTTTTTTAAAGTTTTAGCTTGAATTTTGATCGCCCGAGTTAAGGAGGAAAAATCCGATTGCGCGTACCTCCATTGCAGATCCACCGGGCTAATACAACAGGGGTGTGCAGGTACACCTGAGGTAGCACGCTAGCGAGTGATTGTCCTTGTCACTCATTCACCTCCTCGGCACGTGTCAAATCTTGTGGTTGAGGGTTTATTTTTTTTATATAGAAGATTGTTCCATCCTCGCAATCCGTGTGATCGACGATGCCAAGATCCCCAATCTCCTAGACACACAACGTTCCACAGTCACGCCTACGGTGGTCGTTGAAGTATGCAAGTAGTTTACGGTGTGAGAAGCATGCGGCGCCCACAATCTTTCAGCTCGGCCACCGCGGGTTCGCCAAACCCGTACCTGGCACTTGCGTACCAGGCCCCTGCACTGCAGGCACCCTGAGATCTGCTGAATTGTTCTCCCCGTTATCAGGCGTTCTTGTTACCTCTGCAGATCAAATTATTACGGCGTCCTCAAGTAAGATGTGAAGTAATCGTGGTGACGTACTGGAGAGTCAAATGAGTTGGAATTTCTTTCATGTCTACTTATTTACCTTCTGAACCTTTCCTTAAGAGGAGAAAATGTTAACCAATATATGGTAAGGCGATGTAGTAGTGACGGGTTTTCAGAGATACCTGAGTAGAATTCCATCTGGAACTTCTCTTTCTTTCTGGCATTACGCTTCTTCGACGTCAAGATAAAGGGAAAGGTCTCGAAGCAAGGAACGCGAAGGAATTTGGTCATTGCATTTTTGAAAGAATCCTCCCTGCATGCACCTGGAGTAGTTTGGAGACACCCTGGAAAACATAAATTCGGATGGCGACGTCCTCTCGAATTCAAGACCAGAGAATTACTGCTGAATCACCACCACGTTCGGTCTGGAATATCCGTTGGCCCATAGCTCACCTCTCTTTAGTTTATGTCAAGTGTACTAAAAAAACTGAGTAATCCGAACCCCCAATTCGCCTGTACCTGGCAGAATTGTTTGCGTAGGTTGGACTATAATGACACGGTCGGACTACTTGTTCAATTGACACCACAGTCTCGAAGTATATTTCTAGGTTTTCAACAAATAATACGATACGAATTCACTTTTATTTGTTGATAAATTCATTTTTTCCTTTTCTGACAACATCAATGATAAAGAACTCATTTATTGGAACCATTGACCCGTATCGTGATACCATAGTCTCGAAATATATTTCGAGGTTTTTAATTTCCTTTTATTTGTTGATAAACTCATTTATTCTTTTGCTGACGAGAACACTGATAAAGATCTCATTTATTGGAATCGCTGCCCGTAGACACTGTCAGAAGACTTGGAGTCGATTCTGTTCATTGGCGCAGAAGACAAGAGGAGGGTTGGGCGGCGGCGTCAGCACAGATAACGTCCCTGGCCGTATCGCCTGCTTCCTTCTTCCTGTCCGGAACACCACCATCAAGTAGGCCAGCAAGGATAACTCAAGCTACTAGCAGAGAATTAAAAATAAAAAGATGTCTAGAGATAGTGCCACTAATCATATATCGAACCTTCATATAGAACTCACTTATGTAAATTATGGTATTCCTAGCACTGATGATTCAGGGAAGATTCTCAAGAAAATAGAAAATTAGTTTTCAGCGGTGAGATGGTTGTGAGCGGAGTAAACAAAAACTATTTAATACAACAAAAATGTTTAAAAAACATAAAAACCGCCTTCAAAAAAGGGCTCTAAAAATTTTAAAATAACTTTATACTCTGTTTAGAAGAAAGTAAATCTAAATGGACAATATTTTACATTACTGTTATTGAAATTTTTACATTAATTAGTTATTTTTGGAGTCGGTGCCAGCTGTCAGATCGCACAGATCGAATTACTGAACTTTATTTGGTGTTCGAGGCGAACCGAGAGCACGACCAAAGTTCCAAATATTTTACAGCATGTCGTGAGGAAGATAGTTTTATTGCGGGAGACAGCTTAGGGAAACAAATTAACGGTATGTTATCTGTGGTTCAGCCTCGTTGGTCATCCAGGCATATCTCTGGCGGTATAGTGTGAGTTGGTAGGCTACTTCATGCAGTAAACACTTTATAGTTAGTATAATATCGGTGTATCATCTATATGTTTCAGTTTTGTTGAAAAATGTTTCTAGAATTAATTGTAGGTAAGTAGTAACATGATTTTTATGTGTTATAGTTATTTATTATTGTTTTTTATTATTGTTTTTATCTTTTTGTTTTTCTTGTTTAGGCTGGCACCGACTCCAAAAATAACTAATTAATGTAAAAATTTCAATAACAGTAATGTAAAATATTGTCCATTTAGATTTACTTTCTTCTAAACAGAGTATAAAGTTATTTTAAAATTTTTAGAGCCCTTTTTTGAAGGCGGTTTTTATGTTTTTTAAACAATTATTTTATTTTTAACTTTTTAGTGGTATTGTAGTTTATTTTAAATACTCCACAGCAGTTCTCATTTTGCGAACTTCCTGGTAGCTCAGTGGTTAAAGCAAATGCTTTCAAAAAAAAATCTGTCTTTATATACCCTAACAACTTTCAGAATGGGGTGAATTGGATGCTGTGTTAAGTAATGTCAGTTTACATTTTGGTCCAGGCTGTGTTTTGATCTAACCATAACAGCTGTTAAAGCTGCTGCTCGATAATCGAAACATGTAACATCTGGACATTAATACATACCACATACTCAAGTCTGTCTCTGGAATATATCTGTTCGTTCTGGCATCACACAGAAAATATATATTTGAATTGGTTTTCACAACATAAAAGCTCGGGGTCAAAGTTGAAATCTGACGTACATGTTGAGACATTAGGACACACACATTTTATAAATATTCTGCGATGACTTAAAAATAGCTTAATTGAATTTAACGGTACTTAAAACTTTGGATTTTGTAAAGAACTTTGTCAATTATAAAGGATGGGGGTAAAGGAGAAGTGGGGTTTGGCCTTTGGATACCAAATGTAGACTGTCTTTTCTGATTGATTTAAAGTATACGTTTGTAAATTTCTATTGATATCATATAAAATTTTTAGGTGTGTATAAAAAATAATTAAGGGGTGTGGAGGTGAAGAGTAGTTTGGTTTTTGTTAAGGTAGTGTGGACAGCATTTTTCTGTTTGTTTTAAAGTATACATGTACAAAGTTCCATCGAAACCAGATAAAAACTGTAGCTTTGTGTAAAGAACATTTACAAAAATTAAATGGGGTAAGGCAGTGAGCGGTTGGGTTTTGTAAACAGAATGTTTCTCTTTGTCCTTAAGTATACATTTGCAGTGTTACATCGAAATCTGATAAAAACGGTAGGTATCTATAAAGAATATTGAAAATTAGGAGGGTGGAGGTAGAAGGGAAGAGGAGTTGGGCTTCTGCAACCTAGTTTAAACACAATTGTTATGTATTTTTTAAAGTTTACGTGTGCAAATTTTCTTCAGAATCAGATAGAAACTGTGCTTTATATAGATTAAAGGGGTGGAAAGTGGGAGAGAGGTTTGGCTTCTCTAAACCAAATGCAGAGAGTATTTTTCTGTTTGTTTTGAAGTTTACATGTGCACACTTCCTTCAAAATCAGATAGAAACGGTAGCTTGATATAATGAACATTGTCAGTAATTAATGGGGTAGAAAGGGCAATAGGGTTTGTGTTTGTATCAAAGTAATGTGAGTAGTACGTTTCTTTTTCTATTTGCTTTAAGTATACACATGCGAAGTTCCACCGAAATCGGATTAAAATGTGGGTTTGTACAAACATTAAGGGATGTAAAAAGGGACCTAGGGTAGTTTTTTTCTTTTTGGGTCAGAAATCTTCTCCATAAAAAATACATATATGTGCCAACCTTTCATAAAGATCGATCAAATGGTGTCATCTGTAGCTTTCAAAAAGAAATTGACTAAAGTCAAGGAGCGGAAATGGGGAAAGGGGTTCAGTTATTGCAAACCAAAAGCTGACATTTTTTTTCTCTTCGTTTTAACAGTAAAGGTTTGCTGGATAAAAAACTGTGGGTTGTATAAAAATTAAACGGCTTAATGGGGAGTGGGGTGGGTTTTTTTTGGTCAGATACCTTCCTCATGAAAAAAATCACATATGAGTGGCCAACTTTCATGGTAATAGGTCAAATGGTGGCTACTGTAACTTTTTATAAAGAAAAAAAATTTGACAAAAATTTAGGGGTTGGTAGGAGGGAAAGGGGTTGAGCTTTGGCAGAACCAAATTTTGACAAGATTTTTCTGTTTGTTTGAAAGTATACATTGGCAAAGTTCAATCAAAATCAGATATGAAATATAGGTTTCTATAAAATTAAGGGGTATAAAGTGGTAGATGGGGTGGCTTTTTTATTTTTTGGTCAGAAACCTTCTCCATGAAATATTACATGTATATGACAACTTTAATGGAGATCAGTATAATGATGTCGACTTTAGTTTGTATTAAGAACATTGGCAAAAAGTAAGGGGTGGATAGGGTGAGAGGGATTCAGTTTTTTTCAAACCAAATGTTGACAGCATTTTTCTCTTTATTTTTGACTATACATGTCCAATGTTCTATTGAAATCGGATAAAAAATGTGGATTTGTATAAAAATTAAGGGGTGTAAAGGGAGAGAGGAGGTTTTTTTTAAAAAAAATTTGGGTCATAAACCTTTTCCATGAAAAATTACATATATATGCCAACTTTAATGTAAATCAGTTAAATGGTGTCGGCTTTAGCTTTGTATAAAGAACATTGGCAAAAATTATGGGGTGGATAGGGTGAGAGGGGTTCAGTTTTTTTCAAACCAAATGTTGACAGCATTTTTCTCTTTATTTTTGACTATTACATGTCCAAAGTTCTATTGAAATCGGATAAAAAATGTGGGTTTGCATAAAAATTAAAGGGTGTAAAGGGAGAGAGGGGTGTCTTTTTTATTTTTGGGGTTCAGTAACCTTTTCCATGAAAAATTAAATGTATATGCCAACTTTAATGAAGATCAGTTAAATGGTGTCGACTTTAGCTTTGTATAAAGAAAATTGGCAAAAATTAAGGGGTGGATAGGGGCAGAGGGGTTCGGTTTTTTTAAACCAAACGTTTGACAGTATTTTCTGTTTATTTTTTACTATACATTCCCAAAGTTCCATCAAAATCGGATAAAAAGTGTGGGTTTGTATAAAAGTTAAGGGGTGTAAAGGGGTAGAAGGGGTGGTTTCTCAATGAAATTCATATGGGACCACTTTGGAGGTATACTCTATCCACTATAAAAATTTCATTTAAATTGGTTCAAAATTGGCGAAGATATCGCTGAACATACATCCAAAAAAAAAATAATTCAGACGAATTGAGAACCTCCTCCTTTTTGAAGTCGGTTAAAAAGCAAGCTTTGCTTGCCGATTGTTTTCGCAACGTTCGGATATCTCTAAATCTGATTTGGCGTTAGGCTACGGTTGGGAATTATCAAGAGGATGGAAAAAATTGAAACAGAAAGTGAGTGAACATGAGAGCAGCGCTGATCATAAAACGTCTTACTTAGAATGGCGCAAATTAGAATATGCGCTAAATAGTAGTTCAGCCATAGAAAATCTTTTAGACCGAAATATTGCAAGAGAAGAACAGTATTGGACCGAAGTATTGCATCGCGTAATCGAAGCTATTCTTTTCCTTGCGGAAAGAGGTTTAGCTTTTAGAGTTGATAGTGACTTAGTCGGAGATCGTCAAAATGGCAATTTTTTGGGTGTCTTAGAGTTTTTGGGGAAATTTGATCCCATTATGAAAGAGCATTTAAGAAAAATTGAAGCGTCGCAACAAGGAGGAAAACGTATGGTTCATTATCTGTCACATGATATTCAGAACGAATTTATCGAAATAGCTGGAGAGTTTGTTCGTCAAACTATTTTAAGAGAGGTAAAACATTATAAATACTTTTCTGTTATAGTCGATGCAACTCCTGATGAAGCCCAAATAGAGCAAAATGTTTTTATACTGCGCTACATCGCCCTTGATGAAGAAAACGAATACAGAATTAGAGAGCGTTTTCTTGGCTTCGTTGATTGTGAAGAGAAGACTGGTCAGGCAATCGCCAGAATGATCTGCAATGAGCTGATACGTCAAGGCTTAAAGCTTTCAGACTGTCGTGGGCAGGGTTATGACAACGGGAGCAATATGCGTGGCACCTATCAGGGAGCTCAAGCACATATATTAAAAGAAAATCCCCTGGCAATTTTTTCTCCTTGTGGCGCTCACTCTTTAAATCTTTGTGGCGTCCATGCTGCGGAGGGTTGCGTAGATATAATCACTTTTTTTTGAATTGTTTCAAAAACGTATAATTTTTTTCATTCTAGTCCCAAAAGATGGAAAGTTTTGAAAGAAATTATTGGATCTTCCCTTCACGGGCTATCGGAAACGAGATGGTCTGCGCGGATAGATGCCGTGCGTCCATTTGCTAAGCATTTGCCAGGATTACAAAGGGTGGTTGAACTTGCATTTAACTTTAATTTGGCTGCAGAGGCACGCACTGAACTAAAGGGCATTCAGAAGTACTTAAAATCATTTAAATGTATCGTCATGTCTACAATTTGGTACAAAGTATTAACTGCAATAAACATACGAAGCGTTGTGCTTCAAGCAAGGGAAGCTACAGTCGATGTTGAAAGTGCCAATATTAAGAGTCTAGTGGAAGAATTAAATGAATTGAGAGACAGTTGGGATAACATTTACGCAGAAAGTTGCAAGGTAGCAGAAAATATTGGAATATCACCAGACTTCAATTTGACGATAAGCGGCACAGAGAAACAGAAAGGCAAAAGAAAACGCTTTGTAGATGAAACATCCGAAGATTTAAACCTGCACCCAGAGGGCAGTTTTAAAGTAAATGTTTTTAATATTATTCTAGATACAGTTATAGGAAACTTAACTATAAGGTATGCTGCCATAGAAAAAATGATGGACACATTTGGTTTCTTGTGGAACTACATAAGCCTAGACCATTCTACACTATCAGAGCAGGTGGAATACATGGCATCTTTGTACGGTGTGGACGTTAATACGCAGGATTTAAAAGAAGAAATTTTGCAGTTAAAAAAGATTCATGTAGCTACTTTTGGATCCAAGCCACTTCCCCCTTTGCATCTTCTTAATGCTCTCCATAAATGCAATTTTAATAACATATTTCCCAATGTAATGGTAGCCTTACGTATTTTCTGCACTTTGCCTGTTACTGTTGCACAAGCAGAGCGGTCATTTAGCGTTCTTGCAAGAGTTAAGAATTGTTTGAGAACTACAATGGGACAAGAACGGCTTGTTGGATTAGCTATGATAGCAATAGAATCAGAGTTAGCCCGCTCATTGGATTATACCGCGATTACAAAAGAATTCGCATCTAAAAAAGCTAGAAAGGAAGTATAATTTTGTAAAGTATAGAATTTATGTAAACTGAGAACCTTAAAAATCTTTCTTAACAATGCATTACCTTTTTCTTTGCTTGAAATATTCTGAATTTATCAAAAAATTTATAATAAAAAAATGACGGGGGGGGCCCTAAGAATGGTTACCCGGGGCCCGAGAATCCTAGCGCCGGCCCTGGCAATGTGACTGATTAATAGTATGTGCTTTGCTCTGTAATAACAAGGAGACATGGGAACAGAAATGTTTTGTAGGTAATATACGCTAATGTGGACTTCTTTTGTTTTTAGTAAAAAATAGTAATGGTTCACGCTTAATCAAACGCAAGTATATTTCACGCCACAAAACCGAAGAAAATATTTGCACCTCTGAAAGCACCTGTGATGTGGCAATGATCGCGGACCTTAACGGCCCCCGGAGAGACGGGAATGGGAATGAATTCGGTCATGGTCTTTTGAAGGTAGCATCCCGGCATTCACCTGGGGGAAACCATGGAAAACCCAAATCTGGATGCCCGGAAGGGGGATTCCCCGAATGCGAGGCAAGAACGCTAAATAATTTCATAAAATCAGGTACACATAGAATTCTTCTTCCTCGGTTTTATATCTGGAGTTTATGACGTTTTTTTTTTTTTCATATCGAACGTTAAAAGGAAAAATTTATCACCCACTTCTTTAGCTAGCTTGACATCTGTATCAAACAGTATACATCTGAGAGGAAGTGGATTCGTGACCATCATACTCGATTTCCCGATTAATGGAAGAACTAATCGTCCATTGTCTGCTTAAACCAATGGGTCCATTTAAACTCCTCGAAGATAAGACTTTAATTATATTTAAGTTACTCGGTAAAGGTGGAATTGGAATACGCAACACCCGACGACCACTAGGAACTAAAGTGATAGACGAATCCATAGTTTTGTCTGACGTCCGCATTCCAGAACAGGGATGAGGAAATAGTTGCAGGCGAGCACACCTGTGTAAACACGCCCCGGGCGGTGGAATTTCCCCGCTAGCTGGGGGAGTGGAATATCTGCGCCCAAAGATATTAAGCCCTTGGGAGATGGTGCCATCTGTGCGGCCGATCGGTGAACTAACATATGCGCAAGCTCACCCGGTGTCGCCATCTGTGCGGCTGGTTGAGGAACTAACGTGTGACGTCATACGACCTTGGCCGCCATTGGTCCATTAGAATTTCCCGCCATCCAACTGTGACGTCACGCGGACGAGTGGAGTCTCTTCCGGGGCCGGCTTAAGATCTTTTGTTCCAGAAAACAGGTTCTCCTCCTACTAATATTAAAATTTAATTTAATATTTAAATTTGTAAAAAAATTTTTATGGAGATTACCCTTGAAAAATGTATTAAGCAATCAAATTACAATTAACAATAATTAGTTGTGATAGATCATTCTCATAAATAAATGAATACTAAAATTTTATCACTCCAAAAAAATCGTTGGCTTACAAGAAAATATGTTAAAAATATGCTACATGCTAAACTGAATTTCTTTAATGCTAAATCACTTTAAAATATGCTCAGTTTGGCCATAAAAATGTTAAATTGGCAGCACTGATCACTACCCCCTCTCTTCCAACCTCTCCGCGCTGAACGCTGTGTCCAGATACAAGAGGAACATATTTTCCACTCTCTTTCGTGGGTAAGGGCAGCGGGATGGGGATAGAGTGACCTTGACCCGCCCCTGTGCGCATGCAGCGGAACTTTACGAATCAGCACGCGCTACAGGCTAGCCCCACCTCACCACCACGTTGCCTAGTGTCGTTTCAGCTACCCGGGCGTTTGATGTTTACCAACTGTGCGACGGATAGAGGCCAGCAGTGGCGGGTCCTTCCCACGGCCCACTGTTCGTAGCTAGACCGGCGCGGCTGCCAAATACACGCGCCGTGGGAAGCCACCTAAACAACCTGTAGCTCTGACACCTGTTGCGTTGACAGGTGGTGATGCCGGGCGGCGCGGTGGAGTGCGAGATGCTGCCGCAGCACCGCGAGACCATGAACAGCATCAACATCGCGGACAGCCTGGCGACGCTCATCATCCCCGTGGTGCTGATCATCGTGATGAACGCCATGATCACCAGGAACCTGCTCCGCTTCGGGCGGCGCTTCAAGCAGCAGGACGAGGAGGAGGAGATGGCCAAGCTGGGCGCCTCGCCAGTAGTTCCCGAGACGGCCGCTGGCGGCGCGGCGGGCTCGGGGGCCTCAGTGGCGGGCTCCGCTGGAGGCGGCGGCAGCGGGGGCGGCAGTGGGGGCTGCGAAGGTGGACGGCCGCTGGTAAGTGGACACCGCACGTCTAACCAACTCATCTTCTGCTTAGGACATTACAGGCGTAGAGGATTGGGACAATACACAGGAAGGAATCCTGCCATGGCCTTTTGAGGTTGTTAATCGGACTTAAGGGGGCATCGACTACGAAGCGTCCAAGTACTCTGGGAAGCAACCATTGCCCTTAGTTATTCTGCTGCCGAATATTGCGCCTGAGTACGGCTGTGCAGTGTGCATACTGGAGAAGATGCTGCCATGAGGATTGTGGATGGTGATAGGGCCTCCTATTGTTTGTTATATACCTTAACTAGCAATTACCAGCGACTTCGCTAGCTTTATCGTGTATTGTAATATAAGAGTTTTTGTTTTTCTTCAAAGTACGATCAGCAGAAAAATTTCTCCTTTGGGGTTGCAAATATGCTTAACTTTTTCCTTGTCTTATACTCTTAAAAAAAAAGTACCACAAAGCCAGGAAATACATTAAAAAAATTACGTACGCCGAAACATACGATTCCGCATATTACCTACTTGGCGACAATGGACATCTTCAGCCGATTCTGACGTCATTGTAGTCAGAATTTGGCATGGCAGCCACATCCTTCACTCCAAATTCACTATGCACCATGGAATATTAGTAGGTACTCTGGTCTGCATTTCAGTCTAACCACAAACTTCGTACAGTTCCTTGAAATCGGCATTTTTTTAAATTGATTTTTCACATATATTATGATACATATGTTACGAACGGAATTAAGATGTTATACATGAGGTGTCATAATTTTTATTCTCTCAACTGAAGATATCTGTTTGTGAACTTACCAACAGTACAATTTTAAAAATTTAATGCTAAGTACGATTTATATTTCCATCTCCAGAATTATTATTATAGATCTTTTGATGTAACGTTTGGTACATTGTGATATATGACGTCGCTAAATTGGCACTCATGAAAGAAGCTTAAATTACTAATAAAGCTCCAGTTATAATTCTGGTCCAGGCTGCATTTCAACAAAGATACAGACTCCACTAATATTGTCGCTTGAAACTCAAAGCTTCTATAGCTCGCGCATTAATACATTCAATGTATTGCAGTGCATGTAGTGACGTCATGAATGGCGATGTAAACTTGACCCACAATTTCAGATTGTGATACCAAAGTAACCACTAAAAATCTGAATAATGACGCTGGCAATATGGCCCTCATAAAAGTGAAGTAAAGTAAATACTGAATACGTGTCGAACTACATTTACTATGGCATCAGCATCATGACAATTATTAAGGCAACGTAATTTAAAAATGTATACTGAAATTTTCATAACTTGCGCTGTATAACGGAAAGTCCAGTGTTCATTACAACTTTCAACAGAACCTATACTAATATTGCGGATCAAGTTTACATCGCGATACAGTGATTTTGTTATTGTGTGTAATTTAGTCCAGTTCCGGTTTATACTGAAGGTGTATAATGAAATTAAATGTGGTAATTTATGAAATGCTAATTAGGAATCCTGATAGAAAAATGGAAATGGAGTTGCGATGCATTTAATGTGTTGAGGGGGGTCTGTATCGTCTGATTTTGTAGCGGCCATGTTAGTGGAGATAGTGGTTATGTTAAAAAGCAGTCTGGACCAGTATTCAAGAAAGAATAAGACGTAATTGAGTTTGTTTGGAGAGAGAGGAGAAGAAAGTAACTTTCTGGTTATACGCTCGGTACAGACAGAAGACCGTCTGCAAAAAGCGACCGAGCATGGTGGTGTAACGGTTAGCGTTCTGGCCTCGCATTCGGGGGGACGGCGGTTCGAATCTCCGTCCGGGCATCCAGATTTGGGTTTTCCATGGTTTCCCAAATCACTCCAGGCAAATGCCGGGATGCTTCCTTCAAAAAGGCCATGGCCGAATTCCTTCCCATTCCTTGCCCCCCATCCATTCCCGTCTCTAAAGACCTCGCTGTTAGAGAGACGTTAAGGAGATAAAAAAAAATGTAAAAATTGTGATCAAGAGTTAGTTATATGTGGCTACCACTGCTAGTATTAAGTGGAAGGGCTTAGTTATAACCCCAATTCCCTTACTTCTCTAGTGCACCCCCTCATCGCTCTTTCCAACAGGTGAAGGATTTTGAACCCTTTCCCTACTACCTGTGCAATGTGTCCTGCCCCGTTAAGTTTGTTATCAAATGTTATGCCAAGGTATTTACATTTCGAGTCTTCAATAAGCAGCTCCTTCCTCTCTTTATAATTATAATCAACCGTTAGCTTTTTATGTGTGTTCCTAATAAGCTGGCTCTTCTTTTCATTTATCTTCATCCCATGTTGGCTCACCCAGCTAGTTATCCTATCTAGATCACCCTGCAGCTGTTTACAGCCTACTACTGTTTTTATCATTTTATACAGCATTATACCACTACAAACAATCTAACTTCTGACAGTAACCCATTAACACAATCATTCATTAAAATAACGAATAGCAATGGTTCCAATACACTACCATTCTCTTTATCACCGAGGCAAGATCTGACTTCAGGACAGGATCCAAGTCGATTCTGCTGCCTCGTTCCCCCAGGTTCCCGCATGCCCAAGAACCCAGGAACTACCCCGTCATTCTCTGCGGTGATTATGGGAAACAATGGAAAAGCGAAATCTGTATAGCAAATCGGGGATATGGACCCGCCTCCTCCCGTAAATGAGACAGGAGCCTCGCATTTCCTTCACGTCCCTTCGCACCTCTGTCCAGGACTTTTAAACCTGTCCCTCTGATCTGCCGAAAGCGAGTTACCTAGAACTTTTAAACCCGTCCCTCTGATCTGCCGAAAGCGAGTTACCTAGGACTTTTAAACATGACCCTCCGATCTGCCGAAAGCGAGTTACCTAGGACTTTTAAACATGACCCTCCGATCTGCCGAAAGCGAGTTACCTAGGACTTTTAAACATGACCCTTTGATCTGCCGAAAGCGAGTTACCTAGGACTTTTAAACCCGTCCCTCTGATCTGCCGAAAGCGAGTTACCTAGGACTTTTAAACATGACCCTCTGATCTGTCGAAAAGCGAGTTACCTAGGACTTTTAAACCAGTCCCTCTGATCTGCCGAAAGCGAGTTACCTAGGACTTTTAAACCCGTCCCTCTGATCTGCCGAAAGCGAGTTACCTAGGACTTTTAAACCTGTCCCTCTGATCTGCCGAAAGCGAGTTACTAGGACTTTTAAACCTATCCCTCTGATCTGCCGACAGCGAGTTACCTAGGACTTTTAAACCTATCCCTCTGATCTGCCGAAAGCGAGTTACTAGGACTTTTAAACCTATCCCTCTGATCTGCCGACAGCGAGTTACCTAGGACTTTTAAACCTGTCCCTCTGATCTGCCGAAAGCGAGTTACCTAGGACTTTTAAACCTGTCCCTCTGATCTGCCAAAAGCGAGTTACTAGGACTTTTAAACCTATCCCTCTGATCTGCCGACAGCGAGTTACCTAGGACTTTTAAACCTATTCCTCTGATCTGCCGACAGCGAATTACCTAGGACTTTTAAACCTATCCCTCTGATCTGCCGACAGCGAGTTACCTAGGACTTTTAAACCTATCCCTCTGATCTGCCGAAAGCGAGTTACCTAGGACTTTTAAACCTATCCCTCTGATCTGCCGAAAGCGAGTTACCTAGGACTTTTAAACCTATCCCTCTGATCTGCCGACAGCGAATTACCTAGGAATTTTAAACCTATCCCTCTGATCTGCCGACCGAGTTACCTAGGACTTTTAAACCTGTCCCTCTGATCTGCCGACAGCGAGTTACCTAGTTCGGTTTATTATAAAATGATATGCCAAGTTATTTACGCTTTATGCCTTTAACAATCAATTATTTTTCCACCAATGCATTCGAAACATTTATTTTTCTACGTGTTCCTGATAAGGTAACACTATGTTGTCTTTACTCTGGCCTGTCCAGTCACTCTATGCCTTTAATCCCCCTTCTACATTTTTAATAGCGCTTTTCTCATACTGAATCTTTGTTTCCTTCCTCTCTGAATTCCTACACCCTGCGATACACTTCCCGGTTTGTCCCAACTGCTTTATATTTATTCACAGTCACTGTATGGTTCGCTCTATCAGTTACATTGGTTTCTTGTAGTTCCACAGTAATTATCAACTCCCCCCCCCCCCTTGTCCATTTCATCTGAAATGTCATACAAATAACGCACTGAGAGCTTAATTAATGTAAGTTATATGGAACACTGAGGTATATCTCACTGTAGGTCTTTTTACTTTTTTCTGTTTAGATATAAAAAACAAAACTAAGCCTTGTCATTAGAATGAGAATCTCAGACCATGTATGCATCAGTTTCAATCAGTTATATAGCATTGCGGCCAAGTCTGTGACATTCACATACACGTTAAAACATCCTAGGGGGGAGAGATGGGAGGAAGGTGATAACAGAAGGGGAAAAAAGAAAAAATGGCACATCATGAATTATTCGAATTATTCCAAGATTGTTAGGAATAAAAAAAAATGGAAGTGAATGCAGTTTTGAACATGATTATCTGTTGTGTTTAGGGGTCGTACGGCTATTTCAGAACATGCCTTACATAAAAGTTTCAGTACTGCAGTTACAGATTAAAGGTTCATGTTGTGTTCTATGAGATATTTAGGAAAAGCCCGAGAGTTGGTAATTAACGATATCCGTGATCACCTAATCACCGGGAAGCATATCCTCCATTCGATGGAAACAAGTCATTCATTCTCGTCTTGTTTACGCAATTATATCAACAAAAACAGACAACTCAATGGAAGATAATTAAGTTTTAGATCAATTTCGTAACAGAGTTATAAACAAAACTGATTTCCTATATATCATTCCATACCATTATATCCTCACCAGGCTGGAAAGAATTAGATCTTGATCGCAGAAAGTCCGCATTTTTGTGTGGAAGAAAAATTATCATTCTATGTTACTGTACGAATACTTTTGTATTTTTTAAGAAAAATGTCAAGAATGTTATCTGTGGGAAGTTCCTGAATTTTCTTTTCCATGATGTCAGCGCCACACTGTTTGTCGCTTTACAGTCCGACATGGTACCCCCACCGCTCCCAGCAATCATTTGGAACATACTGTTACGTGTTTTTACGGTTCTTTTTTCATTAAATGTTGTATTTTTTTGTATTTTACAACGTTACATTACACATTTGTCAACAAAACTAAAGCTATCTCTCTTATACCGCCAAAGAGACTCTCTAAACTCTCCGCCAGAGATATTCACTCCACTAAGCTTACGCACGTTATAACAATACTGTATGGCCTCGGTGCAACTGTTCCAGACATTGAATATCGAGAAATTCTCCAAAACCGAGAAAAATCGTTGACTATACATTGGGTCCTTCTTGTAGGTAAGGAGCCATCCTACTCATTTTTGTAAGTTTAATTTTCAGGAGTACTTTTTTTAAATTTAATTGTTATGAAGGTCTTTCTCCGGTGGCAATTTGTCTATTTTTTGCCTTTGTCGTAGCTGGAACTACCTTTTTAACATAGAATCGGAAAGACGCACGTCATGGCTAAGCTCACGTGACCAGCAGAATTCTTAAAAGTTCCTGGCTCGACCCTGGACCATGAACTTTGAGAGCAAGCATCCCAACCACTGAAGTGCCAGACCTCTCTGAATTGAGGAAATTCTGGTTGTTTAGGGTTATGATAATTACGGAAGCGAAGCTGATCTTAAGAAAGTTATGGAAGTAATTATGTGCAGTGAGATTAATAATAAAAGTAATATAGTGAAGACGAATGTTATGGTAAGAGGTAAATATAGAGACTCGAGAGTGAAAATTATAGTTTAATTACTGAAGATGGAAGCAGCAAGGAAAAGATATAAATGTAGCACTGCTCAAACAAAAGTAGCGTTCAACGAATATTTACGAGAAATAACATCAGTTGAAAGACAAGGAAGTGATTATTAACCGCTTATGTTTGGAGTATGGCCCTGTTTGGATATGAAACCTGGACAGCTGGGAAAGAAGAGGAAAGGAGAATTAATTCAATTGAGCAATGGTGCTAAGGATTAGTTGAAGGTACAAGATTTAATTAACAATTCTTTCAGAGGAAAGGAGGAGAAGTACAAAAAGGCGAAGGACAATATCCTTTGGACATATCTTAATAAATGAGGGCTTAGTGAAACCAATGCTGCAGGGAATAGTAGAAGGAAAGAAATTCCAAGGAAGACTACGGTAAAAATACATAAAGCGTATAGCAAATATATTTTAATTTAATTTATTTTATTTGCTATGGAGTGTACGCTTCGTTGGCAATTTCTCTACACACCCATTTTTACCTCTTTCCTGAACCCACCTACTTTTTCCTCTACAAATTTCAACATTAAATTGTTTCGACAATTTTGGTTAATTATCCATTAATTCTCTTGGTAACTTATTCCAATCCATGACCCCCTTACCTAAAAAGAGAATTCTCACACCCTTGTGCCTGAAATAGATTGCCAGCTTGTGGTCATGATCATCTTTTCCCTTCCATGCATTACTTTTAAGTCTTACTCCAATATCTGTCCATCCCTTGTACACTCCCATGACTCTCTTCACCCTCCTCCTGTCTTCCATTCAATCACATTCCAGCTCTTTGATCATATCGGTTACTGATTGTGTTTTACGGTTATTTCCAGAGACCAAGCAGCCATTTTTTGCACCCCTCCAACTCCTGTATTTGGTATCCAAAATGTGGGTCCCTTACTAGAAAACTCTGAACACAATCATTCATTAGAATAATGAATAGCAGTGGTCCTAAAACAGTACCCTGTGGAGCATCATTTTTACTTCCACTTCTTTTGATATTGCATTTCCCTTCCTATCTTTTTGCTTTCTAACTTTCAACAATTCTTCTACCCAGCAAAATCACTTTTTCATCAACTCCATAAGTTTTTATTTATTTACCAACATTTTATTTCTCACTCCGTCAAAGGCCTTCGAAAATTCGTGCAACATCATCAATATGACCTCCCTTGACCAATTCATCCAAAATATTTTGCATATATCCTTCTAACTGAAATTCGGATGAATATTCTTGCCTAAAGCCATGTTGCCGACTTGAAAACCCATTACTTTCCTTACATTTCTGTTGTGGTTGCATGTCAATATGTCCGTTAATTTACCTACCACTGATGTCAAACTAATTGGCCTATAATTTCCGACTCTATTCTCATCCCTCCTTTATACACTAGTACTACTATCGCACTTTTCCATTCCTCTGATAGGCAACATGTATCCAGACACAGTTTAAATAATATTTCAAGATAAGGTACAATGCCATATTCTGTTATCTTTAAGACATGTGTTGTAATATTATCTACACTAGCCCATTTTTATTTATTTTTTTAGTTTTCTTATTTCCTTCATGATATCCACAGAATAAATTTCAAATTTTTTTGGTCTGCTCATTTCTAATTGTGGTATTAAGCTAGTTCACCTATTTAGACACTCCCCTTTCTGATTCACTGTCCCTAATGGTCTCACTAAAGCAGTTACTTAAAATCTCTGCCTTTTTCATATCCTCAGTAACTTCTTCTCCATCCTTATCTATAATTGTCTCAACACCCTCCCTTCAACTCAGTTTTCTAACATTGCTATATAAATTTCTAGGTGCATTAGTCGAAGGTCTTCCTGCACCGACAATGCTCTTTATAAATCCATCTTTAGCAACCTTCTTTGCTATTATTAATTTCTTGTTCAGTTGTTTCAAATTGGCTGCAGTAGATATGTTGATATGAAGAGGATGGAAAGGCCGCCGCAGACCAGTCCAAGCATTTACGGCCGAACAAAGAAGAGGAAGAGGGTTATGTGCTTATTAACGGTTTTGAGTTTTAGAGCAGCCCGCAGACTTCAGCTAGGGCATAGGTGTCAAACTCAATTTTGCAGAGGGCCGTATATTAAATTTCGAATGTGTAGGCGGGCCAGATTCAAATAAAAAATATACTGAATTATTATAACATTTTATTTAAGTAATTGTATAGTATTTAATATGAAAACATGATTCTTCTTTCCGTGTCACATTGCGATCCTGCGATCAGGGGCAGTATCTTTGACATCACTGTCTGCTAGGGTAACTGGCGGTTGCCGGGAGACCTCGCTATTGTTCTATCGCTTTGTGCGGCTCCTCTACCCACAGGGAAACTCTGGGGTTATTCAGCTCCTCCCATAATATACAGGAACATTCAAACAGTCCATAGCGACAGAAGAATTGTTGTGTCGCTATGGATTGTTTGAATGTTCCTGTCTGTTGTGGGAGAAGCTGAGTTTCCCTGTGGGTAGAGGAGCCTCACAAAGCTGTAGAACAATAGCGAGGTCTCCCGGCAACCGCAGGCTGCACTAATACCCGACTTAATACGAATTCTGATGTATAACAGAAGAATCAGCTTACAAGGCACACAGGTAAAAAAAGTAAAGGTTAATTGTAATTATATGGTGAGAAAGGAATTCCTTCTGGAGACTTGAAATGTAAATAGCTTCTCGTAGAATGCTGTTAAGAGACGTTAAGCATTTAAACTAATATATGTGCAAAATTTCAAACAATTTGGACATCTGGAATCGGGTTAAAATTCAATTGAAAAATTCCATCACATTCAATCATTTTTCCATTGTTACTGCAAAAGTAATGATAATATCAGGACGTTGCTATGAAATTATTTTATTTTCACCAGTTCTTAACACGTGCGTAGAATTTCAAACAATTCGGACATTTGGAAGTGGGTGAAAATTTAAGTGAAAGATCCCGTTACATTCACACATACAAACATACATACATACAGGCTCATAGAAAGCGTGTAAACAGAAGTATACCAGGAACTACTACTTTTTTGTCCATTACCCTTCCCGCAAACGAACTATCTTGCAAACACTTAGATGGTTCTGGTTATTCCGTATGAAATCAAGGCTCTTTTCGAGCAAAGATATTGACGACCCATAGCAGAAAAAGCTTCCGTGAAGTGTGTATTACCATGACTCCTTAATGAATCGCCAAACGACTTGTATTGTAGCGTGGACACTTTTCTCTATCAGAGATGTTCGCTATTTTGTGTATGACATTTCTGAATACTAGCAGCCACACTCGCGTTTAGAGAATCACAATAGAGAGACAATGAAGGTTGTATCACATGGAGAAGAGTCGTCGTTTGTCCTGAATGTACTAACTACTGTACACAATTTTGACACTCACTCTATTAAATATAAATGGATGAAGTTTTTCTCGGCATTATACATTCATATATTAAATTTTTTTTAATGAAATTGCTCTCACCTATATCAATTCAATACAAAAAAGTATTGGTTATCGGTTACAAAAAAGACAGTGTTGGACACTGGCTCAGTTATATTCGTGAGAACGTTATCCGTATGTAGCAAACTGAAATTAAACGAAATAATAAAAAACGAAATTCACATCCATAATTAACCTAGGCTCGCCAGATCCCACAGAGTTGTTCGAGCGTGTTTACGCGATTGTACTGCTCGTTGGTTTTGGATTCGGGCCCTTCGTTTTCGATGTCATTCTCTTTAGAATTTTGTTCTATGTCCACATCTACCAGAATTTTGTAATTGTGTGTGTTCTTTGCCATCCTGTACGGCGCCATTCATAGAGAATCTGTATATTTTCTAATTCACGGTCTCATATATTTTTGAGTTCTTTAGATACGGACTTCGAGCACGCGTTGAGTTGTAACACAAACAATCTTCTTTTAAAAAAACTTTTGATTCACTTATATCCTTAGTTTCTATATGATCCCGTTTATGTACGCGTGTCGAAGCCAGAAATTTAAAAAAAACGTGGGTTTACTTCGCTCGCAGTTCACGTTTGGATGCACCGAATGGATGAGTGTTACTGCCACATATGTTCATCCTTCCACAAAACAAGATCAAGATGGTGGCGCCATGTCTATTCTTAGCCGATCTTTTGAAGTTTGATACAAGCTCAGCAGAAATTCTTAGTTATATGGGAGCCATTTCCTCGCCACACCCGGAATCGATATTAAAGATATTTTTGTGTCAAATAGAATCAGGTATTTGTAGTCGTCGAACAGTTATCGTTAAAAACTACACGGTCAGCCTAAAACTTTTACACCTCAAGCATGAATATTGGCTAGTCCATATTGGCGTATAGCAGTTAACAAACTACTGTTGAACTATTTCTGTCACGACAGACAATATCAAACTTCTCTGATTGGCCGCTGTTCCGCTACGGTAATAGGAGGTAGCGTCAAACTTTTCTAGTTTGATAATCTAGTTCTGTCACGTTAGTCAATGTCAAATGTAATCTATGTTTGGTGGAAGCTTAATTATTGGTCTCCGCTTAGAAAGAACATCGATGTTTTTATTCGATGTAAAACATCGGAACCCTGCATCAATGTTTTTCGATGCATCGATTAAAAACATCGATGTTTTTTGAACATCGAATGCTTTTATGTTTTTCTTAGCTCATCAAAAACAAACCAACAATATTCGTCGGCAAATGTCGCTTCATTTATCCCTTACAAGTTCCATTAAAATCGCCAAGAGAAAATGTGACAATAGTTTGATATTCACCATTTCCAGTTGAATGCAGATAGTTCGTTTGGTCCGTGTGAACACAGAGTAACACTATACCAGCAGTGTAGTGCTGCAGCTGTAATTAATTTTAAGCATTTTTTTGTTTATGGCTTTACGCCTCGTCGACGTCTTGGTCATTAGAGGCGGGAAGCACTGGGAACAAGGAACTGGAAGGAATTGGCCCAAGGCCTGGAGTGGTTAGGGGAAGAAATGGAAAACCCAAATCTGGATGCTCGGACGGGGATTCGAACCCACGTACTCCCGAATGCGAAGCCAGAGCGTTACCTATCAGCCAACACTAAAAAATTATTTTTATGATCTTGTGTGTCGGTTAAGTAGTGATGTGTGAGTGAGGCATAGCTCTGTGATTGAAACAGAGACTTCAAATTAACAAAAATATTTTATTACGATACCAGACTATCACAATAAAAAACCAGAAATTAAATACTAAAGTCGAAATCTGCCTAAAAATATTAATTTTAAGTCTTTAACCACTGCACACCAATGGTGTTTAGGCAAACTTTGCGGAAGCAAAAGTTTACTCAATCGTTTACCATGCATTCTCTTTCTTTGCTGACTGACTATTTGAGCAACCTTCGAAAATAAACGTTCGGATGAAACAGAAGTCCCGAAAATAGTCAATCAGATGTTGCCATAACCCTTTCTAAATATTGAGTACAGGTAACACTTAGTTGTTTTAGAGTAATAATATCTTATTCGGATTCACAGCAAGCAGTAGGAGTGAACCTAAGAAATTGATTTTATTCATTCACTCGTACGGACAGGACAGCCAACTGAAAGAGAAATTCATTTTCACCGTTTTATGTTCCGCTAATTGCTCACAGGTGTCATCACCTGTTAATAAATGTTACTTTAAATTGAAATCATTTAATTTAATCTTCAACAAATTTAGTAATGTTAACATTTATTTCTATTATTTTTGTCATTATTAGTCAGAGTTAGCTTTTTATGATTCGATGTTTTTATTTAAAAAGTCGATGCATCGAATAGAAAAATTCTTTGTGAAAACATCGAATCAATCTGATGTATCGTATGGATGCGATGCGTCGATGTTTAGTGAATATCCCTAAAGCTTATCAGTATTCATAGATAAATAGTTGTAGTAGATAAATAGCTGTAGTATATTTCAGTACTTGTGTATACCTATCTCATCTACCATGACTACCACATACTGTGCCGCTTGATCAACGTTCCACTCACCGCAGCATCAGGAGACAAGCTGTTGCCAACTTCGTTTGGCAGAAACTAAGATTAATAATTTGGCGTCTTTACCTTCCGCGGCTCGTAACCAACTCTTCGCCCACATTGAGTGTCTGCAGAGTCGCAAAGCTGACTAACGAAAACTTCTGATAGACTCTACTTCTGTCCCCACTGAATCAGGCGCACTAAGTTTCATACTGTGTCCCGTATAGAGAGTTCAACCGGCAACTCCTAGCAGCTGACTCAAGGAGATGACAGTATACTGAAAGTATACAGAAATTAGAAGGTGCTAATTCTATAGAATTTAGTATAAAACTTCAACGGGAATATCAAGTTCACCGAAGTACTGCTCTAAAAGAAGTGTGTAGCATAAGGGGTTCCAAAGAAAATAAAGCAGAATGTCGGTTACACGAAGATAACAGTTGGTTGTCATGGGGACAAAAGAGTAACAGAGAGTACCGATAGTGTGCGTGTGGGTCGATACTATTCAATCAAACCTTATATCTTCAGAGACCTTATTTCTTGAATATAGTTTGAATAAATAAGAAAATAACGACATTAAAGTTCGAAGTTATTTAAATATAAAATAATAAATTCATGAATTTGGAGATTCAAGTTCGAAATTAATTGAACGGAACTTGGATCCCCTGGCGACCAAAAACATTTAAAGAAATAAGTCCCAGTGCTATAAATACAAGTGGTATAATCAGACATAAAATCAGTCACGGTATCGTTGAATTCCTCCCTTATATTAAAGAATATGAAACAAGTAAAAGAAATTTTAATTTGGACTTTAAAAAACAATTAAAATTCGTTGGTGGTCGGTAAATTATATACAAACAATTTAAGATTAAAATAAAGGGGGGGGGGGAAATGGGTGTATAAGGAGATTTCCGCCGGAGAATGCACTATGTTGTAATTAAATTAATTAACTCGACTAACAAGTGGTCTGAACTTTATTCTACGAATCACAAAGAACATGGTAGAGCTTTAGTAGCGATTCTGCCTGTTATTTCTGCTAATTATATGTTAGGCGGTTACAGGAGGAAGACAAGTTGTCTTCTCGTTAGCAAAAGGTTGCCTTTCATCTTTAAATAAGTTGTAGAAAGCATTTAATATTAAAAAATTACGTATGTATTCCTTTCTTCTTGGAATGACTTTAACTCATGTAAGTATTTCTTACAATCTCTGCCGCCAACACCAGCAGAACTATTCTTATGGTACATTGTGGATATCTCTAGGTATGTTGTCATCATAATGTTTATACTGTTTTATCTCCATGTCAGAATCAAAACCCGTTCTGGCCTCGCATTCGGGAGGACGGTGGTTCGAATCCCCGTCCGGGCATCCAGATTTGGGTTTTCCATGGTTTCCCCAAATCACTCCAGGCGAATGCCGGGATGCTTCCTTCAAAAGGCCATGGCCGAATTCCTTCCCATTCCTTGCCCCCATCCTTTCCCGTCTCTAAAGACCACGTTGTTAAAAAGGGACGTTAAACTGTAACAAAAAAAAAAAAAGAATCAAAACCCTATTTTTTTAGTATTGTCTGACAGTACTCTCACTTAATTAATTTAATGTAATTGCGATGGAAAGCACGCTCCGTTAGCAATTTCTCTACATACCCATTTCTTCCCTTCCTTGTACCCTTTGTGAATTTCAATTTTATATTCCTTAAGAGTTTTTTGGTATTTATTCCAATCCCTGACACCCCAACCTACGAAAGGAAATTTTTCCCACATCCTTATGCCTGACATTGAGTGACAACTTGTGGTCATAATTATCTTTCCCCTTCCATACAACACAACTAACTCTTCCATCAATATCTTTCACTTCACCAACACATGCCTTGCACACTCCCATGACTCTGACTTCAAATGAATCCCATTCCAGCTCCTTTATCATATCAGTCACTGATTGTGTTCTGCGGTATTTTGCAGAGAGAAATCTAGCATCCCTTCTTTGCAGATTCTCCAACTCCTGTATTTGATACGCAAAATGTGGGTCCCATAATTCACCTCAATATTCAATCAACGTCTGACGAACGTTTTGTAATCCAATTGCCTCACTTCTCTAGTACATTCCCTCATTACTCTCTCCAACAAGTGAATGATTTTGAAACGTTTTCCTGCTACGTGTCCAATATGTCCTGCCTAGCTCAGTTTTTTATAAAATGTTATGCTAAGGTATTTAAGTTACTACCCTTCAACATGCTATTCCTTTCCTACCTCATATTCATAATCATTATACAATTTCACCTATTACCATTCGCAGTCCCTTTCACAATATAATAACTTAAATTCGACAGACTGTCAAATATCATTGGTAAATTCGCTAATAATATATTATTTTCCCTTGAATATCACTTGTCGATAAATTACGTGAGGTGAAATAAAAAAAAGGTCTCATAAAGTTTCGAAGGCGATTTCTAGGGGGGGGGGGCAGATCTCGCAAAGTCTCACCAGAGGGGGAGGGGGATCCAGAAATCCGTAAAAACACCTCACGTAATTTATGGATGCCCCCTTACTTGGATTCCGCAGACCTTGAACTTGCTGTCTCGGTTCTATCTAGATTACCTTTAGTCACGTTGGAAGCGTTAGTTTTTTATGCGTACGTTGAATATCGACAGCAGTGAAATTTGCCGACGACGGAGATGATCGTACATGTGACTGCTGTCCATGCACATGCTTACGTAATATTCTTTTATTTTATGCTTATTTGTTTCTCCACTTACCAGATACTAACCAGTTTCGTTGATTCTTTTTTAAATGGCGTCCAATATCTGGTATATGATCAATACTCTAACACCTGATATCATAATATCAATACAAATAATCAGCTATCTAAGCATACTTCTCTTAAACATCTGATCGAGGCTCTCTTCGACAGATTAATAATAGAATTTTGTTTACAGTATTACAGTATTAAAAATTACTACTTATCTTTATAACGTTTCACAATGCATGATATTCAACTGACATTCAACATTCACAGATCACACGTTAAAACATTTTTCTTCGCCCTCAGGCTATTTAAGTACCATATACAAATATTAATGGACTCTACCATACTACGACGATTGATTCAATTTTCTTTTAGGCTTCCCTTCTTCGAAACCTCTTCTTTATAACATTATCATTTCATTTTTCTTCTGTACATCATTCTTTTCTTTTTAATTGTCCGTCCATCAAAGATACTGCTTCGCACCTCTTGTGACATTTAGACCCTATTAACCAGGGTTTTCGGGGTTAATATTGCACTTTATTATTCTATATTTGCCCAAATATGTTCGCCATAATGGTCTTAATTCTAAGTAAGGACTATGATCTTACCACGTGAATGCTTCCGACTGCAGATTGAAAAAGAGTCGATTGTTTTTCAATGTCCACGGATTGTGATGTAATTGTTCTCTCAAGTTTACTGGAGTGTGTTTCTATTTGAGATTTAAGTTCAGACTTAAGTTTGAGCGACAGTGATTCAAATCTGGTTTTATGTTCAGGCGACTGTGAATGGATAGTTTGGAAAAATCCATGTTTGAGACTTTAAATCATGTTCCCTCCCAAGATGATAAACTACGGTCTCTAAACCATTTTCATTCAATAGCGAAAAACACAAAAACGGGAGTGAATATTTTTGAAGATGGGCTGGGTTATCAGTGGTAGCTAAAACATTTCCTACCTCTGCTGGAGGTTTCACCTCATGAACTGTGGTTTCGTAAGCATCGCCGTTCCCACGCTACTGGCACTGTTATACATACTTGCTGCTTACCACAGGACTGGAAAAGTGCAATAGTAGTACGGGTACATAAAGGAGGGGTGAGAAATAGAGTTGAGAATTACAGGCCAATCAGTTTGACATCAGTGGTAGGTAAATTAATGGAAAGATTGATATGCAACCTTATCATAAATATATGTGTGGACCGTAAGTGGTTTTCAAGCAGGCAACATGGGTTCAGGCAAGGATATTCATGCGAATCTCAGTTGGTGGGATATATGCAAGATATTTCAGATGAAATGGACAAGGAAGGCCAAATTGATAGTGTAGCACTAGATCTGTCAAAGACATTTGACAGAGTAGGCCATAAAATTGTAGTAAATAAGGTAAAAACCATTGGATTGGATAAGAAAGTGATTTTCTCGATAGAAAATTTTTTAAATGAAGAAAACAGAAAGTTAGGGTAGGAAATATAGTATCAAAAGAAGTAGAAGTAAAAATGGGTGTGCCACAGGGTAGAGTATTGGGACCATTGCTATTCATTAGTCTAATGAATAATTGTGTTGATTGTTTACTATCTGAAATTAGATTGTTTGCAGATGACATAATGCTGTATAAAAGAATCAAAACGATAGAGTATTGTAAACAGTTGCAGGGTGATCTGGACAGAATATCTAGTTGGGTTGGTAAACATGTGATGAAGATAAATGCAAAGCAGGGTCAGCATATTAGATACACAAATAAAAAACAAAAGGTTAATTATGAATATAAGGTGGGGAAAGAATTGCTTGCTGAAGACTTGAAATGTAAATATCTTGGCATTACTTTTGATAACAAGCTTAATTGGGCAGGAATCATTGGACAGGTGGCAGGAAAAAGTTTCAAAATTCTGCACTTGTTGGAGAGAGTGACGAGGGGATGTACGGGAGAAGTAAAGGAATTGGGTTACAAAACTTTGGTGAGACCATTGCTCGAATATGGTAGTGTAGTATGGGACCCTCATTTTACGTATCAAATACAGGAGTTGGAGAGGGTGCAAAGAAGGGCTGCTAGATTTGTTTCTGGAAATTATCGCAGAATGCAATCAGTGACGGATATGATAAAGGAGCTGGAATGGGATTCATTGCAAGACGGGAGGAGGATGAGGAGGGTAATGGAAGTGTACAGGGCATATACTGGCGATGAGGCATGGAAACATATTGCAATAGGTATGAAAAGTAGTGCATGGAAGCGAAAAGATGACCATGACCACAAGCTGGCACTCGATTTCAGGCACAAGGGTGTGGGAAGATTCTCTTTTTTAGGTAAGGGTGTCAGGGATTGAAATGAGTTACCAAGAGAAATGATGAATAATTTACCGAATACTTTGAAAGAATTTAAAGATAAAATTTGTAGAGGGCAAATGTAGGTAGGTGCAGGATAGGAGGAAGATGGGTGTGTAGGTAAATTGCCACCGGAGCCTGTGCTCCATTGCAATTAAATTAAATTAAGTATTTACATTTAAATAATAATTCAATAAAAAATTAATTTAAATAATAAAGTTAAAATAAATAGGTAATATACTATTATATTAAGATACGGTACACTAAATAATTGTGGTGATTTCCACAGTGGAAACTCTGTACCAAAGTAAAATTTGATAAACTGTCATTAGGTGTGTAACAGTTTTAGCTAAGATCAGAAACCTGAATTCAGAGAGACGAAATTAATTCCAAGCTTATTCAAAAACTGTATAGCGTCACTGTATAACGTCACTGTATTATTGGAGACAAAATAGATTAAATATTGGCGAATTTGTCCAAAGTATTCGTCGCAGATGAAGTAGAAACTTAGTTGTTTCTCGCGTCGTAGTTGGCAGAACTGGATTCTTTGTATCTGTTATCGCTGGGCGTGTATGCCATGCTCCCGTTCGGTCAGTGCAAATTGTCCTGCAATGGGGGGGGGGGGGGTTAGGGCGCGTCGACAGCGAGCTCATTAGCGCTTCTGTAGTAGCAGATCCGTAGAAGTGACAAACACTGAATTCCACTTGCTCCCTGTTTTGCTTGGAATAGCAGGCCTTAAGGGGACACAGTCGTGAACAGGCTCAAATAAAAAATATTTTATTTTAGACTTGTTCAATGCTCCAATTATTTAGCTACAGAATGCCGTTTGTTTCATGTAAATTTGACGATTAGATTCGGAGATATAATTTTTTTCGTGATGCGTTGTAAAAGTGTGTCTGTATTGTAATGTAGCCTACGTTAGTTTCTCGTAGGTAAAACATTTAGTACAGTTTTTTCTCAAAACTACTTTTTTGATCTTCTGGTAAGTTTTTCTCAAGAACTAAGACTGATAAAGACATCAGACTTTCAGAATCTCTTGTTAATAAAACGATGAGTAATCTAATAAAAAATGGAACCTGTCATAACAACAAGAACAAACTTACAAGCTCCAAAGTATTTATAAAAGTAATAATTTTTTGTCTTTTAGAACAAAACAATCATTACTCGTAAACTATATAAAATATAGTAACAAATCTTTATGTGATTTGCAGATGATGTTTTATCTGTATACTGCGAAAGTTTCTTCAGAAAGTGTACCTGAAGTTTGCTTGTTTTAACATTGATTTCTTATGGGAGGTCTTTTGCGACTGTGTCCCCTTAAGCAGGATAAAGCGTTCGCATTATTTGCTGAATGATAAGAGGTGAGAAATGTATGAGTTAAAACTCTGACCTGTTGTCAGAACTGCCAACCGGTGGCTTAAAAGTTGAAAGTGCGGTCCATTGTGAAAATCTGCGCTTATATTTAATGTTCACTGACAAGTTTTCCGTTAATGTCCCAAACTCCGGGGTTTTTGTGGCTCTAAATCCGACAGTGGATGTTACTCTGCGTTGCGAAGTGCGATCGTGTTTTGTCTCTCGGTTTCATACACAGTCTCGCAGAGAACAAAAACTAGCGCGGAGAATAGACGAAATACGTGAATTGACTATATTTTGTGTTGCAATACGTGCAATACGTGAATTGATCATATTTTGTGTTGCCATGAATGTGACGAATTTATTCGGTACATTTATCAGCAAAGTAATGGGTTAGCGCCAAGGCTGAATTGGATGTACAGGAACTAAAGATCTCAATTCGAATTTTTAAATTAATGGCCGACGAAAAACGTTCTGTTGAAGAATATCTCGAAAAGCTTGTTTTGTTCACTGCTTTATGCCTCTTCGACGTCGAGGTGATTAAAGCCGTTAAAGGATAGGGGGGAGGGGGAGAGGGGAGACAAGGAACGGCAATGAATTCGGCCGTGGACTTTTGAAGGATCCATCTGGATGTTCGGAAGGAGGATCGAACCCTCGTCTTTCTGAATTGCAAGCACGTTAGTCACCGCTCACTCACCAAGCTCGGTTCTTGAAAAGAAAGTTATCGGAATTCTAATTAAACGTTGTTATATTCTATATAACAAGACTGGCGGTAACTTTTTACGATGATGCAAAATGATTTTATATGCAAAAAAACGCGTTCGTAATAAAGATTGATGTTATAAGCGTTGTTTGGAAAACTGACAGTTTCTTCATGGAGATAACTTATGAGGCGAGGTTCCCAATGACAATATTCTAGTGCGTGAAGTTGTTAATAAACGATCGTGTTTTTGAATGATGTCAGCAGTAAAATCACATAATCATGACCCTGAATTTTTCCTCAAACTTTCTTACGAATTGATTTGGTATTAATCGTCTAATCGTGACCCTGAATTTTTCCTCAAACTTTCTTACGAATTGTTTTGGTATTAATCGTCTAATCGCGCTGGAAGAAACTGTCGCATGAAGACAACGATTTAAAACTGCCTAAGCTGATTCAGAAACATACTGATGTGTCACTGAAATGTATCTTTTATCGAGAAGCTATTTTTGGTGTCTATAGACGTAACAGATCAATAATCCCAACAACATTACGTTGGAGCTTATTATTTGAATGTAAATAAAACAATTCATCAGCTGTAAAAACCGAGCGTGGTGGGTAAACAGTTAACGCTCTGGCCTCGCATTCGGGAAGACGCCGGTTCGAATCCCCGTCAGGGCATCCAGATTTGGGTTTTCCATGTTTTCCCCAAACTACTTCAGGCCAATGCCGGGATGCTTCCTTAAAAAGGTCATGGCCGAATTCCTTCCTGTTCATTGTCCCCAGTGCTACCCCGCCTCTAATGACCTCGACGTCGACGAGGCGTAAAGCCATAAGTAAAAAAAAAAAAAAATAAGCTGTAATCTAATGTAATAATCGTCAAAATCACCAAGAATCAGGGTGGCCGCAAGCTGACAACTTTGTTCAAAAGAAAACTATTTTCGGTAATGTGAATCGTCTGTAGGCCCTATATATACAGTTATGCATAGCTGACTAGATACGTTTGTATATAACCCAACAGGTTGCGCTACAATTTACAGTATACAGCTGCACCAGCCTTTTAAACCTGCCCTTTTGGCCTTCTTATTTAACAAAATTATTAATACTAAACATCACGGAGTAATCTTCTCCAGAGGATACTTTCCGAGCACTGAGTTTCAAACACGCGGAGCTGCCAAGGCACTTGGCTGCAAATACGAGGAATTCTTCACCTGGCACATAACCGTAAAGGCAGACGGAATTTTTAAAACGCTAATCTGTCGTAGTGAGAACATTCCCAGTATAAAAAGGAAAACGACAGAAAATATAAATGATAAATACACAATCACAATTACGTAGATTTCGTTGCAGCATGGAAACTCGTCTCCGTGTCTATTCCCCGAACTCATTTAATTAACAGAACGATATAACATTCCTAAAGCCCCTACGGTAATAGCTGATCCGCTTGAAATAAGTCTCAGGCGGATTCCGAGAACAATTGGTTGTTTGCTTCTGGCGCTATGCCCCTGAAGCTATTTAAATGTTAATTGTCTGGATAATGTATATTTAAGTATCGAAGAAGAAGTTAACTGATTGAATTACTTTCAGAGTTATGAATATTACAAATTAAACTAGATCACGGTCGCCAGTCTGGTTACCTTCATTAGCATTGATAACGACTTTCAAGGTTTTCAGTTGCACACAAGAAACTAGTTCACATTTGCAACTTTTTTTATTTCATCGTCAAATTTATCCTTCACAACAGAAGCAAACTGCCAGACACTTAAACTAATGTTCGTCTCCCATGATTGGAGGTTCATGTACTTTTTAAAGGTAGGAAAACAGCGAATAATTACAATACACTTAACCGAAAAGTTCGTGCAGCACAAACATACGTGGCATCCAAATAACTGTCCTAAATACATATACAGTACTTTCACCACACAGAAAACAGCGATCACAGTTCTCATCAATGCTCACTTATATTCTCAACATAAATATTCTAGACTATTCCATCTTAATACTGAAGAAATCACTCGTTGTCTGCCGATCAACATTTCAATACAATACACACGCCATGACCCGTCAGCGATACTTCGCGACAATGTTTCTATTTCAAAGAGCTTATACATTACCAACTTATCGTTATCGATATCTGTATGTTCTGTTACATTAAATAAAATTACACTAAATAAAATTACATGAAATGCATTATGCCTGTTCTATTACACGATCGTTGACAGGCGGAAATGAAAGGGAGGGAATTCGGCCATGAACTTTATGAAGGAATTAATTATACCTTGATTTGCCAGTACTGATTTGGGGGAACCATGGAAAACCAAAATCTGGGTGGCCGGAAGGAGATTCTAACCAGCTTCCTCCCTAATGCTTCGTTGTTCGCAATTCTTTAAATACGTCAGAAAAAAAAAAAAAATTTGACTCACTTTAATTTGACAGTTGACCCATCAGTTACATTAATTACGATTTTTTTAACACAAATTGAGTGTATAAATTGAAGTAATTCGCTTTTCAAATACAAAATTCAGCTCCTGATTGTTAATAAATATTTTCTTGGGTTGTTGATTCTTATATAGCAAACTCTAATGTAATTTACCATAAAGTGTGGAATAGCGATCAAGTGAGAATAAAATCAGAATTTATAATTGTGTATTTCAGGTTCAGATTAGCAATAAATACACCTGAAACATGAATAATGTCCCTGCAGTCTTAGAGGAATAAAGATAAAACAATTCCCTTACAATACATAAATATATCATTCAACTTTTGCCGAACATCATTTAGAAAATAACCATTCCCCACTAACATAGATACACAGATGAAAATCCTAACAACAAACAACAAAAAACACAATATTCTAACTCTTCAAGAAAATTATCAAATTCAAAAAGCAATAGTCTCAGGAAAACACGTACTCAATGATCATATAAACTTAACCATCCAAACTTTTTCAAGTTAATAAATATCGAAACTGACACTAACAGCATTAAACACTCAAATTTCACCACAACAGTAATTTAAAACCACTTTCACTTCCCCCATCGACAACTCATACACATTTGTGCTAAAACAAAGCAAAACACACACACACAAAATGTTATTACGAAATTTCAAATTTCTTACGCCACTTCCGACAGAGCAACACCGGAAAACAGCTGAACAACAGCGGCGCGCACACAAACACTGAAGTTTGGCCAATGTCGTGCACCAAAACTGTGCTTCAAAGTGAATTCATAAGATACACCAATTTTGAAAAAACTGTGTAAATATGTACAATAGTGTAAACAGCATGCTGGTGAGGTCACAGGCGACCAACAACCACACCTTTAAAATAGAAATGTAAGTTATAATATGAATCCTACCTTATTACACCTATGTAAACAAGACGTTCTGCTTGATCATTCAAAACTGATATGTAAATAAAAATCATTTTTATGGTTCCTATATATAGAAAAATTTCGTTATATGTAAAACAACTATTATGTTAAAATATCACAAATTACAGAAAACATTGTACGCTGAAGATACCTCGACGAGAGACGAACGCGTCCGGAAAATAAATAATATAACAGTTGCACTGGCGTTATTTACTGAACAAAAATCGTTAGTTTAACAAGCAACTGTAGAAGAAATGGCCTACAATAACCACAAATATAAATTATTAGAAGAATAGATTTGTAAACACGCAGAATAATGGTTTTAAAAGTGAGTCAGGTCAGGAAAATTCTGTCCGAAACAAACTAGAACTTTACTTCACAGAACAAATTCAGCGTCTTGAATCCAACCTCCCCTGAAACAATCACGAATATCTCGTGCTTTCGCTTGTGTACTGCGAAGCAGATAAATGAGAAAGTTTATTGACGCGCGTCTTTTACCGTCGACTCACGTCATTACTGCGATGTACTGTGTTGACCAAGCATAGAGATGGAATATTCAGTAACCGAATAAAAAAAATCGACCGATGAACCACACAAAGAGCAAGGACATTGACAGCCGTTTTGTAATATTGCATCCAGACTGAAGCACACCCTTTCAACATGACTCGAGCAGATGTAATCTTGTAACTTGTGAAAATTTCAGTTATGACTAAATTTTGTTAATGACTCATTCCTGCAAAATGCTCATTCCTGCAAAATGACTCATTCCTGCAAAATGCTTCATTCCACGAATAAGAAAAAATAAATTTTATATTTTATTATGAATAAATTCTGCTTATCTCATGGTTTAAAAAAGAATCTGATTCTACCTTAAAAAAATTTTAGACGAGAGATCAATGATCGTACAGTTATTTCTACAACCGCGAAGGAATTGAAATAAATCCTTCAAACATGAAAGCGCTATATTTTTTTTTTTTTTTTTTACTATTTCTGTAGCTGGCGACTACGTGAAGTTCAAAGAAAAGTAGAGAATAGATTTAGTGCCATACCAAAATACGACAAGAATCCGAAGCTTTGAGTACGATGAACAAATTATAAATGGCCTACAATAATCACATGTTTTGCTCAGCCCTGCCAGGCATTTCCAACAGGCCTGTACAACAACTACAAGATCGTCAAATATATATTATCCAAAACAGTTGTACTGGCGTAATTATTAAAGAATAGTTATTAATTTAACAAACAACTGTGGAAGAAATGACCTACAATAATCACATAAATTATAAAGAGCCTATAACAAGGAATTTTAATTAAACTTCAATTAAAGTATTAAGTTTGCCAAAACATTGTTAAAAAGGTGGTATATTTTACACAGAATCAGCCACGGTATTGCTGAATTGTTTCATAAAGATCTTTATTTACTTGAAAAACTTTATTATAGTAAATAGGTGGTTTTTCGATATTCTTTAAAAAAAAAAAAAAAAAAAAAAAAAAAATCCATTAATTTTGTACTTTATCTGTCCATTTAATTTTCGGCAACCTCCGCAGGCAGAGGGTGACTCCGTATACCGAGAATCTTTCAGTCGTGGGTGCACCACGTGAAGGAGATGTTATTTTCTTGGAAGAGGCTAAAACAGTCTCTCCCAGTATATTCTTCGAAAATAGGATGTTAGAGGAACGCAAAAACCTGGGGTCTCTCATTATTTGTAGGGTATTGCCTCCTACAGCAAGAGCTAAGCTCGGGTGTGAGAAAGCGGATAGGATTTGCTTGATAGGGGTGGATGACAGGCACAAGGTCATTCACACCCTTGTCAGCACCTGCTTCGCGCTGCCTCCGGAGAAGATGAACACAATGGGATTCTTTCTCTGTGATTCCTCGCTCCACCCTCGGCAGCAGTAATTTTTGAACAATAGGAAGCAAGACCGATGGAAATCCTTTTATGTAGCACTTTTGAAAACAAGAAGATGGCTTTCTGTAAATTCAGTAAACTTGCGTTGGTGAAGCTTTCTTTTTTCTCGTCCAAAAAAGCTGCAGGACTAATACTGAAGCTGGGCAAGAAGTAGCCGGCCATATTTCTGTTTTCCATGTTTCCCAAAAATAATCGTAAAGAAACCAAAAATTATATTTTATCCATGATGGATTAGTGGAACTCAGCGACTGTGGTATCAAATTTCTTGAACTTAATATTATCTTTAGTATTACGCAAAACTCTTTGTATATAAACATCTTTGCTAACAACTGTAAACGCAAAAACAAATTTCTACCGTGCCTTTCAGATTCTTATCATGGTGGAATATTTATATTTATTTAATAATACATCATATCCTTTGCCGTCAAGAATATTTCAGTTTAAAACATTCAAATATATAACGTAAGTAATATAATGGAGATTATCTTTATCAAACCAAAATTAAATTTGCTATCATTCGACAAATGCTACTTTCTATTGTTATAGCATGCACGCTTGCATTTTGCAACTGCATAATTGATTACATACACAGACGGAAAAAAAAATCCCAACACCAAGAAAAAATTATTGTAGAGTAATGAAATTTGGACAATGCATTTGTCAAGTTAACATGTTTAATTGATTAAATTTTCAAGATCACAGGTTAATTTAAGCTCAAGAAAATGCATTTCAAATGTGAAATACTGTTAAATTAATAGCCGGTGTAACCTCCAGAATTTTGAATGCAAGCCTGCAAACGTGAATGCATTGTGTCATACAGGTTTCGAATGTCACTTTGTGGTATGGAGTTCCATGCTTGTTGTACTTGTGCTGTCAATACTGGGACGGTCAGTGCTGGCTGTGGATGATGCTGGAGTTGTCGTCCAATGATATCCCATACGTGTTCAATTGGAGACAGATCTGGTGATCTCGCAGGCCAAGGTAACATGTCGACACTCTGTAGAGAACGTTGCGAGACAACAGCGGTATGAGGGCGAGCGTTATCCTGTTGAAAAACTCTCCCTTGAATGCTGTTCATGAATGGCAGCACTACAGGTTGAATTACCAGACTGACGTACAAATTTGCAGTCAGTGTGTTTGGTATAACCACAAGAGTGCTCTTGCTGTCATAGGAAATTGCTCCCCAGACCATGACTCCAGGTGTAGGTCCAGTGTGTCTAGGCCGCAGACAGTTTGGTTGCAGGCGTTCCCCTGGCCTCCTTCTGACCAACACTCGGCCATCACTGGCACCAAGGCAGAACCTGCTTTCATCAGAAAACACAACAGATCTCCAGTGTTGGTCAGAAGGAGGCCAGGGGAACGCCTGCAATCAAACTGTCTGCGGCCTAGACACACTGGACCTACACCTGGAGTCATGGTCTGGGGAGCAATTTCCTATGACAGCAGGAGCACTCTTGTGGTTATACCAAACACACTGACTGCAAATTTGTACGTCAGTCTGGTAATTCAACCTGTAGTGCTGCCATTCATGAACAGCATTCAAGGGGGAGTTTTTCAACAGGATAACGCTCGCCCTCATACCGCTGTTGTCTCGCAACGTGCTCTACAGAGTGTCGACATGTTACCTTGGCCTGCGAGATCACCAGATCTGTCTCCAATTGAACACGTATGGGATATCATTGGACGACAACTCCAGCATCATCCACAGCCAGCACTGACCGTCCCAGTATTGACAGCACAAGTACAACAAGCATGGAACTCCATACCACAAAGTGACATTCGAAACCTGTATGACACAATGCATTCACGTTTGCAGGCTTGCATTCAAAATTCTGGAGGTTACACCGGCTATTAATTTAACAGTATTTCACATTTGAAATGCATTTTCTTGAGCTTAAATTAACCTGTGATCTTGAAAATTTAATCAATTAAACATGTTAACTTGACAAATGCATTGTCCAAATTTCATTACTCTACAATAATTTTTTCTTGGTGTTGGGATTTTTTTTTCCGTCTGTGTATAAAAATAAATGAAAACCATCTGATGATGAGCAATTTGTTCGAAACCGGTAATGGTTAATAAATGTACAACATCAAACAAACTGTGACTGGTTGCTGTTTTTAAAAATCAAGAAATTTGAAACCAACAGTTGTTTTTTTTACAGTCAAAACGCACCCTTCAGTTTCATTAACGCTGTATCGAAGGTGTTGTTCACCAAGAATTGTGAGACGTTAAAGAAATTTACCACCAGAGTGATCTGGAAGCTCAGTAGTACTAAAAAGAGGGTCCCGAGATTAAATCCAGGTGCCGCCAAGAATTTTGAAATGTTCCTCTTGATCATATGAGCTACACCAGGATGTTCCGTCGTTCTGATTCCACGTTAAATCGTAGGTCCAGCCACGACAGACGCAATGTACGCGGCAAATCGAAATTTAAAAAAAAAAAAAAAAAAAAAAAAAAAAAAAAAAAAAAAAACAGTTGGTGAAGAAATCATTTCCAACAAAACATGGTATCCGATAACAGTATGGAAATGCATATTATACTGAACTGAATTTTTAAGTGCGATGGAGTGCATACTCCGGTGGCAATAATGTAATTATTCCTTTCTTATTATTTTATATTATTAACTTATATTTCTTAAATTTTTCCGCCCAACTACTTTTTCTATTAAAGAATTCCTGGAAAATTATTCATCAGTTGCCATGGTAATTTATTCCTCTTTTTTTTGTTGTTGCTTATGACGATACGCCTTGTCGACGTCGAGGTCATTAGAGGCGGGAAAGCACTGTGGACGAGGAACTGGAAGTCAGTCAGCCATGACCTTTTGAGGGAACCATCCCTTCATTCACCTGGAGTGATTTGGGAAATCCATGGGAAACCCCAATCTGGATGCGCGAACGGGGATTTGAATCCGCGTCCTCCCGAATGCGAGGCCATAACCATCCTGCTCATCCACCACGCTCGGTTTACCAATCCCTGACAACCGAACCCACAAAAGAAAATGTTCCCACACCCTTAAGTGTGTGATCGAGCGCCACCTTGTGCCCATGGTCATCTTTTTTTCCCATGCATTATTCCTAATTCTTACATCGATATCTTTCAACGCCTCATCATCAATATGCCTTCTACACTACCAGCACTCTTTATCCTCCTTCTGTTTTTGAATGGCTCCAAATCCAACTCCTTTATCACATCAGTTACTGACTGGTTCTTGAGGAAATTTCCGCAAAAAATCTAACTGCTTTCCTTTGAACGCCCTCCAATTCCTCTATTTGATACCCAAAATGTGGGTCCAAAGTACACTATCATATTCAAACAATGGTGCAGCTGCGATAAATTCCTCAAACGAATCTAGATGCTCTCCTTTGCACGTCAGCCAGCTGCCATACTTCATACCCAAAGTCAGGGTCCCAAAACTATACCACGATATTCAAGATATGTTGTAAACAAAAAAGACAAGACCTGGAAGAACGACAATGCCTATTACTGTGGCTAATGTTTTAAAATAAGCATTCTGAAATTTATCGCAAAGTACATGCTGTAAACCCAGCCAGAGATGTGCACTTTATTTACTGGCCGACAGGAGAGAGAAAAGTTTAACAATCGGAGCTCTACCTTCTAGTTGAGGCACCTATAGTCAGAACTGGCAGGTGTTAAAAACTTTTTCCCAAGCTGATCATAACTTCGTGTCTGCCGAGCGGTGCATTGTGAAAACCTTCGCTTACTTTTAATAGTCACGTCGGAAACTTCTCGACCAAGTATGACAACGGACGGTACATTGTGTCGCAAATCGCGACGCTGCTTTGTCTCACAGTGCTGCGGGAATCAAAGGCATCGCGAAATCAACAGAAGAAATGCCACAATACGCAAATGGCGATATAATGAATGTGCTGATTTCATTCAGAACTTTTAGCGGCTAAATAATGCACTAGTGCCTGGATTTAATTATGTACCTAGAAACAAAAGATCTCCTTTAGGGATTTTTAAACTGACGATAAAAAAGTAACTTCATTTGAAGCGTTTTTAAAAATCCATAAAAAAAAGTACACAACATTTCATTTAACAACCCTGACTGCTAGTTTTGTGAACCACTGTTTTTACGCAATCCATTTTTGTCTGTGAGAAACATAAAGAAAATACGATCGTAATAAAAACTGATAAGCTCATTTGGAAAATTGACGCTTTATTCGTAGAGAGAGTTTATCTGGCGAAGTTCACTGTGAAAAATTTTAAGCTCGTCATGAAACTTTCAAAAACGATAATTGTTTTGAAGAATAACAACCATAAAACGTATTTATTCTGCTGAAATTTTCCTTAAACTTCCTTACGAATTGCTTTGGTCTTAATGGAATAACTGCACTGACGAAATCTGCCACAGACTAATCTGCTTCTGCTATGCTATATTCCCCTTCAGATGTTTGACTTATATCGAGAGGCTATTAGAGACTATCGATATAACCGGAATATCGTTGCAATTAAACTTTTTATGTAAACGTTACCAATACTAGTAGATTAAATATAAAAATAAGATCAGATACAATAGGAGAAGTAAGTGAATTCTGCTACTTGGGAATCAAAATTACAACCGATGGGCGAAGCAGGAATGATGTTAAAAGCAGAATAGCACTAGCAAAAAGAGACTTCATGATAAAGAGAAATGTTTTAGTTTCAAATATTGATCTAGGACTTAAAAAGAACTTTTTAAAACTCACAGCACTTAATGATTGCGAAGCATAAACTTTAGAAATACCAGAAAGAAAGGAAATTGAAGCATTTGAAACGTGGTGCTACAGAATAATTCTGAAAATTATGTGGACAGACAAAGTACGAAATGAACAAGTTTTGGAAATGATGGCTGAGGAAAGAAGTTCGTGGAAGAAGCTTACAGGAAGAAGAGACAGGCTGGTAGGTCATATTTTGAAATATGCTGGAATGGTTAATTTGTTAGTGGAGGGAACAGTCGAAGGTAAGATCTGTAGAGGAAGACATAGATTAGAATATATGAAGCAGATAATTGAGGACGTGGGCTGTAAGGAGTATGTAGAAAGAAGAGGTTAGCACAGGATAGGAAGGGATGGAGGATTGCACCAAACCAGTTGAGAGACTGACGACTGGAAAAAAAAAAAAAAAAACCCTTAATCAATCCACCCGCACTCGAAAGACAGACAGGAATATAGTTCTTTAACAAAAAAAAAAAAAAAAAAAAAAAAAAAATACTAAGGGCAAAAGAATACGTAAAATGCGAAATTTTGTACCGTGCATCATGAATGTTAATTCAACTATGAATAGGTGAATAGATGTGTTTGTACTGAATCAGATGTATTATCACTTCTAAACTACACTGAGGTGCCAAAAGTGAAGGGATGGCTCTAAACATCGTGTGGGACTCCTTTTTGTCCTGCGCAGCGCAGTCTTTGTCTCAATGTTCGATTTTATTCATGGCTGGTGATAAGGCTACCAAATCATTCGCCGGAATTGTACAGAACGTTCCTCGAACCAGTCGCGAATATGGCGCATTATCGACTTGGAAGTCCATTGTTGTTTGTGAACCCGAAGGCCACGAATGGTTCCAAATGGTCTCTAAATAACTGACCAAAACCGCTTCCGGTCAATGGACTCTTCAGGTTTACCAGAGGTCCCAGTCCATACCTGCTTGCAAAATCAGTGCTGCCAACTGTAAAAAAAAAAAATATTTTATGGCAAATCTACGATTAAAAAGTGGCAAAAAATGTGGAAAAGTTTCCATAAAATGCTGAATGACATGCCTACCAGAAAAGTCTCTACCCAACATCTACCATCACCATCACTACCATTCAGCACTTCTACCAAAATAAAATCCTACCAAAAACTAACTACCAAATGTTATTTCTACCTAGCATCGTCTCTATCATTTATGAATCCTACCGCATCAAAACTCTAACGTAACATCTCTCCCACTGGAATCTCTACATATCAACTAAATCGTAAACCTACCAAAATAATACTTTACTAGGATAATTCTATATCCCCAAACATCTTTACAAAAAAAAAAAAAAAAAAAAAAAAAAAAAAAAAAAAAAAAAAAAAAAAAAAAACCCTACCTTAACGTAACTTTACCATTTTATAACACTTCCGAAGAACAACTATACCAGAATTTAATCTTATCAGAAAAACCAAACTTGTCTATGTATCTATCTAGCTAGCTAGAAATGAAAAGAGAAGAAAATATTAATTAGCTTGCGTCAGTAAGACATATATCGTGATATGTAAATTTTATCTATTAAATTGTCTGAAAGAAATTTAAATATATATTTCAGTTAAACATAAGAAAAACAATAGATTTTTAATGTTTTATAACAACATTTTCTAAATTTTTGTTTTGTTTTGTTTAATAGCATTATGGAGATGCTTGTTTTAAAATAAAATGTATAAAACAAACAGCTTTAACAATAATTAATAACAATTCATTGTGATATTTTATTCTAATAAATACATGAACAATTCTAAAATTTTATCACATCCAAGAAATCGTTAATTTATTAGATAAAAATGCTAAAAAAAATGTGGTATATGTTAAATTGAATGTTTCGTGCTAAATCACTTGAAAATATGCTAAATTTTGTAATAAGAATGCTAAATTGGCAGCTCTGTACACAGTGGCTTAATGACAACATGGGTACATTGCCTCCTGAGGTCAACGCCACCCTCGAACCATACCGTGAGCTTTCAGCAACTTGAATGCATTCGTAGCGATTGCTAGTTTAGTTAGTATAAAAGACGATGGAGGGCAGTTAGACTTTATTGGAATAGGATGCTCACTCGTGGTGGATTATTTTGAACAGTATGATGGAAGAAGAAGAGAGTGGCCATTTTCGAAACTTTGCAAGAATGTCATTCACTGACTATATAGTTTTATAAGAGTCGATTTCGAAGAACGATACAAATTTTCGGTAAGACGTAACCGCTGCAGACGATTAGCCATAGCACTGAGATACTTGGTAACTGGAGATTAATTTACTAGGTTGCAATATGTTTTCAGCGTATGCAGAGCTGTACAGATAATTTACTGTTGTAAAATTGGAGATTAATGCCGTCTCACATTGGAAGCTTTGTAGTTTCTAGAAGAGTGCTAAACACTCTGAGACACTGTAATTTGTGATTTGTTGTCAAATTCCATATTCAGAGAAGACAAATGTTGTGTTTCGTCTTAACGTATAAATTTTTAAAATTTTTTTACAAAACGTCAATCTCTTCTCCAATATGTGCTCTTATTTCGTGCCAAGTATCCACTATTTTATCGCATTATGATAAAGTTTATCGTCCTTCTTCCACAATATGGGAAGACTCTCATACTCTTTAATAAAAGAGAGCACCTTTTCGCTGTCCCTACTCGTAATTAAAAATAGAACAAAACGAAACAATTAATAAAAACTCCATAACTAAAATATAGTGGTTTTATTTAATTCCAACGAACAGTGTGTTTAAACGATGACTGAGTGCCAACGTGGCAGCGTGAAGGAGGGAGGCAGACGCGCGACTGCAAACACCTGTCGCCATAACATGCAAGGCAACTCCGAATTCTCCTTGAAGTACCGCCATACTAGACCGCACCGCACCCGGCCCGCACCGCACCGTCACTTTTCTAACTGTTGTCGCTCACTCGATTGAAGTGAGTTCAAACGACACCGCGTGTCGGCCGTGGGTTGGCCGGGATAAATTTGGTTTATATTTTGACGGTGCGGCCCGGTGTAGGTCTGCTGTCGGGCTGGTCGATATGGAGAACTCTATAGAAAGAGTTCGGAAATTTCCGGTCCTTTACAACTAAATATTGTTTTAACGTTACTTATTGCTTTAGAAGTGTGTCCTTTTTTTTTCAGCCTCACTTCAGGTTCATCAGATATTCGTAAAATTTAGGTAGAGTCCTCGCATGTTCGCATTAACAAATCAAATCTTTGCCAGTGGTGAAAGTCGATTTTAAGGCCTGCAAAAATTGCATCCGAGATCCGGATTTTGAACCGGGGACCTTCCGTACCCAAATCACTCGCCGCAAGCATCTGAATCTAGAAGTACTGGTATTCAATCATATAAAAGTACATTTGTGTTTTGAAGTGGCAAAAATAAATTATAAGTACGTTTATTTTATTATGTTTGAATAATAATGCTTGATTATAACCAGATTTGTCTCTTGACTCAGAAGGTTATGGCGTACTATTGGGGAAATGAAAGTCCCTGGTTCAAATCCCTGTCTCAGCTGTAATTTTTATGGGTCTTAAAATTGAAATTCACCTCTGTAAAAGCTTTGATTTGTTAATGCTAAAATGCTAGGACGCTCTGTGTTTCGAATTTCACGTTAATCTGTAGTTTTCCTCTTCAAATTAGGTGACAACGATAGAGGTGTACTGTGCAGCCGATAAGTAACTCCGTGACTGGAATTTTTAGATCACATGAAATTATTATTATTTTACGGAATCTTTGCGGTCTGCATTAAAATAAAAATGTATAATAACCTTATTCTTTTTTGTTAAAAAAATATTGAGTGAGTCGAAAAGGAACCTCAACCAAAACAAACACGTTAAATATGAAGTGAGTGACGCTTGACATTTAATCGTGACTATAAAGAGATACACGAAAATCTTTCAATACAGTGTGACGGTCATTTGTTAAAACAGCTTTGGAATACTATTTTTGTGCATAAGAGTTCAAACAATTGAGGGATAACAGGAGACAGACAAAAAAAAGTATTTTAACGTACTGTATTACTTTCGTAGATTATAAAGTATATTACTCTATAATAAAGTATGGGTGGTAGCCGTAGCTACGATCCCCAAATCACTCTTAAGGTAATTTTTTAACGTTAATTCCGTGAAACAACCAAGTGCATACGTTAAAGGAGACAAGGCCGCGAAGGAACCCGTCCGTCACACGGCCGTGCTACGGACCAGTGTGGACGCGAGGGGGGCGAGCCGACACACGGCCGAGTGTTGGCTCGGACGCGGCGCGGTGTCGGTGCGGTCTAGTGTGGCCCGACCTTTTTGAGTCGTTCGGCGAAAGGCCCCAGGCTGTTTGCGGCGCCTCGGCTACAGGTACACAGTGGTATGCTCGCCTCGCCTCGGAGCCGTATGTACGTTGCCCCGTTCTGGTGTGTACCCACCACAGCGCCAACTACCACGCAGCGTTCAGAGTATGTTAATTTAATTTAATTAAATTGCAATGGAGCGCATGGTCCGGTGGCAATTTCCCTAAACACCCATCTTCCCCTTTTCCTGCGCCCACCTACGTTTCACCTATACAAATTTTATCTTTAAATTCTTTCAACGTTTTTGGTAAATTATTCATCATTTCCCTTGGTAACTTATTCCAATCGCTGACACCCTTACCTAAAAATAGAATCTTCCCACACCCTTGTGCCTGAAATCGAGTGCCAGCTTGTGGTCATGGTCATCTTTTCCTTCCATGCACTACTTTTCATACCTACACCAATATCTTTCCATGCCTCATCGCCAGTATATGCCCTGTACACTCCCATGACCCTCTTCATCCTCCTCCTGTCTTGCAATGAATCCCTTTCCAGCTCTTTTATCATATCTTTTACTGATTGCATTCCGCGATAATTTCCAGAAACAAATCTAACAGCCCTTTTTGGCACCGTCTCTAACTCTTGTATTTGATACTCAAAATGTGGGTCCCATACTACACGACCAAATTCGAGCAATGGTCTGACGAAAGTTTTGTAACCCAATTCCTTTACTTCTCTCGTACATCCCCTCATTACTCTCTCCAATAAGTGCAGAACTTTGAAACCTTTTCCTACCATCTGTCCAATGTGTCCAGCCCAGTTAAGCTTGTTATCAAATGTAATACCAAGATATTTACATTTCAAGTCTTCAGCAAGCAATTATTTCCCCACCTTATATTCATAATTATCCTTTTGTTTGTTATTTGTGTATTTAATAAGCTGACTCTGCTTTGAATTTATCTTCATCCCATGTTTACCAACCCAATTAGATATCCTGTCCAGATCACCCTGCAACTTTTTACAGTCCTCTACCATTTTGATCCCTTTATATAGCATTATATCATCTGCAAACAATCTAAGTTCAGACAGTAAACAACCAGGATAATTATTCATAATGAAAAGCAATGGTCCCAATACGCCACCCTGCAGCACTCCCATTATTACTGTCTTTTCTTTTGATACTGCGTTTCCTACCCTAACTTTCTGTGTTCTACCTTTTAAAAATTATTGTATCCAGAAAATCACTTTCTCATCCACTCCAATAGTTTTTAACCTATTTACTAAATTCGTGTCATGTGGCCATGCTCACGTCGGAAAACATTTCACATGACTCACGAGAGTGCGAAGGAAAGCCCCGACACTGCACATCATATGTTGAGGTTCAGACCTTTTTCCTTAGCTGCTTTAATAATAAGGTTTCTGTGAACTTATCCGTCTAGTGCAGCTAAATAAAAAACTTCGTTTTTTGGCAGACGCTTTTCGATTTATTCAATCATCTTCGGTGCCCTATAACAGTTTTATTTACATGTTTTGTTATTGTTTATAGTTTGTTTATAATTATAATCTGTTATGAAGTGCTACGAATATTACATTCTACTTACAGTTTTTGTTTCCTATTTTTACTTTGAAGTCACATCATATTTATACGTTTCTTCCGCCGTGTTACCGCCATCTCGATGTTAGTATCTTCCTATCCCATGAGGTTTGGCTCTGCAGTGCATAACTGTTACGTTGTGTGATTACATAATGTGCCTGTAAGTAGCTATGTTGACTAAACATAATTTTTTAAAGTGTATAAAACTTATTAGATCTTTATGTGCGCCGCAAACACCCACCCAAAAGTTCAAATACACTCTACAGTAAATACACTCCACAGCAAATACACTCTACAGCAAATGCCGAAAGACTCTTGAAGCGTGTGGTGTCCACTTTTAGGGAAACTAAATTCTCAATCCTACACGCTCTACCAATAAAAAATTATCAAATTCGAATATTATTCATTATTATGAATCTTAAGCTAGTCACATGTCATATTAATGGACTTAATAGGATCAACGAAAAGTGGGTGTACAATTTATTAAAACTTGATCATGGTGAAATTTAGGCAAACATGAAGATTATTTTATTAATATTTGAACATTACACATTGTCGAATGTCTTTGAGTTTTAAACAGGTAGAGCTATTTGAGATTTCTCAGGGTCGTTTACAGGGTAGAACTGATTGTATAAGCTTCCGTCGCGAACGAAGATTTACCGTTCCGCCGCTAGCGAGGTCAGAACCAGAAACTCAGAATAGCGCCGCAGTGTTCGTCCCCGCAACCAGCTTTCTCGCCAGACCACGTCGTTCATCCTCGTCTCGTACAATGGTCGGGGCTCCGTGCAGGTTACTTGTCGCTGCACCAGATCAGCATCTGAATCAGAATGTCCCTCCATCCGTTCCTTAGCACCGAGGTAAACTCTGTCCCCATCGCACTGCGATGTGGCGCATGACACTCGGCGAATCACAGCTCTGCCCGCGAAGATGACCGCTTCTGGTAGGCTCAACAGAAAAAAACAAAAAACTCCAAAACGTTAATAATATTACTGGCGAGCTTCTTTAGTGGCTGGATCGTCCCCCACCACACTTCGAGAGCGCCTCTTTACTGAGAAACGGCACTAAGGGTTACTTTCGGTCACCGGTACTAGCCAGCGGCATTTGGCGGGTCTTTTCCGAAATGTGACCAGATGGAAAGCGACCCTTAGCTATTTATTTATTTATTAAATAAATAAATTACGCCAAAGCAATTGACTTTTTTGTATTTATTGATCTCCCGAACGCGTTTCCCTTCTTTTTCAGAAGCATCTTCAGCGGGTTTTTCCTGTTAATTACGTACAAAAGTTATAAGCATGTTATGTTGTGTTTGGTGCAGTGGAATTATTATTTAACGAATAATCTACTTACATTTTGTGGTCTATTGCATTTCTTTTAGCTCCATTCTCAGCATCAGTGCTCTTACATTTTTGGTCAGAAGTGTCTTCATTATTTAGATTCACAACACTTGAATCTCTTCCACTCCAGTCGCTATTTTTCTCCTTGCTCCCTACACAGCATGACGTCAAAACTTTTTTGTTAAACTACGTTCAGTTTCTTTCTCGATACTATCTTACAGTTAGTATAATGGTCATTCAAAATTATTTTTCGCTATGCTGTGACGAAAACTTATACATTATTCAATAGCTTTACATAAATTTCCCGCAGTAGTAAATATTTTCTTAGGTCGTTTATTTTTATACAGTAAGGCGAAATAGCTTTGGAAAGTGCTATAATTTATCATAATCTTTTGACTACGAATGATGGGACTTGCCACTACCAATTAAAAAATTAAAGAACATAGTTTTCACTTGACTTTGATCTCAACTGTTCATGAATCTAAACAAAAAAAATAGCATAATTCACCTACTAAATAATACGGAGCATTGTAAATGTGAATAACCAACGAGGGTTGTAGACTAAAAGCAAGATACATCTCTGACGACCTAGTGGTAATGGATTACAAAGAGCCCTCGACAAATTGCAAATTTTCAGAGCACTACAATCTGAATACATAAACAAACAAAACGAAAATAGTGACCTTCTGTGGTCAATACCATGTAAGAGCAAAAATAGTTGTGAATAGCCAGGTCGTTGAACGAGTTTCGAACTATTATATCCTTGGTCGTGAGATTACAAACATTGCAAAGTAAATATATTGATAATAAAGTGAACAAGTATCATATAATGTGTGGAACGACAGCTAAAGCTTTAGGAAATAGGACGCGCAGAGACATAAAGATAAAATTTTGTAGAGCACCTATTCTTCTCTATGGATGTGAGACTTGGGTAATGAAGAGAAAAGACAGAAGCAGTATTCAAGCACTGGAGATGATATTCCTAAGATCTGTAAAGGGATGTCAAGACTAAAGCTAATAAGAAACGAGACAAGAGAGGAGTTTAAAATATGTAACACAAACGACAAGACAGAGGAAAATAGGAATAACTGGAGAGACAAGAGAGACCTTCTACATAGAATGGGCGACGAAAGCAGTAAACCAAAATAGATCGAAAGGTGGAAGAAGTATAAGTAGATTAAAGAAGAGATGAGAATAATCCCTGAAGCCGGAACAGGTCAACGTACCTAATTCTTGTATGACAAGAAGAAGAAGATTGTGAAGATCAAAGATAATGCAAAACACTCTTGCATGCGACAGTAAAAGTAGTGTCTGTGTAGAATGAGGAGCATCATTTCGAGAACTTCAATAGATAATCTACATTCATACTCTTCGATGTATATTTGAATGATCTGTGGCTACAAACAGTGTTGCCAATTCTACGGATTTTTATAAAAAGATAGGATTTTCGGATTTTGTTAAAATATCTACGGATTTTTGCTACTTTTTACTATTTGTTTTTTTTTATATATATACGAGGGTGTTTCAAATGAAAACCTTAAAAGTGCTATATTTTTTTTATTTGTGACAATGAACAAAAAACTTACATGTCATTTTTCGACGTAGTCTCCTTGACGTTGAATGCATGTATTTCATCGCTTCGGGAGTGCATAGATACCACGACGGAAGAATTCTTTTGGTCGTGTGTGTAGCCAGTCATGCACCGCGGCTTTCACCTCTTCGTCACTTCTGAAATGCCTGCCCCCTATTCCTTCTTTGAGTGCACCAAACAGGTGAAAGTCACTAGGGGCGAGGTCTGGTGAATAAGGAGGATGTACCAGACATTCAAATTTAATTTCCTGAATAGTCTCAACTGTCCTACGGGCTGTATGTGGTCGGGCGTTGTCATGCTGCAGCAAAACTCCTGAAGTCAGAAGTCCTCGTCGTTTACTCCTGATTGCAGGGCGGAGGTGATGTTTCAGCATGTTTGAATAGGAATTGCTGGTTACCGTAACCCCCTTATCCATGTAATGCTCCAAAATTATTCCATTTGCATCCCAGAAGACAGTGAGCATGACTTTTCCTGCAGACGGTTGAGTGCGGAATTTTTTTGGTTTCGGCGATGAGGTGTGGCGCCATTCCTTGCTTGACCTTTTCGTTTCTGGTTGGTGGTAGTGAACCCAAGTCTCATCACCTGTGACAATTTTGCTCAGAAAGGCATCACCTTCGGCGTGGAAACGACGCAAAAGTTCTTCACAGGCATCAATGCGACGGGCTTTCAATTCGGCAGTCAACTGACGTGGCACCCATCTTGCAGACACCTTATTGAAGTGCAGTACGTTGTGAACAATATTATGCGCTGAACCAATACTTATCTTCAAAATTGTGGCTATTTCGTTCAGAGTTATGCGTCTATTATCCTTTACAAGCTCCTCCACTAACGCAATGTTTTCGTCCGTCACTACGCGGTTCGCCTGCCCTGGTCTTGGGGCATCCTCCACAGATGTTACACCGCTTTCAAACTTCCTACACCACTCGTACACTTGCTGCAACGACAAACACGAATCACCATACTGTGCTATTATTCTGCGATGAATTTCAATTGGTTTGACCCCTTCACTACTCAAGAAACGTATCACTGAACGCTGCTCAATCGCGGTGCATGTTGACAGCGGGGCGGCCATCTTGTTATGTATTTCATCACCTTCTCTAGCGTTGTAACATCACTGTGCCGCCTGTCGGTCACTTTGTGAACTTCAAGGAACACTGCTGCCACCTACCAACTCCATCACGATACTTGTCGAAATTTTATTTAACTTTTAAGGTTTTCATTTGAAACACCCTCGTATATATATATATATATATATATTTAACTTTGAGCAAATAGTGTTAATGCGTTAGTCAATAATTGTGAATCGTTTCCTTGCAACCGCTCGTGTGTACCAACGATTGAAATAAATTTAAAATTTTGTTTGATTTTAAATTTTATAGATCGTAAAAGACCGTAATACACAACTATCGCCGCACTCTTTATGCACGTTCACACGCTCGTTGTCACAGCATTACAAAGCACTGCGTTCCGAGAAGGCTTAACCAATATCCGAGAGTCAAAAATTTCCAGAAGATGTGCTAAATTTAGTGTCAACAAAGTAAATGTATGGTCCCTAAAGAAAAAAGTAGGCACAGCAGCAGAAGTGATGAAAGTGACGCTGTATAAAACATGTTCAGAGATATTTCTTACTTTCAGTGTAGAATATTATTTTGTATATCGAATTTTAAAACCCTGGAAATAAAAAGTATTCTTAATTTTGACTCTCTCTTCAATAATTATTGTTTCAGTCTTTTAGTTAGCGAGTCTCCGGATTTTTGTACCCAACCTACGGAAATTTTAGCGGCCATCTACGGATATTCAAAGTCAAGTGGCTGGCAGCACTGTCTACAAAGCCTACAGCTTAACTTCGAACCTGGCTTTCGGGAGGACGAGTGTTCGAATCCCGCAAAGCCATCCAGGTTTCCCGAAATCACTCCAGGCGAATACCTGGGTGGCTCCTTCCATATTCAACCTCACCCCTAATGATCTCGACGAGGTGTAAAGCACTCAGAAAATAAAAATTCTGCTACTGTGACGTCACAGCAAGTGGATTTAGTATAATCAGTACGGTTCCCTTTTTGCCAATGCGGCGAAGCACACTGTGGTATTTTTTTTTCTTAAATTAAATTGGATCAAAATGGAATAAAGAACAAATTTTCTCGTGAAATCAGCAGCTTTCACTGCCTCACATATATTTTTCGGCGTATTATCCGAACGAGCCGCGAAGCAACTGTTGGCATCAGTGTGTTTGTTTATTGGCAGCACGAGTGAAGTGTTGAGTGAACGGTCTTTCACGACCGCAGCAACTGTTACACAAAGTATCATATCCGCAGGCACTAAAAAGCGTGTGTTACATGGTCAGTATCCGCACACTTAAACAGTTGAGCAACTAACCCTATTACACACTACCACTGCCTGAAGCTTTGTTTCTCTGCCGAGATCAGTCACGAAGGCTGGGACCAAAGAACTGGAAGGAATTCGGCTGTGACCATATGAAGGAACTATCCCACCATTTGCTTCTAACTATTTCGGGAAACTCAAATTTGGATGCTGGACGTGGATCTGAAACGAAGCCTACCCAAAAGCGAGGTCAGAGCGTCACCGCTCACCCATCACGCTGGTGTCCCTAGTGTTTGCTATATAGCTGCACTGCGTAAAATCTTCTCGGGCTTTCCACCGGGATAAAGCGTCAGTGAAAGTACAAGGCGACGTTTCGGAACCTGCCTCTGGCTCCATCTTCCGGCGAAGTGTCGGATTTCTTTTTTCTTTATTGGGGGAGCACCCAAAACCCGCTCCTCCAAGCATGGCGGCCTTCCTGTTAACTACTGCTCGCCTCTGCACATGCATTAAGTTAGTAATTCTATAGGTGATCACAGGAACGGGATTGTGATGTATTCCATGCGTCCAGGCGTCCGCCTGTTTACATGGGTCCATCGGATAAGATAGATAGAAACTTTTGAAAGAAGAGACAGGGCAGAGGGAAAAAAGTGCCAAGGTTTTACCCTTGGGAAAAAAACCTCTTCGATAGTTAGGTAGGGAATAAGAGCGGCTGGCTAAGATACTGCCAGTACCGCGACAGATTCTATGCTACAAGGTTGGATGTATGAAGGGTTTGTTAGTTTTGTTAGGATATGGTATCATGCAAAAACAAGCACACACCGCCGCTGAGGTTGTCAGCTGGTGCCGCTCGCCGTCTCTGCCGTTGAGATGGTCCTGGAACATGCCAAATCGTTATATTAGTAACAGCTGTGTGCAACAGGTGTTGTACGTGTTGGTGAGACGTGATTCGCACCGCCAGGGCGCCAGAGCGTAACTGCCGCAACACGCAGAGCCTTTCCTCATCCCGGGAGTACACGGTAAGTGCTGCTAGATGACCACCCCCGACTTGCCCGGGCTTTAGGACGATGACGGACACCACCGCCATGACCACCCTCACCAGCACGTGTCATCGCCACCGGGAAAGACAACCCCACCATGCTCATTCGAGGAAATGTTGGAGCAGGATGCATCGCGCTAGCCTGCCACGACAACCGTCACCCCCGCGGTGTTTACCACGCCGGATACTGTACTAATGCTGTCTGTGGATTGATTTCTTGTTGAATGTGGGTGCCTTCTGCACCTGCGATCGCACTGTAACCACTTTACTTAGCCCAGTGATCACTTTGCAGGTTGGTTATGGAATGGGACCCTAACCCCAGTGGCCCTTGATGCAGTCGACAGATCTCTTACTTGTTTATGCATTAGTTTTTTCCTATCTGTTGAGCAATATTTTTGGCCGTGGGTGTTTAAACCTGTGGTTGTGATCGTAACTGCCTACAGTGCGTATCAAAGGATTTCGCGACATTTGGGATTTCCCATACATGTTTATGGCAAGCTTCTTAATTACTTGCTGTATTGGCTCGAGTCAGAAATCTCAGTGTAAGTCTGTGGTTCGTGTTCCCCAAGGAGCATTTGCTATGATCCTGAGTACTTTGTTTTGAATTAATTGCAGTCTCTTAATGTGAGACTTAGCGGCGTACCCCCAGACCGGAGCTGCATACGTCATGAGTGGCCGAATGAGTGCTAAGTACATTGTTCGGGCATTACCTCGGTGTAGTGTGCTTTGTCTGTTTAGCATAGGATATAGCTGTTTGAGTCTAATGTTTGCTTTATTAACCATGTGTTCTATATGGAGCTTCCATGTTAGCTTCGCGTCAAATTTGACTCCAAGATATTTAACTTCGTTCCGGAAATGTATAGGTTGATTGTGTAGTGTTAGCGGTCGACAGTGTTCGTTAATACGTTTTTGCTTAGGTCTTCGTGTAAATAGGAGTGCCTCGCATTTAGCTACGTTGACTTTAATTCGCCATCATGTGAGCCAAGGTTAGACTACGTTAAGCGCGTGCTGTAATATACTGTTTATATGAGATGGTTGCTGTGACTGTGCAAGATAGGCGGTATCGTCAGCATAAATAGCTTGCATCGTTTTGACTGTGGTCGGAGCTTTATTGACGTATTCTGTGAAGAGCGGAGGGCCTATTAAACTTCCTTGAGGCACTCCTGCTTGTATCTCCTGAGGTGTGGAGTTCTTGTTGTCAACGCAGACGTGGAACGTTCGGTTAGTGAGATAAGAGTGTATTAGGCGCACCAGTCCGTCCGGGAATCCGTCGTCACTGAGTCTACGAATGAGGCCGTTGTACCAAAGACGATCGAACGCCTTTTCGATGTCCAGGAACACAGCCCCGGTAGACGCAGACAAATTATACCCCCTTGTTACGTGTTCAACAACACGCATTAATTGTTGTGTTGTGGAGTGGTGCTTTCTGAAGCCGAATTGCTCCGGCTTCAGAATGTTATTGTCCTTTATGTGTTGTGTAAGGCGTCGGAGTATGACTTTTTCAACAACTTTGCTAAGGGAGTTGAGTAAGCTAATCGGACGGTAGTTGTTGGGTGAAGATGGATCTTTTCCCGGCTTTCTGAACATTAGCACTTTGGCCTCCTTCAATCGGTCGAGGAAATAGTGGTTGTGTAAGATGGCATTCGCGATGTCTGTAAGGTACTCTATCGCTTTCCCCGTGAGCAGTTTAAGAACACGGTTCTGAATACCATCCGGACCAGGTGCTTTTTTAGCGTCCGAGTGCTGTTTAGCCCATGAGATTTCGTCGGAAGTTGCCCTACGCGGAATCTCGCGAAACCGGTTGGGCTAACAGCTGTGTCACCATCTGGTCCGTTTCCAATATAAACGCAGGATCGGAGGGATCTACGTTTGGTCGAAAAGACGCTGCGAGTGTTGTGGCCATCAGCTCCGCCTTGCCCTCGGAAGAATAGACAAGTCCGTCCGGCCCCTGTAGGGTGGGTGTATGATGTGCTTCACGATTTTTTTTTTTTTTTTTTTTTTTTTTTTTTTTTTTTTTTTTTTTTTTTTTTTTTTTTTTTTATTCATTCCCCTCTGGGTGAGGCCCAGCGGGGCGGGCTGTTGTAGGGCCACATGTCGGCCCTTTTCAGCCAGAGGCTTACCAGATGCTCCCTTAATCTTTATTATTTTACATTGAAACATGATACATAAATTTTCATTGGTGACATACAGAACAATTACATTATACAGATAATATGGTACAAATTTAATGGTAACATACTGAACATTAATAACATTGCGTAGATATTATGGTACAGTAGATATAAGCAGACAATAATGGAGTTATTTTGAGTGCTAGATGTGCTGGTGTTGACGCTGGTTGCGTGGTAACATTAAATTCCATGGATTGCCAATATTGTTGATATGGTATGAGGAATGTAGTTTGATAGTAATTATGTTATTGTGTGATTGGAAGATGCGCTGATGTTAATTGTTGATTGCGGCGTTGCAGTTAATGGTTATGTGGAGTTGTGGAGCTGTTGCAGTCTTTTATTGTTTCTGTTTCGGCCTCGTCATGGAACACCCAACGGGCTGCAATGCTCGGGCATAGCCATTATGTTTACTGCTGATAGTTTTTCTAATGTTTGTGGGTCTATTGTGTCATCTGTTAATATAGAGTGAACAAGAATGTGGGGGGATACATACTTTTGCTTAGGATGACGGTGATGAAGTAGTTTACATTCCAGCAAGGGGAGAAGATCAGGGCGGTGCAGGACTAGTCGGCTGGCATACTTTTGCCGGAGTTTGAACAATCTGTTTTGAAGGGGAGGGATGTTGGCTAAGGGGTAAACGGTGTCTGAGGGGGTGCGTGGGTGGATGCCTAAGATGTTACGGAGAATTCTTCTTTCAGTTGTGACCAGTTTGTTGAAGTTGGGTGCTGAGATGATGGATGTGATTGGGGCGGCGTATTCTAACAGGGGGCGCATAAAGGTTTTGTAGGTGTGGATTAGAGTTGAGCAGGAGGGGGCAGACAGCTTTCGTCGGAGCAGCTTGATAAGATTTAGTCTAGATAAGAGTTTTTGTCTGAGATGGTGAATGTGTTGGCCGAAATTCAGGGTTTTGTCAAGGTGGACTCCAAGGTATTTAGCACTGGGACAGAAGCGAAGGGGTGTGTTCCAAATTTTGATTTGTATGTTATTTTCAGCTTGGGCAAATGTGGAGGTTTTGTGTTTGTGTTGGAAGAGCACTGCCTGTGTTTTTGTCGGATTCGGCTTGATGCGCCATTTCTGGAAGTAGGATTGGAGGGTGTTGAGGAATCTAGTTGCTTTGCTATTGATATACGTGGTGTTTTTATGCGAGATCCAGTAGGCTATGTCATCGGCATAAAGTGCTATTGCTTCAGAGGTGAGTGAAGGAGTAGGGATATCGGAGACGTATAGGGAGAACAGGAGAGGAGAGAGCACAGCACCTTGCGGGACACCCGCCTGCGGCGAGAAGGGTGCTGAATGAGCATTACCTACTTTGATGGAACATGTGCGGTTGGTAAGGAAACTATGGATGAGTTGGAGGAATGGGGAGGGAAGCCGAGTTTATAGAGTTTGTATATGAGACCGGGATGCCAGACTTTATCAAAGGCTCGTTCAATGTCAAATAATATTGCTAGTGTGCAGTGGCCAGCGTTGAGGGATTGTACTATTGCAGATGTGAGGCGGAGGAGTGGGTCATTGGTGGAGTGATGTGGACGGAAACCGGATTGAATGGAAGGGATTAATGTTAGGGATTCAGTGAAATGGATAATACGAGTTTGGAGGATTTTTTCAAAGAGTTTACCGGGAACAGGTAGGAGTGAGATGGGGCGATATGATGAAGGGGAGGAGGGAGGTTTGTTTTGGTTTGGGTATCATGATGACTTCTGCTTGTTTCCAGAGGGATGGGAAGTAGGATAATTGTAGGCTAGGCGTTGAAAAGTTGGTGGAAGAGAGGTATGATTACATGTTCAGGAGCTTTTCGGAGAAGGAATCGGGTAATTTTGTCGTGGCCGGGAGTCGAGTTTCGGCCAGAGAGGAGGGCAGTTTTTATTTCCAGATCAGTGATTTCTTCTGTAAGTGCGTGTTGTAATGATGTGGGTGCCGATGGAGAAGTGAGAATTGAAGGGATGGATGATTCGACTGTCTGTCTGAAGTTGTCGTCGAACAGTGGGTCGGTCGGTGGCGAGTAAACCTCACGAAGCTCCTCCGCGAACATCGTGGCTTTTTCGTCGTCGCAGGTGGAAGTTTTATTATTGATGGTCAATGGATGTGATGAGTGAGAGTACTGCCCTGTCAGAACCTTAAATTTCTTCCAGTACAGACTCCCACTCTTGTAGTCAAGCGTCTCACAGGTATGTTGCCATTGTCGTTGTCGGTGGAGGGTGATTATCTTACGAATTTTCGCGTTGAGTCGATTCCATTCAGTCCGGAGCAAAGGGTTGGAATCTCGTTTGAGTTGTCTATAGAGTCGTCGTTTGGTCTTGATGAGTGATACGGCCTCTGGCGGAATAGACGGTTTGTATGGAAAGATCTTTTTATTAGGGTATAATTTCTATGGCAGCCGAAAAGGAAGATTGTATTTCTTTGGTGATGTGGTCTATGTCTGCAGGTGTAGTAATTTGGAAGGGCCGAAAAGAGATGATTCTATGATAGTTTTGAATTTTTTCCCAGTCTGCTTTTTGGTAGTCTTTGATTAGTCGGAACGGTTTGGTGGGTTTGGTTTTGATGAATGTGGAGGAGAAGATTATGGGTAGGTGATCACTGGTTATGGATTCGGCGAGGCGCGCAGAGGTGAGGGTGTCGTGGAGGGAAGGGCTATAGAGGATGTGGTCAGGGGTGGAGGTACCTTGGTGCGAGATGAAGGTGGGGGTGTTGATGGGTAGGTGACAGATATTGAGGGAGGTGATGGTGTCGACTAGGATGTGGCCAGTGGAGTTACTTGCGTGGTCGCCAAGTAGGCGGTGGCGGGCGTTGAAGTCCCCTAGGATGATGAAGTTGGGAAAGGAGGAGAGATATTCCAGTAGGTTAACGAGGAGGGGTTCGGAGGGACGGTGATATAGTGATGTAACAAGGAGTGGAGGGGAATTCTTCCTGAGGATATTGACAGCTATACATTCCATTTGTGAAAAAGGATGAGGAAGATGAAATTGTACAGCGGAGAAGGAGTTACGGACTAGGATGGCTACACCTCCGCGGGCCTCGCCAGGTCGGTCTTTACGGAAAGTGTTAAAGCCAGGTACTTTGATGTCAAGTGTAGGTGAGCCGAAGGTTTCCGCCAGGGCCGCGATGTGAACGTCGTTGGCAACTAGTGAATTATGGAGTAGGGTCTGTTTGTATCGAAAGCCACCGATGTTAACGAAATAGAAGTTCGTGGGACTACTCGTCATTGTCGTCTGGTCCATTATCACGTGTCGGGAAAATTGGGGGTGGTCTTGAAATGGTTATATGCAGCTGATTATTATCTTGGGTTACCTTGACTGTACGGTTGAGGAATTGCCTTGTTTGTTGTGAGAGGTGGCGGATGATCTCTTGTTTTCTGTCCTGGAAACAATTAATCAGTGTTGAAAACAGAAGCCTGATAAGGTCGTCTTTTAGTGTTAGGTCGTCAATGGCGTCTTCGTCAATTGTCTCGGGTATGGGTTGGGGTTCGTCAGTGCACTTGATTTTTGCAGTCATTTCAGCAGATTTGGCCTGTATGGGTTTGGTTGGGCATTTTCGGGAGGTTGCATTGTGAGGGCCCTTGCAATTTGTGCATGTTGGTTTTTGTTGTTTGTTAGGACAGTTTGGGAGTAAGTGGTCGCCCCCACAATGAGTGCATGTTGGGGTGCGTTTATTACAACTGTTGGATGGTGGTCATAGGACAGACAGTGTCCACATTGAGCTGGGATAGGTGGTGGGGGATTAGATGGTTCGGTCCTGTAACGGAACATCTGGAAATAAAAACCTTGTTCCAGAAGGGTATCAACTGTATATTTGGAAAAGGTGATGATTCTCATCATCATTGTGGGGTTATTTGTTGCTCTTGATCTAATTCTAAAAACTTTGTGGAAATCTAGTTGCTGGTTCTGTAGAGATTCGGCGATTTCCTCCTCCGTGATGTCGTAGTCGACACCCTTGACCACGACAGAGAAGGAAGGGGGACGGGGTTGTTGGATAGTGGGATAGTTTGGTGGGGAGTGTGTGACTGATATGTGGGTATGGAAAGCTGCAGAAAGTTCGGATTGTAAGGTGGAGGATAGATCAGGTTCTGGACTTTTTACTATTAGGGAGGTGCGGGTAGTTTTGAGGTATTGTATGGGCTTTTTTATTCTTTGTTGGAAGGTTGCTGCTATTGTTTTTTGATTGATATTTGTGGAATGTTGTGGATGAAATAGGTATGTAGTGGGCGCGGGGGACGAGGAGGATAGGGAGAGAATGGAGGAGAGTATGGGGGAGAGTGGTGAGAGGAGTATGGTGATGCTGGCTCTGTGGTGGAAGGAGAGGTAGGCATGGTAGGAGAAGAAATGGCTGCATCCATAGGGACCGGATATAGGGGGGGTGAGGGATGTAATGCAGAAGATTTAACTTTTTTTGCAGTTGGATTGGTCAATGTAATTGGCAATTTAGTTTTCGCACGAGGTTGGGGAGCTGTCTGACGGTTAGGGGAAGTTGGTGCAGAAGTGGACTGGGTGGCTTGGGCAAATGTTGGTTTAGATGTTTTGGAATTGGTGGGTTGGGGGGCCATTGTGTAGTGTGTTGTTTGTGCCACGTGTACTCCGGGGTTGAGGTTGTCACCGTAAGGTATCGACAACCCCGGTGGTACCCTAACAGTGCAGCCCGCGGGATATCCGCCTTTGACGGGTCCCTGGAGCGCGGTATTGCCCTAACTAGCCTCCGAGAGTTGAGTGTATTTGTGGTCTGACGACAGTGCTTTGCAGTAAGTTGCAGGCGAGGTTGTTGATTTTGTGGCTGGCGGAAGGTCTCGAAGTTCTCGGTGACTGGAAGTTTCCTGGAGCAGTTGATCGGTGTTCAGATGTATTTGGCTGACAGGGAAACTCGTGGACAGAAGCGGCGAACTCGTGGATGGAAGCGGCGAACTCGTAAACAGGAAAACACGCCCGGCGAGACTGACGCGGAAGTCAGCAGCCGCGTCGGATGGGGTACTCGGCTGGCCCGAGCAGCAGGCAGGAACGGTGCGATCACCGATAGATTATATCGGTGATCGATGTAGTTATTAATATTTCCTTGATGTATGATGAGTTACGATTCTTGATGTGATGATGGTAAAATATGAAGAACCACGAGAGTCGGAAGAACGCCTGTAGCGATCGGCACAGGTACAGCGATGCGTCACAATACAGATGTTGCCCGGCCGGAGTCTCGTCTCGAAGTGGGTGTGCTTCACGAGTGAAGTGACGAGCTAAAGACCACACGGAGCGGTCAGAGGTGTCGGTGTTTAACTCCGAGAGCAGACGCCACCATTGTTGATTTTTGTACTCCTGGATTCTACGACTAATTATGTCTTTGAGTCTGTTGATATGCACTTTATAAATGGGACGCCTAGTACGTTTCCAGTATCTCCTGAGCCTGTTCCTAGTTGTAATTAACCCCGTAATTGCCTCAGGTAGCGCTATTTGTCTCTGGTGTGGGGTTGATTCAGGGATGCTACTCGCCATAGCTTCCTGTATGGCAACAGTTAGAATTTCAACAGACTCATTAATGCGTTGTTGGCTAATCTCGTGTCTTTCCGGTATGCGACTATCTAACACCTCCTTGAACATAGTCCAGTTGGCGCGTCGATAGTTTAGCATCCGTCGCTTGTCAGCGTTCTGCGGTGTACCTTCAGTGTTAAGTATGAGTGGCATGTGGTCTGAATCCAGATCGTTTACAACCTGTAGGCCGTGTGTGCGGGTTATACCCTTGAGGAGGGCTATTTCTAACACGTCTGGATTTGGTCTCCGAGCATGGGGGACAAACGTCGGTTCGTTTGGCCCCAGTATTAGATAATTGTGCTCTAGTGAATGTTCGTACAGTTTCCTGCCGTTGGAGTTTTGACGCTGCAAATTCCCACTACGATGTTTGGCATTTAGATCTCCAGCGACTATTACTCTAGGTGCGGTATTTAGCAGCCTACTGATATCACGCGTGCTAATATTATTGGGCCTGTTGTAGACTGCGATAAGATTAGTGTATGCTCCGTTAAACCGGATTTTTACGGCTGTGGCTTCGATCCTCTCTAGCTCGGGAAGCACTACCTTTGATTGCTCTATATCCGTGTGTATAATCACGGCCGTGCCTCCACCCCGTGCACCGTTCTGTCTGTCAGTACGGTGCACACGGTATTGGCTCAGTAAGTTATTTTTTGCGCCCAGGTGTGTCTCGTTTATAAGAGCAATACGGTGACCGTGCCGCTCCATAAACGCCGCCAATTCTGCTTTTTTGTTTTTCAGTCCGCGAGCGTTCCAGAAGAGGATACGCGTATTCAGAGGAGTTGGGTTGTCAGGCATTGTTTGGTTTCTGGACGGACAAGAGGCCGATCTGGATTACAGTCCAACTGCCCCTATCTGGGGGAGTGCACATAAACTACATATAGGAAAACTTGGGAATCAAATCAATTTAGTTATAAGTTTATAAAATAGAGGAATAATTATAAGAACAAATCAAATATAATGTATAAAACATGATGAGGCAAATGTAATAAATTATGTGAAAATAAAGTTATGTAGAAACTATAGGCTGAAAAGAGCCACAGCTCTCTAACAGCCCACCTTTGGCCCTCAGCCAAAGGTATGAAAGTTTATAAAATAATAATAATAATATTTTAAAAAATCCGACACTTCGCCGGAAGATGGAGCCAGAGGCAGGCTCCGAAACGTCGCCTTGTACTTTTACTGACGCGCTGTCCCGGTGGAAAGCTCGAGAGGATTTTAAGCAACTGACTCACCGACGAAGCCTACATTCCTTCAAATAGCTGGGCTACTCTCGTGTGGTCCCAATGACCTGGTGAGTTGACTTTTTATTTGCTGCACATTCCACTCCTATCGTAGCCGCCTAGCCTAAACAGGAAAATAGGGGGCCTACAGTTAACGTGGAATACGAACCGCGGAAGGGTTTTGGCGTACTTCACGTTACAAAGCTATTGTAAATGAGCGCCCAATAATCACGTTAGGTGTTTTTCCGGAATTCTGTCCCCCCCCCCTTTCCCTCTGGTGAGACTTCGTGAGATTTGGTCGGACCGCCCCACCCCCCTCTAAATGACGTAGACCCCCCCCCCTCTACCAATTGAGCTCCGATGGGCGGTTATACTCTCCCTAAGGTCGGTTTTTGGAACCCCCTCCCCATTGGTGAAGTTTCGTGATATTTCGCCGGACCCCCCCCCCCCCCCTATTTCACCTGACGTAATTAATGGAGGCCTCCTAAGGTCAGGATCAGAGAGCATCTGACAATCCCCGCCGAGACAACGATTCGAACCGGTGACCTTTCGATCTGCAGTCAGACGCCTTAACCACTACAGCTGAAATTACTGAAGAGTCTAGGCGTTCCATCATTTTGTAACTGGAATACCTGTGTCTGTTAGTGAGGAAGTAACGGCGCGGATAATTTCAGTATCAATTTTATATATAGTCCACGCGCTTGTACAAGTGTGTAGCAATAGGTCCAGCTTTTTATGTCCAGTTTTGGTATATTCACTGGGGAAAACAAACAACTGGAGTAACCACTTTGTTGTTTTCACTGTACTAACTTATAAGCTGATTGATTTGACGGTGTCATGTTGCCAATGATTTGCTAAATAAACGAATACTAATTTTAATAAACTGACTATTTAATAAACTGACTATTTAAAATCACTGTCGCCAGTGATAAAAGTATTAATTAAATTAAGGATGGTTGTAAATAATCACACGGAATCAAATCTATTATTTTAACATAGTATAAATTCACAAGTACACTGTTCACACCACCAAACAGTTACCACGTTTCTGTTATTCGATAATTTAAACGGCATCAATTTACTAGCTAACCAATTAGTAAATATTGTTCAAAGTTCATAGTTTTAATTATTTGATACCTTACTGGTCTTAGATTGGCTAATATTGTAAAAAATATCTCCATACGATGAATGAATTTAGCAATTTGTTCTGCCTATACACTGACTATAAGAGATAGAACTCTATTTGAACATTTAATTCTTGTTTCAAATTGCCTAAAATTCGTGGTACGATACCCTTCGTCATTACATCCTTTGGTTTCTCCAATTTCGACGTTTCTTGAGTGATGTAAACCTTTTACTAGCTCTGTCTTTGTGACCTGCTAGTGAATCTGTGTATGCTGGAACTAAAGTCTACTGCCTCTATTGGATAACTTACAGAATGACACTGCATAACTGTGATGCTTGTGACAGACTCGAAATGAACAAAACATCAGAATAAAAAACACAGACTTCTAATCAAAACTGGGGTATGTGAAACAAGAAGCAGAATAAGAACTAGTGAACATGAGGTTTCTACGCTATTTTTGATTACTTACTCCTGGCAACGGAGTTGTCGTTTCATTTAGTTTGACAGACAATTTCAACGAACACAGTATTCCAAGTAAACGAGATGGTAATTAGCTCCCCAGGGAAATGTGTTTTGAAATGAAACGATTGTTAACATGAGCCTTGACGTAACAGCTGAAGTTTCAATTAACTCCCGGTATGCGTGTGGCTACAGGCGAATGTGTCGTATTACTTGATTAAAGATAAATATAACTAAATCAGTACAGTTACCACATAACTGGAACTCGATTAAAGGATTATATCAATTCCCTAATATAAATAACAATTTATCGTGAATTAACTAATGGCATCAAATATAAATATCGTTTTGAACTGAATTTTTTTATTTTACTCCACTGATTTTATTAAAAAGCTACTACCTTGTTTAGGAGTGTTCCTTTTGGGTGTTTCAGTAGTTTTCTGTTTAATGTTCCAGATTTGAATGACTCAAAAGATGCCACATGATTCGTGTTCGAAACTGTTTCGTAAAAAAGCTACTTTGACAGGAGATTATTTATTATCACACTATTTTCTACATATATACATCTACATATATACTCTGCAATTCACAAAATTGTGGGTGGCAATTTTGTTGCCGACAATACTAATTCCGCGGTACATTGAAGTAGGTGCTTGGCTGGGTGGGAGGAAAAGGTGAAAATTTCTGTCTCTTCTTTATATCATCAAATAAAACCCTATGTAGATTATTTATTTTGTACTCGTACAGGCGTACAGGCTGAGGCTTATTTATTTTTAATATTAATACAGGAAATCTTAAAAAGGAATCAAGCAATTACAATTGCCAAAGTTTGCAAATAAACATCAAAATCAAAACACTACCAATTAAATAAATGATTGCAAAATAAATACAACATCATTAAATTATCATTTGGATAATAAAGCCTTAACATTTGGCTTTAATGAAGTAGTCCCTTCAAAACAATCGGTAATCAATTTAAAGAAAATCAAAAGCAATATTAATATGTGTGAGTGCAGACTTTCCCGTCGTATTGATGCAATGAAATGTTCACAGGAGTTCAGCCGGCTGAACTCCTGTGAACATTTCATTGCAATATTAATATGAATTACGTTTAACTGCAAGTTTTCGGGCCCCATGACAATTTGAAATTATCCAATAGAGTGGTGATAGAAAAGCTCAGTAAGTCTGTTTATCCTGCCGGGATGCGGCTTTAAACGGTCACCAGCTCCCAGACTGTCGGACGCGAGAACTCCCAATCACTTAAAGTTTTCTTTGAAGGTTCATTACAGGGCTGTACTCAATGACTGTAGGCAAGTACCACACTGTACTTTTCGTTGCGTTGCGTTGCGTTGTACTCGACGGCGAAAATGTTATAGCGTGTTAGCTACAGCGGTGAAGCGCAGTATGTGCTTCACATAGTATACAGCAGTGCTGGATTTCCCATTAGGCTGTATAGGCTCCAGCCGAGGGGCGGCAAATTTCCTAGGGTGCCCGCTTTAATAAGCCGTCAAATTTGTGTGTGATTATAAACACAATAGATAAACGTCTACTATAAATTTTCATTTAAGTGGTGACATCTAGTAGTGAAGTGACTAACTCGGAACAATTAACAGAAAAGAAAATAACGTTTACTATCAATTTTCATTTAGGTAAGTGGTGACAGCGAACAATTAGCTAAATTATTAATTTAATTCTTCATTAGTTTCCTGACTTTCTATCTTGTTCAACGCAGTCTGTAGCCCGTCGTATATTTCCGAAGGAAGACTCTATAGACAGAGGTAACTTTCTGCTGACAGACTTACATTTCATGATTTCTATAATAAAAATACTTAAGTATGATCTAAGATTTCATTAATTGAGTATCTGGATGCTGAAAGTCCCCGAGCGCTCGAAAGTCGTAATTTTATTGAAAAATCATTGAAAAGTCAATGATTTTTTAAACTTAACTCGTCATTTCTCAGCTAATAATGAATTAAATTCTTTGAAATTTTTATGGAACATGCATTTAACTATGCCGAATCCGGGATTCTGATTGAAATTAATATAAATTATAATCGTTTAATAATAACAGATATTACACATCAGAGCGTACGTTTGATCTAATAAGATTGCAGAGAAACCTCAGTCAAATTCGTTACTTGATCTCTCCAGATTTTTTGAGGAAGCAATCTCTGTGTAACATTTACCCGAACTTGGCTATAGCTGTCCACATAGCACTTTGCACTCTAGACACAAATTGTTCTGGAGAAAGGAGCTTTTCCTGCTTAAAACGAGTGCAGAATTACCTGAGGTCTTCATCATCTCAAGAAAAACTAAACTGTTTGGTTCTTCTGTATGTAGAAGCAGAGATAATGAACACCATAAACTATGATAATCCTGTAGATGACTTCGCCAATCAAAAATCCCGTAGAAAACTATAATTATGTATTACATTTTTTTATTTTCTTGTGCTTCGTACATCTGCCCTGGCACTCAGTTTCTCTGCAGCAGAATACTCAGCACCAGTTTGCCAAAACTCTGCACATGCTAGGCAGGTTGATATAGCATTGAATGATACTGGTCGCATTGTAACAGGTTGCCTAAAACCAACTCCTATTAGTAAAATATACCAAATCATGGGTATAGCACCACCTGACATTCGTAGGAAAACAGTTGCAGAGAGGGAGAAGAGGAAACAAGAAACCGACCCCAGACACCCTTTGTTTGGACACGAACCTCAACCCACAAGGCTGAAGTCAAGGAAGAGCTTCGTACAATCAACTACAGCCATAACATTATCTACTGGAGCATGCCGTCTAGAACTATGGCGAAATTCGTTGCCTGAAGAACAGTGGAGGAACATCAAAGAGGCACCGGCTGCGGGGTGTAATCAGCCATATGCTATATGGAAGGCTCTAAACAGATTAAGAACTGAAGTGTCCCGATGTAAATATAATATTAAAAAATGAGGGTATACTAATGAAAACGATCTATGTGAATGTGGTGAGCTTCAGAACCCACAACATCTTCTGATATGCAGGAATCTCCCTGAAACCTGCAATATCGACGACCTTTACAGGGCAAACGAGAAGGCCATCAAGATTGCGGAATTCTGGTCACATTCTACATAATTGTGTTTATAGCTTAATATTAATTAATTAATGTTATTTGTTTTTTCAACTTGTTATGTCCTGGACACGAGAAATAAATAAATAAATAAATTTTCTTGTTTGTATTCTTGTTTCATAATAAACATTGATTTTTCTTGTTTCTATTTTATGACTAAATCTGAATACTTTCGAGTAATGAAGTCACTCTTAATCTATATCGATTCACATATACATATAATTGTTTGCTTCCTAAAAAAGGTAATACAAATTAGTGTTTAGTATAAATATGAAAGACAAAAGGGTGGCACAAAATGAACAGCCTACCGGTAGACTAAAAAAAAGTTTAAATCCGGCTCTGGTATACAGACTGACTGCAAGGCGACCTCACTACTGGCCCAGTCTGCAGTACGTTTTCTCGAACCCTTGGTGGTTCGCTGCCGAGTCAGAACACACTCCAACCTCGGGGGTTGGATTCCGAGAACCTCCTCCAACTCTGACGGTTGGACAACAAGTAAACTTCCCGCAGTCCTCCAGCAACAGTCTCTCCGCGTCTCTCGTGGTAGCCACTCCTCTCGCCACATACACAGAAATTAATGGAAATTAGAATTACGCGGGGAATATTCCGCCGTTGATTGGTTACTACTACAGCTCCCACCTACTCCAGCTTCAACGATTGGCCAAATCGACTTCGGGAGACGCTTGAGATCTCGGACAGAGTCGGCAAAGTCCGGAACGTCATCCTTCACAAGGTCGGGTGGCGTACTGGTCAGTGACAGCCATTCACGTGGGGCGCGAGAATGTCCCCCAAAGAGGGTGGTCTTCTGCCTGAGTGAGCGCGTTAAAACTACACAAGGGAAGCCGCCTGGGGGTCGTCGCATTAGCGCGTCCGATTTTGAGAAGTCCAGCCAATGCTGGCTGCACATGCTGACGACCCTTTCACAGGGTTATTCTTTCTATATTGTAAAGCTGGGTATCCACTACGCGCGGCAAACCCTCGAACACTGGCTCGCGCGGCGATACCTGGCTTGGTGGCAGGTATCGCCACGCGAGCCAATGTTCGTGGGTTTCTGTTGACGAGCGCGGCTTCCGCGCGAGCCAACGCAACCCAGCCAGAGTCGCGCGGCAAGCAATGCAGGCACAGTCAGATTTCGCGACAATTTTTACTGAGACTTACGCAAGTAGGAATATGAGTGGTGCTACATTCTGTCCTGCAGGCTACCATATGGCTTATATTGTAGACATACATAGCACAAATCGATAAATTACACCGTGGGGATCATTATAAGTGTTAAATAATAAATACTTTCCAGAACCAGTAATAAGACTTAGCTATTCTTGATCTTTCTCTTCTGTATGATGCCAGAAGTCGGAAACGCGTAAGGGGGAATCCATAAATTCATAAATTACGTGAGGTGAAATAGGGGGGGGGGTCAAGCGAAATCTCACCAAGGGGGAGGGAGGATCAACGGAAATCTCACGTGAGATGTTTTAAAATTGGGTAGGACTGTAGAGCTGAAAAAGGTCTCAAAAAGCTGCGAATACGATCTGTGGGGGGGGGGGTATCTAACGGGACCAACCAGATCTCACCAGAAGGGGGGGGGGGTCCGAAAATCCGGAAAAACACCTCACGTAATTTATGGATGTTCCCTAAGCCCATTGCTGAACTTACCTCCTTCAATGCACCGTCCCTCAGCGTTTTGTTGTGGTAATCTGCACATTTATTATTCCACAAAAATTCTTTCGCACCATACAGCTGTATTATTAGAAATCGACACTTTTCGTTGTTCATGGCAGTAAACTGTCGCTGTGCCGCGCGAGCCAACTCAAAGAAAGACACCACCGTCCCAACTGCGCGCGAGCCAATTAGTGGGGGTCCTTTGCCGCGCGCCTAGAGACCGACAGAGAATGGCACGCAGCGCGGCATGTTCGACCGCGCCAATGTTCGAGCTGGCTCGCGTGGCAACAGCGTATGCACTATGCGCGGCTGCCGCGCGAGCCAATGTTCGAGGGTTTGCCGCGCGTAGTGGATACGCAGCTTAATATTAAACTGTGCGGAATGACCCATTTTCGTCATTCCGTTACAACATAAAATAATCATTGAGGCTAAGCAGTAAGGTTTGTGTACTTAAACCGACACTCAGGTAATTCAGCGGCAAAACACATCCTCCTCCCGCTCTTCTGAAAATTCAGGGTCCTCGGATCGAATACCTGTCCGCACAAGGATTTTTGAAGTAAAGATTTCCATAGGCACGTTATACGGTGTTTGGACGATGGTAAATCTATGAGTTCGTGACGTCACGTCACCAAGATGTAACCTGTTGCTTGCGTCACCATCACGCTACCTGATGCACGTTGGACGCTTTTCGCAAAATTTTCACAGTTTTTATCTGATTTGATGGAACTTTGCATACGTATACTTTAAAACAAATAGAAAAAGTCCCTTATTCTCTTTCCAATTCTGCTCTGTCTCCTCCCATACTGTTATGCCATCACCTTTAACTCTGCTGCCGTACTATTCCCTTGAAATCTGTTTCTGGCCGCTGATCATGGCCAGCTGTTCACTTCATCCTGGTCACTCTGCAAACACGCCGCTGCCTGGTTAGCAGAGGCGCGCGCTATCAGCTGTTTTACGGCGAGTTACTTCCCGCTTAATAGTCTTCCCGCATCCCACCCCCTCCGACGCTGGCACACCAATATTGGTTCTATCGGGAAAAATTACAACCTGTTTCTGTCACAATATGAATTTCGATTATTTCTTAAAATAAGGTGAAGAGCAGAAAAATGTATTTTTGAAGTGAAAGCTTTTATAGGCGCCTTAGGCGATATTTAGATTTCGCGATTTTCCGTCACCGACATTCTTTGACGTGTCGAGCGTATGATATGCGCATCGGACGCTTTCTGGATGGGTAGAATCTCATGAGTTTGCGTCACCAACACGCTGTAATAGTAGTATACCTACAAGTGTTGCGTTTGGAAAGCAGTGAAAGTAGGAGGATGAGGAGGGTCATGGGAGTGTACAGGGCATATACTGGCGATGAGGCATGGAAAGATATTGCAGTAGGTATGAAAAGTAGTGCATGGAAGGGAAAAGATGACCATGACCACAAGCTGGCACTTGATTTCAGGCACAAGGGTGTGGGAAGATTCTCTTTTTTAGGTAAGGGTGTCAGGGATTGGAATGAGTTACCAAGAGAAATGATGAATAATTTACCGAAAACTTTGAAAGAATTTAAAGATAAAATTTGTAGAGGGTAAATGTAGGTGGGTGCAGGATGGGGGGAAGATGGGTGTGTAGGGAAATTGCCACCGGAGCCTGTGCTCCATTGCAATTAAATTAAATTAAATTAATTAAATTAAGTACAGATTATACTTGTATCTAATATATAAAAATAAATGTTTGTTTTTTTTTGTTTTTTTTTGTTTTTTTTTTTGTTTTTTGCCAGTGTTTGCCAGGTGCAACATTTTGTGTTATGTATCATAAGTGTCTTATTACTGTCAAAGATGGCGGGTGAGAGGAATGTTCTGGCAGTTCATTTCTTTACGGTTGTCTAAATAAATAGAGTTGTTGTTATGTAATGCTCATAAGCTTATTTTGTAATTTTTACGAATTTCGGTTGTAGTTTACACAGCCATACAAAAGGAAGTTCTGTTGATTTAATGATGTCAGAATTAGGGAACCAATGAAATTAAAAATGAATTAGAAATCCCAAAACCTTCTGCTATAGCGCGTGATATTGGTTTTATTCCTGGTTCAAGTCTCATTCAGCACGATAAATACAGAGCTACCTCCATCCGTATAATAATAACTTCAGTAACTCGGCGCTAATGAAAGCAGCTCAAACTATTTATAAAACTAAATTAATTGTGAATTATTCTGTTAAAAAAAATGTGCCTGTTGTCGTACTGGTCATTTCTGCATTTCGACATAACCACAACTGTGACAATTAAGTTTTTCCCGGCGTATGGTAGACAGGAATTCTTCACGGGTCTTCTGCCGGATAAGATCTTTTAAACACGACGTTTCGGCAGTCACCTCCGCTGCCTTCATCTGGTGAGCTGTCATCGCGAAGTAGCTGCCGCGACGGTTCGGCACCGAATGTGCCACAACTACTACTAATATTGCTGTTCAAATTTCATAGCTTCTATTACCCGTCTACGAATACATTGACTGTATTACGTTCTAAATTTGGCCCACTGGAAATATTTGCATGTGTATGATATAGTGTCATCAGCAATAAAAGCAACTACAAGGGGTGATCAAATGAAAAGATACGAAACGACGTAAATACGTAACAGTTAAATATTTGCATATTCTGCCATGGGAGAACGTAGCGAGACATCTCAGGATGCGATTGGAGTCTCTGACTGGGATCGGAGCATGCGCGGGCGCCCGCATGCGCAGTACAGAGCAGAGGTTCTTATCAAAAGCGGCGTCCAAATCATGCGGCAGTCCGTATGAGGACAGGATGGCGTACAGGTGGGGGATGTGTACTGTGAGACACTCCGACGCCTACGCAGGTACATCAAGAAGAAAAGACCGGGGCTGCTCACGGAGGGTGTGGTTCTGCTCCATGATAACGCGCGTACACACGTCTCCAGAGTCACACACATGGAACTGGCCAAGTTCAAGTGGGAGACGTTGGACCATCCGCCCTACAGTCCGGACATGTCGCCCTGCGATTTCCATGTGTTTGGTCCACTGAAGAAACACCTGAAAGGGAGGCCCTTCAACTCCGACGTACTCAAGGACGCTGTGAAGGACTGGGTCTCGTCACGGCCACAGGAATTCTGGGAACAAGGAATCCTGCGGCTTTTTCATCAGTGGGATCGTTGTGCTCAGGCCTATGGTGTATATTTTGAATAAAGTCTACATTTGTACCCACCGTGTCGTTTCGTACCTTTTCATTTGATGACCCCTTGTATTAATTTAAACGCAGTATATACTTTTATTTCAGTGTTTGGGCAAATTATTTCTTCCAGTATATTGTAACAGTGACTTAAAATATCTCCATCGAATGTAAATATCTTGAAAGCCCGTCGAAAATGAAGTGTTGAATGCAATATTTTAGCAATTTATTTTTTCGCTTACTAAGTACAATTTTCATCAAATAACTCCTATAATCTTGAAAATGATGTAATGTATCGCTGTCCAGAGAGTATAAGAAAAATCTACAGCGAACGAATTTAAATTAAGGAAAAGCAACTAATAATTAATATGTCGATATTTATGAAATAATACTTTTCTTTTAGTGTGCTGGCAGCTAATTTACTCGTGGATAGTTAACTAAACAGAACTGTTGTTAAATAACGCACATAACCTGGACCAACATCTCCGTGGTTGTTGGTTGGCTAGCGGAGGCGGTAAGGGTGACGTCACAGTGTGACACATCAGTACACAATGACCAAGACTGAGATTTTATAGGTATACAAGATTAAAGTTCTCAAAAAAAGGAAAATTAAACGGTCTGCAATTTTTGTAAGAATTTAAAGGAAAATATGTTGAGAAAATGATACTGAAAATTAAGGTTTATCAATAAATAAAGTATTCGTTTGTGATAGAGAACTTTTCGACACTAAATCTCAGCACTGATAGCGTTAACTGCAAAGAAATTTGTTTCTGGTTTTACTCAAGAATGACGAAAGCATACCGAGCGTGGTGGGTGGAGCGGGTAACGCTCTGACCTCGCATTCGGAAGGACGCGGGTTCGAATCCCCGTCCGGGCAGCACTCCAGGCGAATGCCGGGATACTTCATTCAAAAAACAATAGCCGAATTCCTTCCCGATCCTTGTCCCACAGTCCTAATCCGCCTCTAATGACCTCAACGTAGACGAGGCGTAAAGCCATAAGTAAAAAAAAAAAAGAAGTAAGCTTCCAGTAAGTGTACTACCAACATCTAGACTTTTTATTTTATGTTTCTATTTAATACACTGTTAACTGCTGCCATTTAAATCTGTGCACTTCTTGTATTTACAAATTCCAAATTTTTATGTCCAAAGAATTTATTGAAGTTTGTCATACGGTACAGAATTAAACAATTCTTAGTGCACATCGTCCCCTGAACGAGTCGTTTCTGCTTATCGGGTGTCGATAATATATTGAAGTCACTTTTGATTTAATTATGTAGTTATTAGTGCCTCTGGTATACGCCAGCGCCATAAAGTGTTAAAAGAGAGTTAACGGACATCATTTCGCTCACAAATTTGCTGAACAGTAACGGAAAAATATTTTCGTGCAGGCAGTATATTCGTTTGCTTTTAGTGCCGTGATATGTCTGGATTTAAAATGCAGTGCCTCTTACGCACGCCAACAACTCGTTCCACATCTGATTAAAAAAAAAAAAAAGAAATGCTTTTACTCTGCTCCATGAAAGCGAGGCTAAAAGAACTAAGCCGTCACCCACACTTGAAAAGCTCACTTTCAACAGGAAGCAATGCATCACAGCTGTTGTAAAACTAGTTCACAGCAGTTCGTGTATGAATAACGTGCGGAAGAAACAGATCGCCTTGCTATGACTGAGGCGTTGAGCAACTTATCCTTAAAATAATGATGAACACTGGGATACCTACCAACTGAATGACGCAACATTTTTTTTTTTTTTTTTTTTCCTACACAGAAACAGATGCCATCTAATAGTACCCAGCTATAAGCCTATCGTGTTTCATCGGAAGTAGTAACTTCCATGCTTAAGTAAATATAGCCAGGTCTGATTACATTTATATTTATCACCACGAACAAAAGCCATATCTTACTGGTTAGAAGCTAGGGCAGCTTATTTTAGTATTTTACGACCACAACACGGCAACATGCTAAATACATAAAATACTAGCTGTTACCCACGTGGGCTTAGAATTTCATTGCTAGAATTGGATATAAAAAGCTGTAAGTTACGTAAGATTTTTCCCAAACAACACCGAGTCCCAATAATATGACGGTAAACCCATCACTATATCATTCTACGGTCGAACCTGTCTAATTAAGAGAAACAATTTCAACATGTTTAAAAACAGAAAAAAACGAAGGTGCTGGAGTTGGGGAAAGGGGGAGGGATGTCAAATGAGGGCAGTTTAAATTATAGCTTTGTCTTCTCTTCTTTCTTGAATATGAACATCAGATTCTTGGGTTCTAATAACTTTAGCTGCTCGTGCTCAGCTAGAACTACACCTTTAACATGGAATCCTGACGACAGAACTCCCAGGCTTGGCTCATACAATGAAAAACAATAGGCTATTTGGCAGTATTGAAAATATATTACAAATCGTAGTCATTTGCGTAGATTAATACTTTTTTTTTTTGCTGTCATCAGTCTTTCGACTGGTTTGATGCAATCCTCCATCCCTTCCTATCTTGTGCTAACCTCTTCATTTCTACATACCCCTTACAACCCACGTCCTCAATTATCTGCTTCATATATTCTAATCTCTGTCTTCCTCTACAGTTCTTACCTTCGACTGTTCCCTCCACAAGCAAATTAACCAATCCAGCATGTCTCAAAATATGACCTACCAGCCTGTCTCTTCTTTCCGTAAGCTTCTTCCACAAACTTCTTTTCTCACCCATCATTTCCAAAACTCGTTCATTTCCTACTTTGTCTGTCCAACTAATTTTCAACATTCTTATGTAGCACCACATTTCAAATGCTTCAATTTTCTTTCTTTCCGGTATTCCTAAACTCCATGTTTCACTACCATAAAGTTGCTGTGCTCCACACAAAGAGTTTTAAAAAGTTATTTCTAGCTTAAGGAAGCTATTTTTGTTAAATTTGAAAAGTAAGGTGGATTGTTTTTAATAAAAAAAATATCGAAATAAAAATCAGGTTTTTCTTGCCTCTTGTCAGGTGACCGAAAACGCTCTGGGATTGGAGATCGCTTTACTGACGTCACCTGCCTGTAGGCCGGCTGCGTATGGAGTGTTTCCCGCTATCCGAGTTTTCAACTATTTGTTTCTCGTTATCTCTTGTTACTAATGAGAGTTTGTGTTGAATATAAAATGAAGAACAATTGGCAGAAGCCTACAGCGGAAAAATACCGAAAATTGTTTGTCGGTCTAGCTATAAAAACAAAGACTGATTTTTATTCTAGGGAACTTGAGAATGTAATAACTTCAATTCGAGAATCATTTATATTTAAACCGGAAGTTAGAGAGCAACAAAATCCTTCATAAGAATGACTAAAATTTTAAATTAAGTTAGTTGTTTTAGGAGATATTTACGAGAAAAATGCAAGTGCAGTATAAGGTAAGCACAACACTTAAATAACTGGATACAGAGAAGAGCCGCTCAATTCGTGACCGCTTGCTACAGTCCTTATGAAAGCGTCACAGAACTGATTAGTACACTAGGTTGGGAGTCTCTGGTAGATAGACGACACACGTTTCGTTTAAACTTACTGGTAAACATGTGTACCCCCAATTTCACTTACGAGTGTGGTGAAATACTTCGTCCTCCAACCTATTTGGGTCGGAATGACAGGAAAGATAAGATTAGAGAAATTAGGTGCCGCACTGATTCTTGTATGAATTCTTTTTTCCCTCGTACCATTAGGGTTTGGAATGCACAACAAAGAGATTAGCTTTGGTACTGAGCACCCTATGCCACCCACAATTTTGTTAATTGCAGACTATATATGTAGATGTAGATGATATTATGGACAATTTTTCATAACTGCAGATAAAAAGTTATAGATAGATTATAATTTTTTCCCAACGAAACTGAATTTATTGTTTATTTATTTACCGACCGCGTTCACTTCACCGCACGTAGAGAATGTGATGTTTATATGGTAACTATTAACGAGAAGATAAGTAACGATGCCACGGTGTCCAGGTAGCAACATGGTTAAAGAGTGCTATAGGAATTTGAAGATCCTATATTCGAAACTTGATTAGGATAATATTTTTTTCGTATCTCCATTTTTTTCCGGTTCTGTTTGCTGTTTGTTGCTTTACAGAATCACGTTTCTATTCGAAGAAGTCATAAAACGTCATGCAAACATTTGAAACATAAATTGCTGTCATACAAGAAAACTTTTATAAAAGGTAACCTCCCGCTTTTAATTTTGAAACATACCAGAGATACATTATCATTGCAAAAAATCCAAGTGCTAGGCGGTGAATAATAGAATTTATTGAATTTATTTTAACAATAACATTTCACGCTAATGTCACAACAGTTCCGGAATGATTTGAATACCTTTTGTTGGAATTTTTACGTGACGATACAACTGGATGTTGCCTTTTGACATAAATGCATCTATTTAGGCGGTATTTACTTTTAATGCGCTAGTAATTTTCTTGTTTTTCACTTTTTATCGGTGTGCAAGTTACGTCCAGTTTCAATTTTGATGTCTTTTTTTGGTTATGTTTCAAACGTTTATAATACGCGTGCTATCCAATAATTTGTGAAACATTCGGGAAAAAATAATGTTTTGGTGGATTTTAGAAAAATAATATGCGGCGCTACCAACAGCAACTAGTATTTAAAGAAAACGCTTACAAATAAGAAAAAACATTCCAAAGCGAATATCGAACCTAAGAACGCTATCTGACAGCCCTCAAACCTAAACTTAAATGGAATTTTATTTTATGAAGCACTTATAGTAAGCTAGAGTTTGGTTGAATATGATCTTGTATCTTTGTTTTGCAATTTCCTGTAAATCAATGTATATGGAATTTTTTTTTAAGAAATTATCTAGAGGCCAGTTAATATGTTTAAGAACAGAATTGTACAAGAGAATTGCTTAAACGTTCGTAATTCCAATTATTAATGCAAGTTACAATGTCTAAAGGACAATTTTCTACAGTTTAAATTATTTCTGTGAACAATTTTGTGTTTTCACGTATCTTTAATTTCCATTCTGACTATTTTATAATGATGGTAAGTGATTATGTATTAATTATGATTATTTTAATATGTTTCAATTGTTTAAGTATTGTTAATGTTCGAGAAATATCTGTCGGAACCTTTCGAAATGTTCTAGAAATTTCGGTGGAGTTTATATAAAGCGATCATCGTAGACAGAGAAACAATAGTTCTGCGGCAAAGTTAATACAGACTCAATATACGACGGCGAAGGACTGTATTGTCTGTGGAAGGAGTGTTGTATGCAATCTCTGGATTATATGTATGTATGTAACCAGTATCTTTGACCGTCGTGTTTTCTTTGAGAATAAAAACAAATTTAAAGTGAACTGTATGGTGGACTGATTATTTATCATATTAATTAAACCACGAACAATCTAATAACTAGCTTTACTGATACTCGCCTTAAACAGCGTACTACATTATCTCAAAGACAATATGGTGCAAATTATATTTACAGTAAATGATATGCGACTTGTCGCAATGTCGTCTGAGTTTCTACGAGCAAGTTGCAGCGACTTTTTTTTCCTATTTCAGTAAATGCGGGAACACTTACGTTTATTTGGAGACTTTTTATTGTTGCGTTGTAGATCGCTGTACCACTCACTATTTATAAACCATATTTCCAACAATTTATTCATAAATTCAGAGAAACAAACCAGACGTTACTTATGTAGATTCAGGGCTTGCTGGCACGTGACGTCACGAGTATCGTTGGCCTGCGCCAGACAGCAAAGGACCGTTTTGGCGGGCTTTCAAATACTCTAAATTTTAAAGTTGAATTTTACGTAAAATAAGCACTTTTGTCAAAAATAAATATTACCCGGTAAATAACGTGTATCAATAAACTATTTAAAACCATTTTTAAAAAATAGTCAAATAGCCTGTTGTTAAAAATTCTAGCTTCCTGGGATTTGACCCGGTGGCCACGCGGGTAATTTTATGAAGTAAGCACCTTATCAACTCACTACGTTGTTGAGCGTTACAGAGACGTATACATATTGTGTGTTTGTCTTTCACAGTTGAGTTAGTTTTTCACAATTCCATGACAATATGTAGTATCTATACAGAAAATAGTATCCTATGACCTTCGTAAAGGTTAATAGCATCACCTTGTCAAATTCCATCACGATCGGATTAGCCGTTTAGCCCTGAAAACGTAACAAACACACAGACGAATTTACTTTCACATTTATAATATTTGTATAGATGAAAGGAGGCCAACAAGATCTGTAGAAGTTCCGAGATTCGACTGAGATAACAATCTATCTGTATTTTATTGCTGAATAAATCACCATGGCATTTAATTTGTTTGTACAGAGCTCAAGTGCCTACAGAATATAGTGACTTAGAATGGAAGCTGCCCAGACGAAGTGAGGAAAAATTTTCTGTGGGAAATAAAGTTTTTCGCGAAGTATTAAATTTGCTAATAACCAGAAAAAACAATTGAATTACGAAAGAGATTTGACAAATGTTTTATGTAGAATGGAGCCTCCTTTACTGTCAGGTTAATTGGAAAACTACATTACAAAAAAAAAAGTGAAACTCCGAAGAGCAAGAAGAAACGAAATGAAACTTCATGGGTTGAGAAGGTATGTGATGTTGATGTTATATCAGCGAACCCAAAATCGAGTGAGATTTACAAAGATCTTGGCATTGTGAGGGCACTTACCAGTATGACGTATGAGCTCTGGCCTGATTCAGTTGGGAAGACTGCCATAAAGCCGTTGTATCCTCTCCCGAAGCAAGCTGGTCCTTTACTATCTGGCCTATTTGTGCAAACGTATGCAGCACAAGATGGGATTATAAAAAAAACTTAGACACATTAGAAAATGAAATAATCACAGCATCAAACACAATGTGAACATATCAAAAGTTCGGATACGTAATATGGCCGCCACCGCGCATGCGCAGTATCAGCCTCGAGTTTAGAGGCGGCGCGGCGTCGCAGAATAAGCGGTGTTTCGTCCCCATATATTTCTTTCTTCCATGGCTTTACCATGAACAACGTAGCACAGGCGGATGAAGCAGCAGCAAAATGTTAGTTCTAAATAAATAAATAAAATACTTTCTCATTCTGCTTTAAGATTTAAACCCTAATTCTAAATAAAAACTTCCTCCCTCTTCTTTAAGGTTTAAATACTACAAAATATGCGCATACTACTTAAAACATAAATCTATATTGTCGCCGATAAATCACTAATATTCAGTATATGTTTGAAGATTTAAAAACCTAAAAGCTGCACGTTTAACAACTCAAATTTTCCAGAATGTTTCACCTCATCTAGTAAGTTACCGGATGGGCAGAAATGAAACCTTCTCCGCTGATGAACTTGCTGATGAAGTGACCCAGTTGGAATGTTGAACTCTATGAATATCGCTGGACTCGGTTGGCCGAGGGCCAATCGCAACTTCCGCAACTCATGAGCTATGAACAGCTGCTGCCAGCATAAATATTTCTTTTCCTCTGCTTGTCACTGCTTCAGTCTCCTTGCATTGTAAAATCCACACTGCAATCAAGGTTTCTGCAAAGCTTCCATATTAATTTCATGTCAGTCTCCAGTCACTGCTTTTTTAACTTCCTTTTACTTTGTCAGTAAAACAATATCTCGACTATTTTTCTGTGGCCGTATACTTCAACGACGTGCATTTTCCCTGCACACGGCACCGATACATAAGAGAATACGCAAATAGAAATTCTGCAATTTTACACCGTCGTACTTTAAAAACATTTTCATCTGCAAACTTTGATTTAATTTAATTACAATGGAGCTCCGGTGGTGATTTCTCTAAACACCCATTTCCCCTCTTTGCTGTACCCACCTCCTTTTACCCTCTACAAATAAATCTTTAAATTGTTTCAATGTTTTTGTTAAATTATTCACCAAATCTCTTGGTAACTTATTCCAAACCCTGACCCCCTTACTAACGAAGAAAATCTTCCAACACCCTTGTGCCTGAAATCGAGTGCCAGCTTGTGGTCATGTTCATCTTTTCATTTCCATGCATTACTTTTAATTCTTTCACCAATCTCTTTCCATGCCTCATCACCAATATACGCCTTGTACACTCCCATGACTCTCTTCAGTCTCCTCCTGTCTTCCAGTGAATCCCATTCCAGCTCTTTTATCATATCGGTTGTTGATTGTGTTCAACAGTAATTTCCAGAGACAAATCTAGCAGCCCTTCTTTGCACCCCCTCCATCTCCTGTATTTGATACCCAAAATGTGGATCCCAAACTACATCACCATATTCAAGAAATGATCTGACCAAAGTTCTGTAACCCATTTCGTTTACTCCTTTCGTACATCCCCTCATCACTCTCTCCAAGAAGTAAAGAATTGTGAAACATTTCCCTACCACTTGTCTAATGTGTCCAGCCCAGTTGAGCTTGTTATCAAGTGTTATGCTAAGATGTTTACATTTCAAATCTTCAACAAGCAATTCTTTTCCCACATTGTATTCAACTACGTGAAACACAGAAAAATATATTTCATAAGTCTATACCAGTGGTTCCGAACAGGAGCGTTGAAGAGGTAATAGCGGACTTTTTTGGTTCATGGCATGTTTAGGGGGCGTTAAGGACCAACCGCGTCCCCCGCTGTCCAGTATTATTAAGGGTTGCATCAAAGAAGTTGTTAATTGTATTCCCATGATAATATGTACCCAAAAAAGGATTTTAACGCAATCATCAATTTATTAGCAATGAAAAAAAAAACAGATTGCTAGTAGTGGAACGAGGTGGTTTGAAATTGCTGAAGACCAGTAAGGCACCACATATCGAAAAATTAGTGTCATTTCACAGAGCTAAGCCATATAATTTACAATATTTTTTCGTAATATATATTTGTCAATCAAACTGCCAACAATACTCCAATATTTGTTAACATATCTTAATTATGTAATTTTAAAAATTTGTGCTTATTTTTCCACAATATATATGGTATTTCACTCATTACCTAAGATGAGCGGCATCAAACCACTGTGTTCAAAAAAATGGGTTACGAGCTATAACACGTTTGAGCGCTATAGGTTATTTTATTAATTACTAGAAGGGAGGTCTTTTTCTCTGGAAAGGGGGCGGCAGCTAATTTTTCCGAAAAGGGGCCTGCAGGCCATAAACATTGCGAACCTATGGTCTAAACAAAATTAGTACCCATTTTCCCACCGAAATCCGGTGTCTGGTTTTTTTTTTTTTTTTTTTTTGGAAACAGCTTATGTTTTTAATCGTTTATGAGATTTGTGTGAGTCAACGATTTGATAGGTAGCTCTATATGTTTCGTTGGTATAATAACTATACTTCTTTCTCGGTGTATCAGTTGTATAAAAAATTATCGAGCTTTTCACCTGGGGAGCGCGTTAATTTGATACAACGTTTCGAAGTCACTCTCTGACTTCATCTTTGGGTGAAGATGAAGTCAGAGAGTGACTTCGAAACGTCGCATAAAACTGATGTGTTCTCCAGATGGAAGGGCCGAGAATTTTTTATACAATTACAATTATGTTTGTGTATTATGTGCATGTGTTCATTATTGCAATTTGTGCTTTGTTACTATTACATCTATTGAGTGTAAACATGATTCGTTCTTTTGTCCGTCTGTCAAATCCTCATAGCTATTTTTAGTTGCACACTACTTTGGGAGACAGGAGAAGGGTGAAGACAGTCACGGGAGCGTACAAAGCGTACATCGGTGATGAGGCGTGGTAACATATTGATGGAAAAATTAAGAGAGGTGTATGGAAGGAAAAAGATGACCATGACCACAAGCTGGCACTCGATTTCATGCTCAAAGGTGTGGGAAAATTTTCTTTTGTAGTTAAGGGGTTGAGGTACTGGAATAGATTACCTAGAGAAATGATGAATATTTTACCAAAACGCTGCAAGAATTTAAAGTCGAAATTAGTAAAAGGCAAAAGTAGGTGAGTACAGGAAAGTGTAAAAGTGGGTGAGTGGGAAAATTGCGTCACGAGCATTCGGTTTATCGCAATTAAAGTAGATACATTAGTTTTGAAATTTGTGGTTTTCGAGATGAAACTAAAAAATAAAAATTGAACTTTCCGTAGGTAATTTTTTTCAATAAAAAAATTGTATGTATTATTCTATGCAGAATTTAATGACGCTGATAATGAATGTGATGTGAGAATAGTTTTTTAAAACATTTTAAAAATTTTCCAAGTCCCAGAGTATTTTTTTTTTTTTTTTCAGTAGAGTATATATTATGTGTTTGGCTTTTGTATACCATGTCAAAGTCAATTTCGCAAAGCGAAATGATCTCTATTTAAAATTAATTTGTTACTGATCATTCTTTTAAGAAAAAGTTACACGAATACATTTTATTCAGTGAATTCAGTTTATTGGTCTAAAAACCTGAGTACCAAACTAGATGTAAAACAACTAGCTCTACGGTCTTCTAATGAAGCAAACACCCTTGATTTTATCACTACTTCGAACACCTGGGACGGGGCGTGGTGGGTGAACGGTTAACGTTCTGTCCTCGCGTTCGGGAGGATGCCAGTTCGAATCCCATACATCCAGATTTGGGTTTTCCATGGTTTCCCCAAATTACTCCAGGCGAATGCCGGGATCCTTTCTTCAAAAGGCCATGGCCGAATTCCTTCCCATTCCTTGTCCCCAGTCCCATCCCGCCTCTTATGACCTCTATGTCGACGAGGCATAAAGCTATAAGTAAAAAAAAAGAAATCAAACACCATGGACTTCCTAGCTAATTCCCAATACCTTTCTCCATATTTACTATCTACACAATTAGTGAAACTATTAACAGCCTAATTAATTTTAAAACTAAATAACGCAAATGCAACTGTTTTCTTATTTACTTATCAAACAAAAAATGTTCATTCGTGATGTTTATTTTTCCGATTAATTGACAAATCAACTCGGGGGAAAATGACCTGCAACAACACTGCATATTATAATTTTATTTTTAGTGCTTGCATATTTGTCGCGCATCCTGGTTACAAGCGACTAGCTTAATTCACATGTTTTCATTTTAAAACCAATATTTGCAACAGAAAGTAAGAATAAAGATTGGAAACGAAATGCAGGGAGATAGAAGCATTGGGAAGGCCACTAGGCAACGTTGTAGTCTTTCCCAGTTATTGTTCAACTTGTGCCTGGAAGAGATTTTTGGTAAATGCTTAGGTGTAAAAGAGGAGTGCTTGTCGGTAGCAATAAAATAGAATGTATTCGATTTCTCGACGATATGGTCTCGGACAAACTATAAACAAAATGTTGAAAGATCTTAATGAAGCCTGTGAAGAGTATGAAATGAGAATCAATACAGCAAAAACTAAGGATATGGTGGGGGTGATTGGTAAAGAAGGGAAACTGATAAATAAAAATATAGGAAAAGCTAATATCAGCCAAGTAAGATCCTTCAAATACATTGGAAGTATAATTATTGACGACTTAAAATGCTACCAAGAGGTTAAAACTCCTGTCGCCGTAGCATTTAATAGGGAGAAGAGATTATTTGCCGGGAAAATAGATAATATACTGTAGAAAATACTAGCAAATGTTTTGTATTGAGTATGGCATTTCGTGGCTCAGAGACGTGGACACTGAGACGAGAAGATGAAAAACGGATACAAGCGTTTGAGATGTGGATGTGGAGGAGAATGGAGAGGATAAGCTGGGTGGAATAAGTGAGTAAAGTTGAAGTGGTGGAAAGGATTGGTGAGAGGGGGAAACTGCTGCAAGTCGTAAGAAAAAAAAAAAAGAAGAACTGGATGGGACACTCGCTGAGAGGGGAGTGCTTGTTAAAAGACGCCTTGGAAGGACTAGGAGAGTGAGAGGAAGAATTAGGTACAAGATTACAGATAACATCAAAGGGAAACGGAAGCTACGTGGAAATTAAGAGGAGAGAGAGGAAAGAAGAGCATGGAGAGCAACCATGTGAAAACCTTTATCCTGTCATGTGGTTTATAATTGCACCGCTTGAACCAATCATTATGAAAATAATGTCGGGTTGCTGTAACAATACAGTATAAAAATAAATTAGTATGTAGATGACTTTTTAAAAAATGTTACGTTACAAACAACGAATAATATTTAAAAAAAAAAATCAAACAAGTATAAAAATATATAGCCCCGTGAGAATGTAACCTGCGATTCGTAGCACAGTAATTTTACTTGTTCATTTACATAGTTATTCAGCTGTTACACTATAACTGTTTTTGTGCCCTATAAATTCAGCAATTTATCATTTACAATTTTTGACCTCTGAATTCTCCTAAACGAAGACTCACCAACACGAACTGCATTAGCGTGAGCTACCTGAGAAGCCATGTTCAGACACTGCATACCTGTCCAGAAATAAACGGAACTAGATGACCCGCGCAAATTTCGCGAATACAGTTAATAGTAAGGTTGGTGGTTTGTAATAGTATGAAAGAGGAAGCCCTTCATTTGTACAATTTTTTATTTGTTTAGTGTAATAATAGGTATATAATAGGTACGTAAAAAATCAACGCCAGTGAAGCGGTTTATTAATATCTCTAAGATATGTGTTGTTGCTATCTAGGAGTTTGGATCTGGACCGTCTCGAATGTGGGATTTTATTGTTTTACAGTTATTACTTTGTCCTTCAAGGGTCAAATTCCGAAAAAGTTCGTTCTTAATTTATAATATTGCCTAAGTGGATACCTTAATCTTTAAAGTGATACCTCATTTATCTATTTCGGTTAGATATGAAGGAAGATAAATGGCTCGTAACAAAAAATACGCTATAGAAATAATGATACTTTTCCCCTTTAAGGGTCATGTTCCGAAAAAATGCTTTCTGTATGTATTACATGCTGCTTTTTTTTATCTGCTTAACGTCTCTCTAACAGCGAGGTCTTTAGAGACGGGAAAGGATGGGAGGCAAGGAATTGGAAGGAATTCGGCCATGGCCTTTTGAAGGAAACATCCCGGCATTTGCCTGGAGTGATTTGGAAACTATGGAAAACCCAAATTGGATGCCGGACGGGGATTCGAACCGCCGTCCTCCCGAATGCGAGGCCAGAACGCTAACCGTTACACCACCACGCTCGGTACATACTGCTGTATGTACTGACCACAGCAAACTTCTTAATCTTTAAAATAATACCTCATTTATCTATGTCGGTTAGATATCAAGAGAGATAAGAAGCTCGTGACACAAAAATGCGTTGTAGAAATATTGATAGTTTTGTCCTTTAAATTCCTTTCTTAATGTGTGGCGTCACCAAAGCGTAGATCTTAATCTTTAAAATGGTACTTCTTTTATCGATTTCAGTAATGAATTTAGGGAGGTAAATGGTTCGTGGTACAAAAAACAGCATTTTAGTAATATTGACATTTTTGGCCTTTATTGGCCGAATTTGGAAAAATTAATTTCTTAAAATAATATGATGTGACCAAGCCAGATGCCATAATATTTAAAATAACACCTCATTTGTCGATTTCGGCTAGGTATGAAGGGAGATAGTGGCTTCTGACCAAAACAAAAAATAAGAAACGCACACACGCATGCACGCACACACACCTTATAGAAATAATATATATGATATTTGTCTAAACATTTTGAGAACAGGTTTACAATTCTGCTTCGGCGCAAGTTTACGTTAACTTATATGACATACGTTTTAAATTGTTTGAAAACCAATCAAAATGTGTCGAGAAGTTTTTGCATGATATTTGAACAAACAGACAATCAGACAAGATTGGCTACAGATGTCTATGTTTATAAATCTGTAGCTGAGGGTGGGGGCTCTACGACCCGTCGACGACGGGTATCATTAAGGCCTGGAAACCTTTACGGACAAGGAATGCGAAAAAATCCACCATATTCGCGTGGAATGATTCCAAGAAATAAGGGTAAACTGGAATCTGGAGGGGAATTTAAACCTTCGTCCCTCCCCACTGCCAGACCCGAGCGTGGCCTTTCACCCTCCAAGCTTTGCATCATTTTCTCCATCCATAATTTTCTCCATCGATTGGTTAGGTAATTAAACTGTAGAATGAGGGACTTTCAATTAATTTTAAGAGGCTGGCGCAACTTAACGTCGAGTAATCCTTATTAAAATCTACTCTGACTCAGAAACAGTGGGAAGCAGTGTTCTCAGCAAGCCATACCGCGCAACTCTGTGAATAGTGTAACAACATCCAACCTGTCCAATCTGCACACAGAACAACATTTTATACCGTTCAGTCACAACCGTTATAAGCCAACTAAAGAGCAAAGTATGTTAATTATCTCTGCTGGTTGATGCTCGGATTAACTCCGTAGTTGTCTTGGAGGTCCATGTTCTCAGATTTTTTAACCAAGAAGTTCTTTTTCTACCATCACTTCTCTTTCCTGGTATTTTCTCCTGGAGACTACACTGCAGGAGTTCATAACGGCTATTATTTCTCATGATGTGGCCAAGGTACTGAAGCTTCCGTGTTTTTACGGTGGTCAGTATTTCCACATATTTTTTCATTTTGCGGAGCACTTCAACATTTGTGGTGTGGTCTGTCCATGGTATTCTCATGATTCTTCGATATGGCCACATTTCAAAAGCTTCTAACCTTTTACCGATAGTTGCTGTTAATGTCCACCTCTCAACGCCGTACATGAGGACAGAGAACACATAGCAGCGCAGGATTCTCATTTTCGTGGTAATCAATAAATTACGTCTTTTAAAAAGGTTATTCATGTTATTGAAAGTAACCCTGGCTTTATCTAATGGCATTACCTAAATTCTCCAGTACTTTTAGAGAGGACTGTAATATTAATAAACCAAAAATAGGGGATAAACTATTTTTTTTAAAAAAGGAATTGATATTTATAATCACCTAATGTTATAACATTTCGTAGATATTGACTGGTACAACATGGAGTTATATATATTTTCTAACTCTGAAGCGTGACATCCTTTCTCTTAATTAAATTGTCTTTTTAATTAGGATTATTCTCGTAATCTTATATACATATAAAAATAGACGTGTGTTTTCCTATATTTCACTTTTCAGCCACCACTACCAAGCACAGATCACTGGTCTTTGTGTGTGGAAGTAGCATGGAGTTTCCTGTCATGCACAATGTTGGCCGAATGCCGATAGCTGTAGGGATGTGGGAGATATGATGGTTAAAGTTTGTCAATGCAGGGCTTTTTCATGTTTCGACCAAAAATTTGTGTCTCCTTATACTCCTCTTTCTTGCCACAACTACATTGCATAGACAATTGGTGTTCGTGTGTGGTAGTAGAATCGCGTCTCTTGTCGTGCACTGTGGTTGTTAGATGTCGGTAGCTATGGGGGTGTGGGAGATATAGTGGTTGAAAGTGGTCGACCTGCAGCAATTTCATATTTCTGCCAAAGACGCATGTGTCTTGGTGTATCACTTTTCAACGAAAACTATCTATCGCAGATCACTGGTGTTTGTGTGTGGTAGTAACACAGAGCCACCTTTCGATCACAACGTTGGCCAAATTTCAGTAACTGTGGGAGTGTGGGAGATATGGTGGTTGAAAGTGGTCGATCAAGGATATTTTCGTATTTCGTCCAAAGACATGTGTGTCCGTAAATTTTACTTTGCTGCCTGAAGTACATAGCGCAGATGACTGGCATTTGTTTGTGGTAATAGCATCGAGTCTCCCATCGTGTACTATGGTGGTCAGATGTCGGTAGCTGTCAATGCAAATTCTTTATAAACACGAACGAAGTCGTGGGTACCAGCTAGTCTTAAATATTTTTTATTATCGTACACGACTTCCTGAAAAGTCATCAATGATTGCAAAGAACCCAATGGTCCTCAGAATTTCCAGCCCTTTGCTTCCACTCCTCTTTTTAGTTTTGCTTATGGCTTTACACCTCGTCGACGTCGAAGTCATTAGAGGCAAGAAAGAAATGGGGGCAAGAAACGGGAAGGAATTCAACCATGGCCTTTTGAAGGAACTATCCCGCATTCGCCTGGAGAGATTAGAGGAAACAGCGGAAAACCTAAATCTGGATGGTCGGACGGGGATTCGATCCTACGTCCTCCCGAATGTGAGACCAGAACGTTTGTGTTCATCAATCACGCTTGGTTTAAATACGATGAAGAGCAGACCACACCGCATCATACGTTCAGCTAGTTGCACTGTCGAAGACCTGGTATAAGAGACACCAAATGTACTTCAAGTCTCCCAGATGTTGTGGTCGAAAGTTTAAATTGTTACCTGTTCCTGTCTGATATTATTAGCTATAGCTACCTTTTTTCTGATTAGTACTCGACTTCTGAAACAACAAATACCAAGTATCATTTAACATTTCACCGGAAGTGCAAATAAAAGTTGACACCACCGGTACCTTGAATCTAACTTGGTAGGTGCAAACGCAAGTTGAAAATGTTGTAAACTGGAATGGTATAGCAAGTTACAGATCTGTACCATAGATGTCAGTGCTATCGGTGGGTTACGGAACAAGAACTTTTACTATAAGTCCGTGGTCACCACTCCCTGTAAGCAAATACATCACAATAACTGTCATTGTTATGTCTTGTGTTCATTAAGCGCTGATTGTGCCCCTTTTTTCGGCTTTATGCGACGAGAGAGGATGGGGGGCTAGGAACGGGAAGGAATTCGGCCATGGATCGATGGAATACAATCACTGGAAGAGAGGAAGTCCTAGGGAAGAATGTAAAAAAAGGAACTGGTAATATTCACACTACAGTTGATATGTTGACATTTAGGCCTTTTGTGCGTAGCTGCTATACTATTACGAGAAAATTTTCACACGAAAAAGGCCTATATGAACGGGAAATTGTAATCAATAAATACTTTCACCTCACGAACCAGACACTATTCAGAACACTAAAAACAATTTCACAATCAAACACACCGCCATAGCATAAATGTAATTTAAAACACAAACAAGTCGATAATGCACTTTCTTAAAATAGTAGGCATCTCTGAATACATCATCACAAACAACAAAAAATGCGTGTTTAGTGGTTACACAAAGACAGCAAGTGGGAAACAATAGAGTGCTATCAAAATGATACAAGTTTTTGTGATTAGAAGCACAGTACAATGCATTAGTTAAACACTTATAGTAAGAAAACCATACACTGAACTGGAACTTTCCCGACTTCAATGTAAAACATGAAATAAAAAAAACTGTTTGTAGAGTTTAATATTTATAACAAATAATAGTAGATTAGCATTACTATTATTTACATAAATATTCTACAGTAATATAAAAACATGTTCTAGGGCAACGTGGATGATTTAATAAAATCGAAACGCGTATGTCAAAAACAATGTTTAGACTTGAAAACGTATATTCGCTCGTTATGGTGACAGCAGATTGAACTTTCTTGTATTACGCAAACCACCGTCAGACCTGAATCGCTAATAACTACGAGACTAACAATGTGTTAATAATGGTTGAGCCCACAACGGGTAGAGCATGTCCGTGCGAGTTCGTCGTGCAGCATTCGTTTTACCTGTGACGTCATCACACTAGTGTGAGTGCATGTTGACGATTGTTTCGAATTAGCGATGTGTAAATTATAAATTAGTGTAGAGTGAGACTCTATCAATCTACCTTAGCCCTTAGGTTAAGGGATTCTTGTCAGAAGTACTTGCCGTCTTGGTATTGCCTTCTATTATTGCTGTTTCCGTGTAAGTGCTTGTTTTACTTCTATATTTTTTGTTTCTGTTGAGCCTTTTTTTAATTTATTTTTTTATTATTTTTTTAATTAGTATTATTTTATTTTTTGTTTATATTTATTTAATTTAATAGTATAAGTGCTTTCCTTTCGCATTGTATTTGTGGTTTTCTCACTCGTTTTCTTCTGTCAGCAGTGGAGTGGTCTTCTATGTGGACCCTCGTGTATGTCGTAGTGCGCCAGAGTAGAGTGAAAACGCTTTCAGCCAGGACGCTGATTCAAGTGCTGTTGTAAAGAGCTCGCGAACCAATAAAAATATTCGCCTCTCGTTAAAAGGAACACAACAAACCTAAAGAGTCCAGGGGCAAAAAACTCGCACTAGTCCAGTGACGTCACAGGCAAAACAAATGCTTCACGACATGCTCTAACCTTTGGACGTATGCCATTCATTACAACTTATGAATCGTGCGAATTTTTTAATTAAAATCCTTTCTATTAATATAATAATTAATTTATTGTGATCTATCTCTTCCCCCTGTGGCAATTTCCCTACATATCTACTTACGATTTACACATTTTTACTTTAAAATCCTTTAAAGTCTTAGGTATACCATTCATCATTGTCCTACTTAACTTTAGGGCGCGCCCTAAAGCCCGAACAACAACAACCTTACTTAACTTGTTACATACAGAAATGCGTTTGAAACCAAATGCTAAATTATTATTATTATTGTTGTGGTCCTCTCATTCCTTCCACACGCTGATTCTAAATCTTCCCTCTACATTTATTAACGCCTAATCACCAGTATATGCCCTGTAATATGTCAACATTTCTCTTGACCTGCCTCCTTGTTCCCCAGCTATTTCCAACCAACTATTTTATGATTTTGGGACGACGTTTTCACGAAAAATCTATGATGTGGTCCCAGACTGCTACTTTCTGTATCTTTTTATTTTAGCTGCACTATCGGAAAAAAAACCACTATAAACCTTTATTACATATTATATATATGTCGTTGAGTGTATGTATTAATGATCATTTTCTTCTTTTTGTATTCAACGTTTCTGTTGGCAGATACTTTTTCTTTCGAAATTTAAAATTGTGTTGTTTAACTTCCCTGTGATGTAATGTATAATTTGTGTTGTGATTGACTGAATAATTGAAGAATGGAGAGGGTGATACCAGACGCCGAACCATTCAGGCCTACTTTTCCGAAGGACACCAGAGAGGTCTCAAGGCTTGGGTCCCCATGCGACGGACGAATCACCACTAACAGTATCGTATGCCGTCACTCTATACGCACTGCGGAGAGGTTTAACCCAGGACTTTGAGCACATTCCGATGATTAGGAATTGAATGCCACCACCTCTCCTACCGCGCGGGCCAAGTCCTGATGATGACATCTATAAAACGCAAGCCGGGTATATTTTTCGATGGGGTTTTCGCCGTTTTAAAGCTTACAATCTCAACTCAGTTGTTTGGTATGTCTTATGCTTCTACGCCGGAAGATTAAATGAAATTCTGACGCATGGTGAGGAATACCACAGATGGAACCATTAGATGCTGCATGCTTCGCACTAAACACACAACTACAATGTCTCTGACCATAGCCTTTAATGAAAGCAATAAGATAACTTTACAATAATAACTATTTTGCACACTTAACAAAAATTGAAGTATTCTTTCCTTTAATTAGGGATATTCAATTTTTAAACGTCATAGATGGCCGTAATTTGAAGTATTCTTTGCGATATTCAATTTTTTAAATACCACAGATAGCCGTAAAAACAACAGAGATTTTCTTTAGCCACGATCTGTGGCAGTTGGCCTACAACTATATTGTCTCTGGCAATCAGCATTAGTCTTCTGTTCGAATAAAATCATTTATTTATGATATATTAATTTTCTGGATTCACTTTTGATATCTGTATAAAAAGCTGAATCTGCGGAGTTAAAGTATCTGTTTTGAGCAAAACGTATATCGATTCACTTCGCAATTGAATCAAATGTGAGTTTCTAACATAATCTAGCGTTGTTTAGTAATGTAGTAACGCAATTTCTTAACCAAATTAATTAACCTCAATACACATGAATCTTTTCGGACGAATGGAAATAGTGTACGTGCAAATAAACTTCAATCCACCCGTTTCTTGGTAGGGGGCGTGTGAATCTAGGTTTGCTTTAATTCCGAATAAAGTTGGCGCGAATTTTATGAATCTTTTTACAAATATTTCTCATTGCGGGAATAAAAATAGCGTACTGGTAAATCTACGCCAACTATACCGGGCAACGCCGGGAACTCCGCTACTTTCCTATATCGTCGGGACTCGATCACAAACTAAACTTCCACTTATCAATCAAACCTAATGTTGTCCTCAATCAACAGTCATCGAAGAAAGCCCCAAACAGTTGCCTGCAGGGAAGGCATAGTGATAACTATAGATCTGATGTGTCAGTTGCTTGCCGTTTGGCTTGCTCAACTTCACCATAAGTCTTCACAGGATCGGCTGAAAAATTCACTCGTAGAAAAGTTAAAACCACTCGATTTTCGTTGAAATCTGTTATCAAATATTCGCGTGTTTTATGGGGTGGCTTTAAAATAAATGCAATTATCATTTGTATTTGTTTTAATGTTTAATAAAAACGAAAGAGGTTACTTAGTTGATTATTTTAAGTGTTACGAAAATATGTAGTAAAAACGAAAAGGGGATATTTATGTTGAGCGAAAGAAATTCTGTGTGTAGTGGTATTACAGCAACGAGTGAGAAGATTATCTTTGCGAGAGGGGACGGACGTTGAAAATTGAATTGCTAAAAATTTAATTTCGTAAGATTTATCCGTATTATTCAAACTGAGAGTGGTGGTGTAACGGTTAGCGTTCTGGCCTCGCATTCGGGAGGACGGCGGTTCGAATTCCCGTCCGGGCATCCAGATTTGGGTTTTCCATGGTTTCCCAAATCACTCCAGGCAAATGCCGGGATGCTTCCTTCAAAACGCCATGGCCGAATTCCTTCCCATTCCTTGCCCCCCATCCCTTCCCGTCTCTAAAGACCTCGCTGTTAAGAGACGTTAAGCAATTTAAAAAAAAAAAAAAAATTATTCAAACTCCAAGAGTTTGACGTTGAACAAACAAGAAATGTATTGACAATAAGAAATGAACGCTAAGATTTTGTGAAGAAACGACAAGCTTAATTGTCTAAGTACTGAAGACTGTGTTGTTCCGTTTAACTTTCAATTGTTATAGACGGAATTCTAATGAAGATCGACAAAATAAGTTAGAAAAATAGTATTTTCGCTTGTTAGTGCATAAAGAAGTTGAAAATGTCATTTTACTTGATTGTAAGTGTGTTTTTTTCAGTTTTTAAGCTAAAAAAGACGATTTTACATGGACATCGGATACATTATTCTATCTTGAAGAATACCGGAGAAATTTATGGAAAGTTGTGTTTGAGGCGCTTATTTTCAAAAGTTCTCTCCTCCGGTCTTGGGTTTAAATACCGATTGGCGCAGTAGTTTTTAGGAGTTATGTTTGATCGTATGAGCTATGCCTGGTCGTTCCGAGGTTCGTATTCCACGTTAAAATGTAGGTCCCAGAGGAAAGGAACTGACCGTCCTACCTCTGACGCAAATGGCTTAGAAAGCCTCCTTCGGGAGGATCCAACAAAACTTCAGGCTGTGGAGTAAGTTAGTTTTTTAGAGTCCCTGATGCCTGGCTGACAGACAGACAGAAATATTCAGATTTTAAATTTCTGACCTCTCTATCATCAGTAGTATACACTGCAATCACTATTTTTAAAATAAATTTGTCTAGTGCTAGCCTAGACCGAGGATTTAATCATTACCCATTATGGTCCAAATCCAGGGCATTTTACCTATAAGGCAGCCCCGTGAAGACTCGATCGCCGCCGGCTTCGCGCCTTGATTGGTAAGCGAGGGCGCACCCGGACTTATTTAGTAATCGCAGCGGCTCCGAGGCCTTTTTAGGTAACCTTCGTCGCCAGGGCTGACGCCCCGTCAGCATAAAACCAGCTTAATCCCGCACTAGGGATCAGTGTGTGTATCAGTGTTCACGTAACAGCACAGGACACCCCAGGACCGGCTGGCTGGCACCCCACACTCTCTCCGCTGCGATCCAAAGTATTGTTATCTATTGTACACAGAAGCTTCTAAAGCTATGCGCTATTTTGGCTGAACACCCTTCAGGAGGAAGGCTGCTAATAAACTGCTCGTAGCTACAGTTTGACTGATTTACTCTATCCTTGCCGCTCCCTAGCCATTTGTACTAAGCTGTAAGGCCCATACCGCTCGGGGGCCAAGCTGGTGTAGTAATAATATCTGCTGTGGAGGTGGCCAGAGATCCTATCTTGGAACAGGACCACAACAAATTAGATGTAGAGATAAGACTATTTTATAATTTTATATATAGACTAGCTCGTACCCGCGACTTAGTACGCGTGGATTAAGAATTTGTTGCCAGAATTGAATATAGAAAGTTGCTGGCAATGAAGGATTGGTCCCAAACAACACCGAGCCGGCATAATATGACAGAAAACCTATCACTATGTCATTCTACCGTCGAACCAGTCTCTTGAAGAGAATCAATTTCCAACATATTTCTGTCACCATTCGATAAGGTCTCAAAATTTCGTGACTACAACTATTAAACATACCGGAGAAAATGTCCTGTGCCCTTCATACAGATTTTCTTGTCAATTTCCATCAATATCGATATAGCCATTTGGTCGTCACAACATAACAAAAAGACAGAGACTTACTTCCGTATTTATAGTATTATTCCTGCGGTTCACACACACACACACACACACACACACACACTCTCTCTCTCTCTCTCTCTCTCTCTCTCTCTCTCTCTCTCTCTCTCTCTCTCTGACCGCAAACAACCCCTGAGGAATCATTATAACGTAAAAAAGTGTACACCTACAGCATTGCAAGACCTACGATTTGCCTCGCATTGCACCCCTAACTTTCTGATATCTACAGTTTAACATTCAATCCGAATAACCTACGGCCCAGGCGTGACTCTTATGATTAAAAATAATTTTTAAAAATCTTAGCCTCCACGGAGATTTGAACCGGAGACCACGACCCAAACATTTGTAAGCAAGCGCTTTAAGCACTGAGCAGTTTGACCGATACACGGAAGAGCAGTATACAGACGTCCATATTCAACGCGTCTGTCTATCGCCATTCAGTAGTATTTCGAAATTATGAGACAACATGTATTATTTATACAGATAATTTTTCAACCAAATGTAGACAGTATTTTTCTCATTGTTTCAAAGGATAAATGTACAAAGTTTCATCGAGATAGGATGAAAACTGTGGATTTGTATGAAGAACAAACAAACATACATACATTCATCTTTATATATATAGATGTAGAATATTACGACTGGCATTTTATGTTGTTTGCACCTTAAAGATATGTTTCTTTTGCATTTCTGAATATACGGCAGTTTTTGCGCTGTAGAACTTTGACTATGTCCGACTGTTCGCAGCGAAACAGCAGCAGCCGCAGTCACGGCAGCGGGGGCAGCCACAGCAGCGCCTCTGGCGGCGGAGTCGGCGGCACCAGGCTGTCTGCGAGGCCGCTGGCAGCGGGCTTCGACAGCGGACGCCAGACGGCGCCCTCGAGCACTCGACAACCCGCCAGATGCATCCGTAAGACACCAGCAGCAGTGGCCTTGAACATACTGCATGCAGCTACATAAACCATCTCTGATGAAAACACTAGACATAGTGTAATATCCTGGATACCAGACACCTACCGATAAAATCCAACCAAGTAACCCATCACTTATTTGTTTTATTTAGCAATAATTTTAACAAAACATTAAAATTTATTTATTGTTTGCTTGAATAGAACACACATTTTTATATTCATACGTATCTACTCTGACATCTTACCACCTTAGACTTTTCCCGAGTTATATCGACAGTTCATAGCAAATCACCCCCACCACCTCCACCCTCCCTCCCTGTTCTCCAATGCCAACCCAGCCACGAGGTAAGCTCTCGTGTGTGCACACCTCCCTCGCCAAATGTCCAGTTCCTCACAACATGAATAAGTTTTAAACTGAAATATTGCACATTTTTTGTTCACCTCGTGTGTCGTATAGCCTTCAGCTTTGGGTGAGTGATGGGTTATTTTTCCCAATCGTTTGTTATTTACGTTTCCTAAAATCTGATTCCTTTTTCCTCGGTATCATATGTAGTATATCATCACACTTTTTGTCTGGCATACTTACTTCATATCTGTGACAGCAAGGCGAACGGTACGGGAAGCCTCATTTTCTGTAATTAAATTGTCTTCTGCAATACTTGAGTCTATTTTTGTATTTAGCCTGCTGTTCTTTTTTTCACTTATGTACTTAATTATTATCAATTTTGAATGGACCCTACAAGATCGCGCAAAGCCACAATTCTCGTCATAACTCGTAACTAAGAATTTCTCCGGTGTTTCCACTGGGTAGTCAGAACCAGGGATTATCAGTTCCTGGCGCAATGGGGTAGCTTCCCAAGACGTCTTGTAACGAAGGCGGGACGAGACGGGACGAATGCTCAACAACACGCCATGGGAACGGGGCCGCCTCTTCTAGCGGAGACGAGACGCAGCTACCCACTCTCTGTCGGTAATCATCACAGGCGTGTGTAGCGGACCGCTGTTGCCATCGGTTTGCAGCAGCGGTGCGCACCCCTTCTGTTGCTGTAAAGTGCTCTGTGCCAAACGACACTAGGCAACGTGGTGGGGAGGTGGCGGCGAGGTAAGCGAGGGCTAACCTGCGGCGCGCGCTCGTCCCTACATTTCGGCTAATGAGGTGCCGCCTCCGTTACAAGAGGTTGTGGGAACGCAGCTTAAGTGTTGCCATCTGTCTACGATTCGTGTAACTTGTGTTCATTGTGATTAGTATATTTTTGATTGTGGGATATGCAGTTTATTAGGAAATTGGGGACCGTCCCATAATTCGCCTAAGTGGCCGTGGAAAACTACCTAAAAACCACATCATGGCGGCCGGTACGTGAGGTCGAGCATTGTCCCGTTGCACCTCCCCGATACAGTGTGCCTCAACGTGCGCAATCACATTGGCGGGTGTTGTTCTTTATAATTTGCATTTAATACTTCACCCGGAATATTATTCGTGCTCTTTCTTAATATCCTCACTCTTACATATTATCGGGACAAAATATTCCTCAAACCGCAACGTAGTTAATGTGTTGGTGATTTTTTTTTTCCGGCCCACGTCCTTGGTTGCTATGATAACTGCTTTCGGAAACAACCCATACAACAAATATCATAGCAACTAAGGACTTGGGCCGAAAAAAATCACCAACATGTAAAATCAGCTCTGTCAAGCATTTCCAACAGGCCTATAAACACAGACGGAAAAAAAAATCCCAACACCAAGAAAAAATTATTGTAGAGTAATGAAATTTGGACAATGCATTTGTCAAGTTAACATGTTTAATTGATTAAATTTTCAAGATCACAGGTTAATTTAAGCTCAAGAAAATGCATTTCAAATGTGAAATACTGTTAAATTAATAGCCGGTGTAACCTCCAGAATTTTGAATGCAAGCCTGCAGACGTGAATGCATTGTGTCATACAGGTTTCGAATGTCACTTTGTGGTATGGAGTTCCATGCTTGTTGTACTTGTGCTGTCAATACTGGGACGGTCAGTGCTGGCTGTGGATGATGCTGGAGTTGTCGTCCAATGATATCCCATACGTGTTCAATTGGAGACAGATCTGGTGATCTCGCAGGCCAAGGTAACATGTCGACACTCTGTAGAGCACGTTGCGAGACAACAGCGGTATGAGGGCGAGCGTTATCCTGTTGAAAAACTCCCCTTGAATGCTGTTCATGAATGGCAGCACTACAGGTTGAATTACCAGACTGACGTACAAATTTGCAGTCAGTGTGTTTTGGTATAACCACAAGAGTGCTCCTGCTGTCATAGGAAATTGCTCCCCAGACCATGACTCCAGCCCTGTAGCGTGCATTCCACTGACTACAAGCCATCGCCGTTTGCGACTCCAGTGGTGTCAAACCAGAGCTCATTGGAGGACGGAGTGGAGATCTGTTGTGTTTTCTGATGAAAGCAGGTTCTGCCTTGGTGCCAGTGATGGCCGAGTGTTGGTCAGAAGGAGGCCAGGGGAACGCCTGCAACCAAACTGTCTGCGGCCTAGACACACTGGACCTACACCTGGAGTCATGGTCTGGGGAGCAATTTCCTATGACAGCAGGAGCACTCTTGTGGTTATACCAAACACACTGACTGCAAATTTGTACGTCAGTCTGGTAATTCAACCTGTAGTGCTGCCATTCATGAACAGCATTCAAGGGGGAGTTTTTTCAACAGGATAACGCTCGCCCTCATACCGCTGTTGTCTCGCAACGTGCTCTACAGAGTGTCGACATGTTACCTTGGCCTGCGAGATCACCAGATCTGTCTCCAATTGAACACGTATGGGATATCATTGGACGACAACTCCAGCATCATCCACAGCCAGCACTGACCGTCCCAGTATTGACAGCACAAGTACAACAAGCATGGAACTCCATACCACAAAGTGACATTCGAAACCTGTATGACACAATGCATTCACGTTTGCAGGCTTGCATTCAAAATTCTGGAGGTTACACCGGCTATTAATTTAACAGTATTTCACATTTGAAATGCATTTTCTTGAGCTTAAATTAACCTGTGATCTTGAAAATTTAATCAATTAAACATGTTAACTTGACAAATGCATTGTCCAAATTTCATTACTCTACAATAATTTTTTCTTGGTGTTGGGATTTTTTTTTCCGTCTGTGTAACTAATACAAGAGGCACTGAAGATGCCTTGTATAAAGTCGAAACGCGTATGCCGTCAAAACCGTTTGTTTATTTGCAAGTCGGAAACATAACCCATAAAACGCAACGTAGTTAATTTGTTGTTACTCATCATCATCAGTTTTCTTCCCTCGGGCAGGTTTTCACTTGGCTGTTCTCCATGCTCTTCTATCTTCTGCCTTTCTCTTAAGGTCCATGCAGTTGCCGTCTTCTATGATGTTGTCTATAATTTTGTACCTCTTTCTTCCTCTTATTCTCCTCCCACTAACTAGACCTTCCAAGGCGTCTTTTATCAGGCACTCCCCTCTCAAAAAGTGACCCAACCAGTTCTTCTTTCTCTCTTTTGTTACTTGGAGTATTTTTCTCCTTTCACTGACCCTGTCCAGCACTTCAACATTACTTATTTTATCCACCCAGCTTATCCTCTCCATCCTCCTCCGCATTCACACCTCAAACGCTTCTAACCGCTTTTCATCCTCTCGTCTCAGGGTCCATGTCTCCGCCCCATAAAGAGCCACACTCCATACAAAACATTTGCCGAGTCTTTTCCTGAGTGTTTTGTCTATTTTTCCAGTTAGTATCCTCCTTTTCGTATTAAATGCTTCCTTCGCTACGGCAATGCGAGTTTTTATCACTTGGTGGAATCTCAAATCTTCGGTGATCATACTTCCAAGATATTTGAACTACCTTAATTGCCTGATATCAGCTCTTCCTAAATTAATATTTATTATTTCCTTCATTTTCCAATCACCATACTCTTAGTTTTTGCTGTATTTATTTTCATTCCAAAGTCTTGGCAAGTTTCGTCTAGATCTTTCAGCATTCTGTTTAGAGTTTCTTCGCTTTCTGCCAACAATACATACCATATCAGCAAATCGTATGCACTCTACCATATTGTCTTGCCACATACGCACTCCTTTTTTGCCGTTTTAAGCCTTTTCCAATAAGTTCTTCCACGTATAAATTGAACAAAAATGGGGAAAGACAACAACCTTGTCTTACGCCTCTCCCAATGCTGCTTTCTCCCGACATCTCGTTTCTTCTACATGGAGGGCCATACTATGTACTGCTAGGGAAATATGGTGTGGTAGTAACCCGTTGCTTTCTTGTTGTTACTGAGGAAGTTAATAGCATAGTCTCTGGTTAATAGTTTCTGTTACCTACAAATACTATGAAATGCAATCAGGAAGTGTTTTCTAACAACTTTTTCTGAGCGATAAAGAAATTCAATTTTGGCAGCTGCCCAAATCCTTGTATTATTTTCTTTGGTAACAAAGAACTGCGAGAATATATGATTCAGTTTTCTTTGATTGATGCGCACGGAATTTACAGTGCAGTGATGTAAATTGGAAGGACTCGTATATTTTGTTTTGGGAAAAAGTAAAAAATAGATCTAATAATAAAAACGATTTTGCCCAACCAAACGAGTGCATATCAAGGAGTAAGAACGTGTAAAATATAGCGTATCAACTTATTGTTAAACAGGAGTTCAAACGTTTGGTGATCGATACGTCAGAATCTAAAGAATCCTTAAAGAATCAAACTTCCAAGGAAACTGACAATATGAAATCATTATTCAAATAAATCTGAAATCACTTTCACCAAATTTGGCAACAATAAAGAAAACAAAGAATAAAGGAATAGTCAGTAGATGAAGATCAGTACGAGTTTAGGAAAAACGAGAGAGAAGCATTCGTTTGTGAGGATATAAAATAAAAAAGGATATATCTTTGGCATTTGCGGAATTAGAAATAGTATAGATAACGTTAGATGGTTCAAGAAATTAATTTTTTAAGGAAGAGGTCTAAATTTTGGAGATATATGAATAGTTATTCTTCGTAAGAATTAGATTGTTTTATAAAAGCAGATAATCACTAAAGACAAATATCTGTGAAAAGAGGGTGAGGATATCCCCATTAATAGATTGTGTATTGAGGAAGAAACAAAAAAAACTGAGTGAACAATTTCAGTGTGCAGAAGAGTCAATTATAAACAGTATGCTCCGATTTCCTGATGATACTGTGATCTTGTCAAATGTAAACAGAAATACTAAGAAAGTAAACAACGCCAGGAGCAAAATATTCGGAAAAATTAAAGAAAAGCAACACCGAAGTTGCTTCTGTTAGTCAGGAAATAAAATTAAAAGTAATGTCCGAAGGTTAGAACGAGGTGAAACCAAAGCATGGCATATGGGACCCGAGCGTGGTGGGTGAACTGTAACGCTTGTGACCTTGCATTTCTGGAGGAATCACCTTCCGGGCATCCAGATTTCGGTTTTCCATAAATCACTCCAGGTGAATACCGGGATGGTTCCTTCAAAAGGCCATGGCAGTAGGAGGTAGTAGCCGATTCAAGCCAGGAAACCGGGAAAACCCGTGACGTCACAACATGGCCGCCCCCCGTTGGGTGGTCAAGATGGCCGCCGAGCGCACCGCCCGGTCAAGATTGCCGCCCCCGTGTGGTGTGACCAAGATGGCCGCCGTTAGTTCACAGATCGGCCGCACAGATGGCACCATCTCCCAAGGGCTTAATTTCTAGTTCATTTGGTGGCGGCTAGATGGCGTTCGGTGGCATTATTTCCGGCGCGCTTTGCGAAATGTGTACACTGTTTCAACGACTGTTATCTCTGTTTACTAAGCGTGACGAAATATGTATTCCTAGCGTCCTGTTAAGCAAGCACTGAACATCTTGGCTACTAACGACACACAGTAAAATATTTTGTATCGTGAAAAATACTTAAGTCCACATCAACGGATATTTACGTGAACAGACATCGGTAGCGTAGGGGTTAGAGTGCCGAAGGTCGCCGGTTCGAGTCCGGCCGCGGTGTTTTAGCCGTTCCAACTCGTCAATTTCCAAATCAAAATTTTAGTTTCCATACCTAGAGAGGATACCTGCCTTGAATAAAAAAAAGCATAAATGTTTCCTTTTAACGGGAAAAAAAAGCGTCATAAACTCCAGATATAAATTCTATGTGTACCTGTTTTCATGAAATTATTTAGCGTTCTTGCCTCTCATTCGGGAGGACGGAGGTTCCAGGCATCCATGGTTTCCCAAAATCACTCCAAGTGAATGCCGGGGATGCTACCTTCAAAAGACCATGACCGAATTCCTTCCCGTCTCTAAAGACCTCGCTGTTAACATAAATTCCGTTCATCGAGGCAGGCAGACATTAAAAATTAATTCACCGACGAAGAGACGGGAAACAAACTCACTTTTTCATTATGAACAATATAATATAACTCACGAGTGTCACCTACAGTCCGTGTATTTTAAAGGATGTATTAAATTAGGGGTATTTATATTTTTATTTATATTTCTCGTGTCCAGGACATAACAAGTTGAATAAACAAATAACATTAATTAATTAATATTAACTATAAACACAATTATATAGAATGTGACCAGAATTCCGCAATCTTGATGGCCTTCTCGTTTGCCCTGTAAAGGTCGTCGATATTGCAGGTTTCAGGGAGATTCCTGCATATCAGAAGATGTTGTGGGTTCTGAAGCTCACCACATTCACATAGATCGTTGTCATTAGTGTACCCCCATTTTTTAAATATTATATTTACATCGGGACACTTCAGTTCTTAGTCTGTTTAAAGCCTTCCATATAGCATATGGCTGATTACATCCCGCAGCCGGTGCCTCTTTGATGTTCCTCCACCAGGACAAATTTCAAAATTAGGGGTAATGAAATTGTGTGTCTCCAAGTGAATGCCGGGGATGCTACCTTCAAAAGGCCATGACCGAATTCATTCCCATTCCTTTCCCCGTCTCTAAAGACCACGTTGTTAGAGAGACGTTAAAAAAAAAAAGTACCTGTTTTAGCGTTCTGACCTTGTATTCGAGAGGACGGCGTTTCCGAGGAGCATCCAGATTTGGGTTTTCCATGGTTTCCCCAAATCACTCCAGGTGAATGCCGGGATGCTTCCTTCAAAAGGACATGGCCGAATTCCTTCCCATTCCTTGCTCCCCATCCTTTCCCCATCTCAAAATGCCAGGTTGTTAGAGAGACGTTAAAAAGTTTAAAAAATGAAATTATTGTGATAAAGTATAGCAAAACCACACATACGTTATTCCTTTCAAAATTCGTAGCCTCAAAAACCCATCAATGGTGAAATCCTTTCATTGAAACCGAGAGACATTCACCGATGAAGGTAGGGAAAACCATAAAAAAATTCCGTTCATCGAAGCAGGCAGACATTAAAAATTAATACACCGACGAAGAGACGGGAAACAAACTCAATTAGTCACATCATGTTGGATTCGTTATAAACAATTTAATATAGCTCGCGAGTGTCACCTACATTCCGTGTATTTTAAAGGATGTATTAAATTATGTGTAATGAAACACAGACACTTTTTGGACTCAAAGAGGCATTGAAGGGGTTTACTGATGGATGTAAGTATAACCTCGATTGGTTGAGAGCCTCTAAACTAAAGCAAAGTTGTCGATTTGAAAACCAGGCTCGTAATTGTTGCCATCCAGGTCAAACCTTTGTCGTTTGTCTATCCAGGCCAATCTATGTATCAATTCTGTTATGCTTTCGTAAGCAATCACAAATTGAGTGTCCTTAGCTGTACTTTGTCTAAAATTCCAATAAATCCCTTGTGACACATCAGTGATTGACACCTTTAACTGTATTTTACAGTACAGCACTTATGTTCCAGGAACGAAATACCGTCTGTTAATCTTACTAATTTCACACCTGGGGAATCTAAGTACGCCAGTCCTATGTGATAAAAATCGAGTCACGCTAAGGCAGTGCTTTCGCAAAGTCTTCTGCTAATCAGTAGCCAGGTACCAAAATGTTCATTTAAGGTGGTTCTACTGCAGTTTTCAGGGAAATTCTCCCCTTTTCCAGGAAATTATTTTTCAATAAATCAGGGGGACGAAATACGTCTGTTAATCTTACTAATTTCACCCCTGTCGAATCGAAGTACGCCAGTCCTATGTGATAAAAATCGAGTCACGCTAAGGCAGTGCTAAGCACTGAACATGCCTGAGACCATCGCCTGTGACCAAGGTGGAGATACTCCCTTATAGAAGAAATCCAGTGCCAGCTTCTACTGATATTCTATTCCTAATTCTTTCACCAAGATCCACCCCTAGCCTCATCACCAACATACCCACAGCACTTCCTCAAACCACCTTCTGTTTTCCAATGATTCCCAATCCAACCCCTGATCAGTTACAGACAGGGTTACCTTCTGTTCGTGCGTTAAAGTAAACCAAAAATTCAAATTCGCAAAGTCTTCTGCTAATCAGTAGCCAGGTATCAAAATGTTCATTTAAGGTGGTTCTACTACAGTTTTCAGGGAAATTCTCCCATTTTCCAGCAATTTATTTTTCAATAAATCAGGACCCAGGGGAGTTCTCCATTCGGCTTAAAATGTTCCCATTTAACGCCAACCTTCGGATTCAGGACCAAGTCTGACATTTGTTTGTAATTGCATGCTTTGTTCAAGTAACCACGATAAGTTACCATAATGCTCTTAGCTCACTGATAGTTTCATGGTCATCAAACAGGCATCATAACCCACATTTTCATAGAAGATCCCCACACATCGACAAGTATCCAAAGGTGCAGACACTAGTTCTATTGCGCCGAAGATAGTACCCACGCTTGAATTGTCGTAAATTGTTAGATCAAAGTGGGTGTTTGGATATTTTATCCACTCAGGCCTCATCATCTAAAGTGGTAATTGCCAACTTAGGCTCCATACACCACTCAGAATTATTCCTCCAATATCCATTCTAACAGCATTATACACCACATACAGCCCCTGACACTCTTCCAATCTCCCAATGACATCCAGTCCAGTTCCTTTATTAAGGCACTTGTTGAATATTTTCCACTAATAAATCTAGCTGCCATATTTTGCACCATGCATTTGATGTACTAAAAATGTGGACTCCATACTACACTATTTACAAACAATGGTCTGATTGTGGGTTTGTATCCAAGTCCTTCGCTTCTCTGGTACATTCCCTCATCACCCTCTCTGTTAAATGATTTTTATGTAGTGAAAAACGTGAGAAACACAATTCGTATGCCAACACAACCGGCAGTAAACTGTAAAGAGTACAGTCAAATGGGAGATTGCCTAAGCCCTGAAGCAATGGTTAGAAGCACACGTTGATGGTGAGCATAATTCTATAACCATATAACCGAGCGTGGTGGTGTAACGGATAGCGTTCTGGCCTCGCATTCGGGAGGACGGCGGTTCGAATCCCCGTCCGGGCATCCAGATTTCGGTTTTCCATGGTTTCCCCAAATCACTCCAGGTGAATGCCGGGATGCTTCCATCAAAAGGCCATGGCCGAATTCCTTCCCATTCCTTGCCCCCATCCTTTCCCGTCTCTAAAGACCACGTTGTTAAAAAGGGACGTTAAACTGTTACAAAAAAAAAAAAAAAAAAAAATATAACCATATATTTTAGACTCAAATTAACAGAGGAAGTAGACACACGCACACACTTGTACATACATACAGCGAGGTCGACAGAACTAACAGCAAGCATCATGGAAACGATGAAGTGGGGGCAGAATTGTCGTTACCACTGATTAACTGGACAGAACTATCGTTACCAAAATCATCAGACAGACGAGGTATCACCATACTTACACTTACATGCACAAAGAGAGACGCAGATATACATGTACAAGTCTACAGAAAGTTCAGGACAACTACTTGCACCAACCATGGAAACAAAAAAAGTGGTGTAGTACTTTCTTGCCCCCATGACTGGCTGAAAAACAGAACTCTCCTTACATATCATCTGCCTGGCGAGATAGAGGGTGTGCAAAAGATGGCATGTTTTCACCATACACCTAAGTATTTACATCATAAATAGTGTTCATCACACACAATTGATTACATTTACCATCAATACGTTTCCCCCACACTGCAACCCTATCTGCCATTCATTAAGAGTGCCCCAGGTACCATGAGTTACAATAGACATTTGACTATCAGCAGATACCAGAACCCCTCATATTCATACTAGGTCTCAACCACAAATCCATACGTATCCATGCACAAGCTCAAAGAAACAGGAACAGCAAATCATACATCCAGATAAATGAGTTTAAGGAAGGTATCACCATACTTACGCACACAGACACATATATCCATGCCTACAGCGAGCTCAACACAACAACCAGCCCAATCATGGAAAAGAAAAAGTGGGACAGAACCCCCATGGCTCATAACTGACCAAAAAATCATGAGTAACATATGTTCCAGGTACCATACTCTTCACATCAACATCATCTAATTTATCTCACACAACAGACCTCACTACCATCCAGTATCATGTGTGCTAGGTACAAAAACTGTTCACATTAGCACCACCACATCTATCCCACACCTTAACCCTTACTGCCATTCAGTAACATTTACCCCAGGTACCACGAGTAGCAGTAGACATCTGGTCATCAGACAGATATCATAACTCCCATATTCATACTAGGTCTCAACCAAAAATCTGTACGTCACCTCACACAAGCAAGGTATCACCACATTTACGAAAAAAACACACAGAGATAGAGACTCATACATACGTTCATTTCCAGGCCTACAGCGATCTCGACTCAACAACTAGCCCAATCATGGCAACGAAAAAGTGGAACAGAACACGCATGACTGGCCAAAAATCATAGAAAGACACACATAAACACATACATACACACTAACATGTCAATGCATTCAAACAGTTCCATTCATCACCACACATAACTGGAGGAAAAAACTGAAGAGTTACAGGATGTGTGAAGTTTGAAATCACAGCCACATCTCTCCCACACCGCAACCCTTTTTTGTCATTTAGTAACATGTGACCCAGGTACCATGAGTTACAATAGACACTTGTCTATCAGACAGTAATATGTGCCCCCATGTACCACGAGTAGCAGTAGACACTTGGTCATCAGACAGATATCATAACTCCCATATTCATACTAGGCTCTCACCCACAAATCCATACGTCACCTCACACAAGCATAAGTGCAGGACAAACGAGATAAAGGAATGTATCACCACATTTACGCAAAAAACACACAGAGATAGAGATGCATACACACGTACATTTCCATGCCTACAGCGATCTCGACTCAACAACTAGCCCAATCATGGCAACGAAAAAGTGGAACAGAACACCCGACTGACAAAAAAATCATCATTAACATGTGTTCCAAGTAACAAACTCCTCACATCAAAATCATATCATTTAACTCACACTACAGACCTCTCTGCCATTGAGTATCGTTGGTAATATGTACAAAGCTAATTTCATAAGTTACCACATACATACAAGTAATTGCAGGAAAGGGTCCCGACACACGACATCCACACTGAGGTGTTAAATGATAGGCAGATGATAGTATGTCTTTCCAATACACCTCAGTGCTCACCACACATACTTGATTTTTTAATGTGCCATCAGTATACCTTGTGGCTGGAACTAAGCTCTTGGCAATGTTTGGCCAAAAGTCATTTGTTAATAGTAGCTCATCAATCACAAATTTTGGGTCAACCTGCCCCAAGCGGGCGCGGCGCGAGGTGGCCACCCTTCCACACAGCGGACGCGTACATCGTGTTTTAGTAGGTCGGTACACCGGCGCATATTACCGCCTCGAGCGCAATGAAATTCCGGTCTTCAGTGCGGTCCTAAAAATGCGGTTACCGGTAATAGGTCCCGGTCGGGAAACTCCGGTAAACCATCGCGGTCCGCGCGGGAGACTCCGGTAAACCATCGCGGTCCGCGCTTTTAGACCGGCGTATTACGGTATTTCTGTCCGCAGTGGGGAAGGGTGGCCACCTCGCGCCGCGCCCGCTTGGGGCAGGTTGACCCAAAATTTGTGATTGATGAGCTACTATTAACAAATGACTTTTGGCCAAACATTGCCAAGAGCTTAGTTCCAGCCACAAGGTATACTGATGGCACATTAAAAAATCAAGTATGTGTGGTGAGCACTGAGGTGTATTGGAAAGACATACTATCATCTGCCTATCATTTAACACCTCAGTGTGGATGTCGTGTGTCGGGACCCTTTCCTGCAATTACTTGTATGTATGTGGTAACTTATGAAATTAGCTTTGTACATATTACCAACGATACTCAATGGCAGAGAGGTCTGTAGTGTGAGTTAAATGATATGATTTTGATGTGAGGAGTTTGTTACTTGGAACACATGTTAATGATGATTTTTTTGTCAGTCGGGTGTTCTGTTTCCACTTTTTCGTTGCCATGATTGGGCTAGTTGTTGAGTCGAGATCGCTGTAGGCATGGAAATGTACGTGTGTATGCATCTCTATCTCTGTGTGTTTTTTGCGTAAATGTGGTGATACATTCCTTTATCTCGTTTGTCCTGCACTTATGCTTGTGTGAGGTGACGTATGGATTTGTGGGTGAGAGCTAGTATGAATATGGGAGTTATGATATCTGTCTGATGACCAAGTGTCTACTGCTACTCGTGGTACATGGGGGCACATATTACTGTCTGATAGACAAGTGTCTATTGTAACTCATGGTACCTGGGTCACATGTTACTAAATGACAAAAAAAGGGTTGCGGTGTGGGAGAGATGTGGCTGTGATTTCAAACTTCACACATCCTGTAACTCTTCAGTTTTTTCCTCCAGTTATGTGTGGTGATGAATGGAACTGTTTGAATGCATTGACATGTTAGTGTGTATGTATGTGTTTATGTGTGTCTTTCTATGATTTTTGGCCAGTCATGCGTGTTCTGTTCCACTTTTTCGTTGCCATGATTGGGCTAGTTGTTGAGTCGAGATCGCTGTAGGCCTGGAAATGAACGTATGTATGAGTCTCTATCTCTGTGTGTTTTTTTCGTAAATGTGGTGATACCTTGCTTGTGTGAGGTGACGTACAGATTTTTGGTTGAGACCTAGTATGAATATGGGAGTTATGATATCTGTCTGATGACCAGATGTCTACTGCTACTCGTGGTACCTGGGGTAAATGTTACTGAATGGCAGTAAGGGTTAAGGTGTGGGATAGATGTGGTGGTGCTAATGTGAACAGTTTTGTACCTAGCACACATGATACTGGATGGTAGTGAGGTCTGTTGTGTGAGATAAATTAGATGATGTTGATGTGAAGAGTATGGTACCTGGAACATATGTTACTCATGATTTTTTGGTCAGTTATGAGCCATGGGGGTTCTGTCCCACTTTTTCTTTTCCATGATTGGGCTGGTTGTTGTGTTGAGCTCGCTGTAGGCATGGATATATGTGTCTGTGTGCGTAAGTATGGTGATACCTTCCTTAAACTCATTTATCTGGATGTATGATTTGCTGTTCCTGTTTCTTTGAGCTTGTGCATGGATACGTATGGATTTGTGGTTGAGACCTAGTATGAATATGAGGGGTTCTGGTATCTGCTGATAGTCAAATGTCTATTGTAACTCATGGTACCTGGGGCACTCTTAATGAATGGCAGATAGGGTTGCAGTGTGGGGGAAACGTATTGATGGTAAATGTAATCAATTGTGTGTGATGAACACTATTTATGATGTAAATACTTAGGTGTATGGTGAAAACATGCCATCTTTTGCACACCCTCTATCTCGCCAGGCAGATGATATGTAAGGAGAGTTCTGTTTTTCAGCCAGTCATGGGGGCAAGAAAGTACTACACCACTTTTTTTGTTTCCATGGTTGGTGCAAGTAGTTGTCCTGAACTTTCTGTAGACTTGTACATGTATATCTGCGTCTCTCTTTGTGCATGTAAGTGTAAGTATGGTGATACCTCGTCTGTCTGATGATTTTGGTAACGATAGTTCTGTCCAGTTAATCAGTGGTAACGACAATTCTGCCCCCACTTCATCGTTTCCATGATGCTTGCTGTTAGTTCTGTCGACCTCGCTGTATGTATGTACAAGTGTGTGCGTGTGTCTACTTCCTCTGTTAATTTGAGTCTAAAATATATGGTTATATTTTTTTTTTTTTTTTTTTTTGTAACAGTTTAACGTCCCTTTTTAACAACGTGGTCTTTAGAGACGGGAAAGGATGGGGGCAAGGAATGGGAAGGAATTCGGCCATGGCCTTTTGATGGAAGCATCCCGGCATTCACCTGGAGTGATTTGGGGAAACCATGGAAAACCGAAATCTGGATGCCCGGACGGGGATTCGAACCGCCGTCCTCCGAATGCGAGGCCAGAACGCTATCCGTTTACACCACCACGCTCGGTTATATGGTTATAGAATTATGCTCACCATCAACGTGTGCTTCTAACCATTGCTTCAGGGCTTAGGCAATCTCCCATTTGACTGTACTCTTTACAGTTTACTGCCGGTTGTGTTGGCATACGAATTGTGTTTCTCACGTTTTTCACTACATAAAAATCATTTAACAGAGAGGGTGATGAGGGAATGTACCAGAGAAGCGAAGGACTTGGATACAAACCCACAATCAGACCATTGTTTGTAAATAGTGTAGTATGGAGTCCACATTTTTAGTACATCAAATGCATGGTGCAAAATATGGCAGCTAGATTTATTAGTGGAAAATATTCAACAAGTGCCTTAATAAAGGAACTGGACTGGATGTCATTGGGAGATTGGAAGAGTGTCAGGGGCTGTATGTGGTGTATAATGCTGTTAGAATGGATATTGGAGGAATAATTCTGAGTGGTGTATGGAGCCTAAGTTGGCAATTACCACAATCTGGCATTAGACTTTAGATGATGAGGCCTGAGTGGATAAAATATCCAAACACCCACTTTGATCTAACAATTTACGACAATTCAAGCGTGGGTACTATCTTCGGCGCAATAGAACTAGTGTCTGCACCTTTGGATACTTGTCGATGTGTGGGGATCTTCTATGAAAATGTTGGTTATGATGCCTGTTTGATGACCATGAAACTATCAGTGAGCTAAGAGCATTATGGTAACTTTATCGTGGTTACTTGAACAAAGCATGCAATTACAAACAAATGTCAGACTTGGTCCTGAATCCGAAGGTTGGCGTTAAATGGGAACATTTTAAGCCGAATGGAGAACTCCCCTGGGTCCTGATTTATTGAAAAATAATTTCCTGGAAAACTGCAGTAGAACCACCTTAAATGAACATTTTGGTACCTGGCTACTGATTAGCAGAAGACTCTGCGAATTTTGAATTTTTGGTTTACTTTAACGCACGAACAGAAGGTAACCCTGTCTGTAACTGATCAGGGGTTGGATTGGGAATCATTGGAAAAACAGAAGGTGGTTTGAGGAAGTGCTGTGGGTATGTTGGTGATGAGGCTAGGGGTGGATCTTGGTGAAAGAATTAGGAATAGAATATCAGTAGAAGCTGGCACTGGATTTCTTCTATAAGGGAGTATCTCCACCTTGGTCACAGGCGATGGTCTCAGGCATGTTCAGTGCTTAGCACCTGCCTTAGCGTGACTCGATTTTTATCACATAGGACTGGCGTACTTCGATTCGACAGGGGTGAAATTAGTAAGATTAACAGACGTATTTCGTCCCCCTGATTTAATTGAAAAATAATTTCCTGGAAAAGGGGGAGAATTTCCCTGGAAAACTGCAGTAGAACCACATTAAATGAACATTTTGGTACCTGGCTACTGATTAGCAGAGACTTTGCGAAAGCACTGCCTTAGCGTGACTCGATTTTTATCACATAGGACTGGCGTACTTAGATTCCCCAGGTGTGAAATTAGTAAGATTAACAGACGGTATTTCGTTCCTGGAACATAAGTGCTGTACTGTAAAATACAGTTAAAGGTGTCAATCACTGATGTGTCACAAGGGATTTATTGGAATTTTAGACAAAGTACAGCTAAGGACACTCAAATTTGTGATTGCTTACGAAAGCATAACAGAATTGATACATAGATTGGCCTGGATAGACAAACGACAAAGGTTTGACCTGGATGGCAACAATTACGAGCCTGGTTTTTCAAATCGGACAACTTGCTTTAGTTTAGAGGCTCTCAACCAATCGAGGTTATACTTACATCCATCAGTAAACCCCTTCAATGCCTCTTTGAGTCCAAAAAAGTGTCTGTGTTTCATTACACATAATTTAATACATCCTTTAAAATACACGGAATGTAGGTGACACTCGCGAGCTATATTAAATTGTTTATAACGAATCCAACATGATGTGACTAATTGAGTTTGTTTCCCGTCTCTTCGTCGGTGTATTAATTTTTAATGTCTGCCTGCTTCGATGAACGGAATTTTTTTATGGTTTTCCCTACCTTCATCGGTGAATGTCTCTCGGTTTCAATGAAAGGATTTCACCATTGATGGGTTTTTGAGGCTACGAATTTTGAAAGGAATAACGTATGTGTGGTTTTGCTATACTTTATCACAATAATTTCATTTTTTAAACTTTTTAACGTCTCTCTAACAACCTGGCATTTTGAGATGGGGAAAGGATGGGGAGCAAGGAATGGGAAGGAATTCGGCCATGTCCCTTTTGAAGGAAGCATCCCGGCATTCACCTGGAGTGATTTGGGGAAACCATGGAAAACCCAAATCTGGATGCTCCTCGGAAACGCCGTCCTCTCGAATACAAGGTCAGAAACGCTAAAACAGGTACTTTTTTTTTTTAACGTCTCTCTAACCACGTGGTCTTTAGAGACGGGGAAAGGAATGGGAATGAATTCGGTCATGGCCTTTTGAAGGTAGCATCCCCGGCATTCACTTGGAGACACACAATTTCATTACCCCTAATTTTGAAATTTGTCCTGGTGGAGGAACATCAAAGAGGCACCGGGCTGCGGATGTAATCAGCCATATGCTATATGGAAGGCTTTAAACAGACTAAGAACTGAAGTGTCCCGATGTAAATATAATATTTAAAAAATGGGGGTACACTAATGACAACGATCTATGTGAATGTGGTGAGCTTCAGAACCCACAACATCTTCTGATATGCAGGAATCTCCCTGAAACCTGCAATATCGACGACCTTTACAGGGCAAACGAGAAGGCCATCAAGATTGCGGAATTCTGGTCACATTCTATATAATTGTGTTTATAGTTAATATTAATTAATTAATGTTATTTGTTTTATTCAACTTGTTATGTCCCTGGACACGAGAAATATAAATAAAAATATAATACCCCTAATTTAATACATCCTTTAAAATACACGGACTGTAGGTGACACTCGTGAGTTTATATTATATTGTTCATAATGAAAAAGTGAGTTTGTTTCCCGTCTCCTTCGTCGGTGAATTAATTTTTAATGTCTGCCTTGCCTCGATGAACGGAATTTATGTTAACAGCGAGGTCTTTAGAGACGGGAAGGAATTCGGTCATGGTCCTTTTGAAGGTAGCATCCCCGGCATTCACTTGGAGTGATTTTTGGGAACCATGGATGCCTGGAACCTCCGTCCTCCCGAATGAGAGGCAAGAACGCTAAATAATTTCATGAAAACAGGTACACATAGAATTTATATCTGGAGTTTATGACGCTTTTTTTCCCGTTAAAAGGAAACATTTATGCTTTTTTTATTCAAGGCAGGTATCCTCTCTAGGTATGGAAACTAAAATTTTGATTTGGAAATTGACGAGTTGGAACGGCTAAAACACCGCGGCCGGACTCGAACCGGCGACCTTCGCACTCTAACCCCTACGCTACCGATGTCTGTTCACGTAAAAAAATCGCTTAAGTATTTTTCACGATACAAAATATTTTACTGTGTGTCGATAGTAGCCCAGATGTTCAGTGCTTGCTTAACCAGGACGCTAGGACTACATATTTCGTCACGCTTAGTAAACAAGAGATAACAGTGTACACATTTCGCAAAGCGACGCCGGAAAATGCCACCGAACCATCTAGCCGCCACCAAATGAGAAATTAAGCCCTTGGGAGATGGTGCCATCTATCCGCAGATCGGGGAACTAACATATGCGCAAGCCCGGCAGCTACCGCCATCTGTGCGACAGGTCGAGGAACTAACGTGTGACGTCATACGACCTTGGCCGCCATTGGTCCATTAGAATTTCCCGCCATCCAACTGTGACGTCACGCGGACGAGTGGAGTCTCTTCCGGGGCCGGCTTAAGATCTTTTGTCCAGGAAAGACAAGTC
>JARYHS010012519.1:205670646-205740146 GCA_031002005.1 Vandiemenella viatica | reverse complement strand
AAATTAACTTCTCGCTGAGCTAGTGACTTGAAATTTTGACCATAGCTCAGAACTGGATGAAAATGCATGAAAATGCGAAAAAATAATAAAATTAAAAACTTTTTAATGTACCATGTTTTTATAAATGACTAAAAAGTACAAAATAATTTCTCTAATCCTTATGAAGCATAAAACCACATACAGATTTCTAACTTCTTCTAAATTGGACTCAAACTTATACTTGGGAATTTTTGATAGCTATTAAATTACTAGTAAGATTGATGACGAAAAACATTGGGCGCATGCAACAGATAATTGATGCATTCATTAAAAGCTCTACTAACAATTTTATTGCACCGCAAATAATGTGAACTGATAAGTAAGTTCTTCCATTGATAGCTACTCTCTACACTTCTTATAATTATGTATTGCATACGCCCATTGCTTTTCATCATCAATCTTACTAGTAATTTAATCGCTATCAAAAATTTCCAAGTATAAGTTTGAGTGCAATTTAGAAATCTATATGTGGTTTTATCCTTCATAAGGATTATAGAAATTATTTTATACTTTTTAGTCAGTTATAAAACATGGTACATTAAAAAGTTTATTTTTTTATTATCTTAATATGAAATTGTTCATGTTTATTGTGCGTCGGTCTATCTGTCGTAACGAAAACGTAGTAAAATGCGATGTAGTTAACTTTAAACACTCAGAGCGTAGAAAGGAAAATGGTGGGAAATATAAATGTTAAATGCGACACATGCAAATTACTTAGACTTTATTCAACACTCATTACTTTAGTTAATAAACAGTGGGATAAAATATTCACGCAGACAGTCCGTGCTGGGGATTAGGTTTCGCTGTTTCTCTGGAAATATACCTCAGGCGTGTTCCGAGACAATTTAGTTAGGAAAACAAGTTGCCCCGCTCTCGTTTCACAATTCGTCGAACGACCAGTTTATACAGAAACGTTCTTATAACACAAGATTGGTGTTATTTGGTTAACCCCTACAGCGCTATCGAACTTCATAATGATAGTATAACCTATACACAGCTGGGCGGAAAACCGTTAATTAACGAAGTTAACAAAATTTCAAAAACTTAACTTTTAAGTTAACTTAAAAAATAATTAAGGTTCTTCTCAACTTACGTTAAACTGAGCTTCCGTAAACTTCAGTCCGTTACATTAGGCCTTGTATCCACTTGAGCACGCTCAGGCGAATGAGCCGCTCAGTGAAGCGAGCGGCTCAAGTGTGGACGCCTGAGCACGCTCGCAACGAACGACAGCGAGCGCGCTCGGGGCGAGCCGATCGGTTGTCGGTATTTTGGAATGCTCAAAGGCGAGCCAGTGTTTGTTCGGCGCTCAGTGTGGACGGTATTTGGTGGTTTCTACAATGAGCGCGAGCACGTGGGACAATGAAACTTGCTTAGCTCTAATTGATGAGTATGAATCAAAGAGGGTGTTATGGGATAGCTCCAGTATTATAATCGAACTAAAAAATAAGGTGCATGGCGTGAAATCAGCGAGATATTAAACTTTAGTATTGATGATGTAAAGAAAAAAATAACAAGCCTGCTAGGGTCATTCAGGCGAGAACGATCAAAACAGAAGAGAACTTCTATAACGGGAAGTGGTAAGTCTTTTTTAATAGTATTTATCACAGCTGAACGGATTTTGGTGTTACGAAATTCAGGTCCTAAGTGACTAAAATCATATTGATCTTGTGCCAGGCAATATAGGCCCTAATTGTTTTACCAATTTTTATTAAAAACTTGAAATCACTGCCATAATTTAAAAAAAAAAACATAAAAATTACCTTAAAATCTATATTTGTAAACACAAATTAAGAATAAGTACCAGCCTTCATATAATTTTGGAGTGACTCAATAGTGCCATAACAGACTAACGGTACTAAACGGATGATGCTTTGTTTATATACTTTGAACATATACTGCAGGCTTGTGTAGGGACTTCCTGAGGTTAGGAATCTTAAAGTTATTATAAATTTTATCTTCTGGTGGGATCGCCTCACGCATAGGCGTATCGTGAATTTTAAGATGAGCTCCAATTAATGACAACAAATGTTCGAAATCGATCTCGTAAAGTTTTGAAATAGCTCATTGTCTTCTTATGAAGTCAATTCGCGGATTAAATTATTAAGATAATTTCTTCGCTGACTTTCTCTAATCCATCAACTTGGTAATTTTCTTCTCTGCTTTGACATCGTATGGATAATAATAAAGGCCGCAGCTACGCGTGACGACACGTCAATAGCCGAACGTTTTCTGAGCACTGAAACCAGGCTCGTTCGACCAAAATTTCCTTTTCCTTGAGCACGCTTGAACGAGCACGCTCAAAAGAATGAGCGGCTCATTCGCCTGAGTGTGCTCAAGTGGATACGAGGCTTTAGTTGTTGACGTAATTTCGTTTGTTTGAATTGCGTGTCACGGCATGCTGTTATGTTCAGCAGGTCGAATAGCTAACGAATTAGGTATAAATGCGAACTGAAAGTACGAGTGTGATGCATATATAACTGTCATGCTACGTACGGCGTGGGTGTGAGCATGAACATTAGAGTTATGAAGTGTTTGTATTTTACGTCTGCAAACCGGCGCTCAATACACGTTTCAAATTCAATCATTGATTGATTTTGATATTTTTATAACTTTTTACTAATATAGCGCCAGTTTTTAATTTTTTTATTTGGCGTTTGTTAGTGAAATAAATTGATATTCGTTACATTATTACTTCATGGAAGCTGAAGATCTATACTGTTAGTGAAAGCAGCAAGAAGATTAAAAATCCTCGGCTTCATTTATGCAGTTATTTTTATTTGAATCAAGATTTGGATGACAGTCTATTTATGAATTCAAACTGTGTTTGCCTAAACGTTTTGCAATCAAGGCTCACGTTTCTAGACTTAATAACCTAAACAACACACGAAGAGGAATCAAACATCTAAATTTGAAAAAAAAAGTGATAAAAGGGTCAACTCGTGGGAAAAGGAAAAACAATTGTTTTGAATTCTACTGGTGTCGATAGAAAAAAAAAAAAAAAAAATAAATAAATAAATAAATAAATAATAATAATCTCTGTCTGGTAATAAAATGTTATGTCAGCAAAGCATTGGTGAATCTTTTGGCATTGCAGTATTTGAAGCTGGTGTGGACCAAAGCATCGTAAATTTTCTCGTTGCCAACATGACTCTACTAGATACGTTTGAGTAGCTGATTAAAACGTTGAATTCCTGTAAGAACTCTGTGTCCAGAGCACATTAGGTAAACGTATTGTTGATGGTTAACTTTTAATGGATAACTGTAACTCGCGTTAAATTTGCAAAAAATGTAACGCTTTAACGATTATGTAAGTTAACTTTTTAAGTAGCGGCTTAATGATTAACGAGCTTAACTTTTGGATTAACTGTTCCCAGCTATGAACCCATATTAGCCTGACATAAATTGCTTCTTACAGTAGTAAGTAATTAATTTTAAAAAGTACGTCAGATAAGACACGTGGTTTGGTAGTTTAATTCTTAATTATTCAAAAACAAATAATTGCTATACCTTCTGTGAATAGTATTGTAAGAGTATGCTTTATTAAGTCAGTTAAAAAAGAAGAAACATTTCATTTCTGGCCACCGACCGAATTATTATATCCTAGAATTAACGGAATATTGTCTGAAGATGAAAGGTTCGGAGAAAAAAATAGTAAAAATAATCTTTGTTCAACCGCAATTTTACTTCACTATTCTACCATTCATGTCTCGTCATATTATCATGAGAATAGTTCTTTTCTAGTTATTAAACACGTTAATAGTGCAGAAAACGATGTTGTTTTTATAATAAATTTTCAACTATCCGGAATGAAATACCAAAGTATCCACACTTCTTCACAAAGTGTCTCGGGAAACTATCTTACATTTTGAGTTCAATCGGCCGAAACACTTTTTATTCCGTTACTATTATCGACGTAATTCACCAGCATAACGCCATTTGGTTTTTTTCTCTCTATCTTTCTCTCTTCCACTCCAGTCGCTTTTTTTCTCCGTGCTCCCTACACAGCATGACGGCAAAACTTTTTTGTTAAACTACGTTCAGTTTCTTTCTCGATTCTATCTTACAGTTAGTATAATGGTCATTCAAAATTATTTTTCGCCATGCTGTGGCGAAAACATATACATTCTTCAATAGCTTTACATAAATTTCCCGCAGTACTAAATATTTTCTTAGGTCGTTTATTTTTATACAGTAAGGCGGAATAGCTTTGGAAAGTGCTATAATTTATCACAATCTTTTGACTACGAATGATGGGACTTGCCACTATCAAATAAAAAATTAAAGAACATATTTTTCACTTGACTTTGATCTCAACTGTTCATGAATCTAAACCGGGGTGTAGACCAAAAGCAAGATACATTTCTGACGACCTAGTGGTAATGGATTACAAAGAGCTCTCCACAAATTGAAAATTTTCAGAGCGCTACAATCTGAATACATAAACGAAAAAAACGAAAATAGTGACCTTCTGTGGTCAATACCTTGTAAGAGCAAAAATAGTTGTGAATAACCAGGTCGTTGAACAAGTTTTGAACTATTACATCCTTGGTCGTGAGATTACATACATTGCAAAGTAAAGATCATCATCATCATCATTATCGTTGGGGACCATCTTCAGTTTCCCGGGTGTGGTTTACGAGCCTTGGTTGTTATAGACGATTGTTTTCCACCTTTTCCTGTCCAGAAAGGTTTCTCTGTCTGTGATGTACTCCCAATTCCAGCCTCTTCTCTCTACGTCCTCCTTCAGTTGGTCTGTCCATCTTCTTCTTGGTCTTCCCACTGGTCTTTTGCCCAATATCCTTTTTTCCAAATAAGTTTTTGGCAGTCTTTTACTAGTCATTCTCTTCACATGCCCAAACCACTGAAGTCTTGATGACCTAAGTCTCTCTAATAAAGTAAATAAGTATCATATAATGTGTGGAACGACAGCTAAAGCTTTAGGAAATAGGACGCGCAGAGACATAAAGATAAAATTTTGTAGAGCACCTATTCTTCTCTATGGATGTGAGTCTTGGGTAATGAAGAGAAGAGACAGAAGCAGCATTCAGGCACTGGAGATGATATTCCTAAGATCTGTAAAGGGATGCACAAGACTAGAGCTAATAAGAAACGAGACAAGAGAGGAGTTGAAAATATGTAACACAAACGACAAGACAGAGGAAAATAGGAATGACTGGAGAGACAAGAGAGACCATCTACATAGAATGGGTGACGCAAGCAGTAAACCAAAATAGATCGAAAGGTGGAAGAAGTATAAGTAGATTAAAGAAGAGATGGGAATAATCCCTGAAGCCGGAACAGGTCAACGCACCTAATTCTTGTATGACAAGAAGAAGAAGATTGTGAAGATCAAAGACAATGCAAAACACAGTTGCATGCGACAGTAAAAGTAGTGTCTATGTAGAATGAGGAGCATCATTTGGAGAACTTAAGTGAAAATCTACTTTCATACTCTTCGATGTATATTTGAATGATCTGTGGCTACAAAGCCTACAGATTAACTTCGAACCTGGCATTCGGGAAGACGAGTGTTCGAGTCCCGCAAAGCCATCCGGGTTTCCCGAAATCGTCCAGGCGAATACCTGGTTGGCTACTTCCATATTCATCCCCACCCCTAATGATCTCGACGAGGCGTAAAGCACTCAGAAAATAAAAGTTCTGCAGCTGTGACGTCACAGAAAGTGGATTTAGTATAGTCAGTACGGTTCCCTAGTTGCCAATGCGGCGATAGCACACTGTGGTATTTTTTTTTCTTAAATTAAATTGGATCAAAATGGAATAAAGAACAAATTTTCTCGTGAAATCAGCAGCTTTCACTGCCTCACATATATTTTTCGGCGTATTATCCGAACGAGCCGCGAAGCAACTGTTGGCATCAGTGTGTTTGTTTATTGGCAGCACGAGTGAAGTGTTGAGTGAAGGGTCTTTCACGACCGCAGGAACTGTTACACAAAGTATCATATCCGCAGGCACTAAAAAGCGTGTGTTACATGGTCAGTATCCGCACACTTAAACAGTTGAGCAACTAACCCTATTACACACTACCATTGCCTGAAGCTTTGTTTCTCTGCCGAGGTCAGGTCAGGAGAGCTACGAAGGCTGGGACCAACGAACTGGAAGGAATTCGGCTGCGACCATATGAAGGAACTATCCCACCATTTGCTTCTAACTATTTCGGGAAATCCAAATTTGGATGCTGGACGTGGATCTGAAACGAAGCCTACCCAAAAGCGAGGTCAGAGCGTCACCGCTCACCCATCACGCTGGTGTTTGTTATATAGCTGCACTGCGTAAAATCTTCTCGGGCTTTCCACCGGGATAACGCGTCAGTGAAAGTACAAGGCGACGTTTCGGAACCTGCCTCTGGCTCCATCTTCCGGCGAAGTGTCGGATTTCTTTTTTTTTATTGGGGGAGCACCCAAAACCCACTCCTCCAAGCATGGCGGCCTTCCTGTTAACTACTGCTCGCCTCTGCACATGCATTAAGTTAGTAATTCCATAGGTGATCACAGGAACGGGATTGTGATGTATTCCATGCGTCCAGGCGTCCACCCGTTTACATGGGTCCATCGGATAAGATAGACAGAAACTTTTCAAAGAAGAGACAGGGCAGAGGTAAAAAAGTGCCAAGGTTTTACCCCTGGGAAAAAAACCTCTGCGATAGTTAGGTAGGGAATAAGAGCGGCTGGCTAATATACTGCCAGTACCGCGACAGATTCTATGCTACAAGGTTGGATGTATGAAGGGTTTGTTAGTTTTGTTAGGATATGGTATCATGCAATAACTACAGCTGGTCCACACACCACCGCTGAGGTTGTCAGCTGGTGCCGCCCGTCGTCGCTGCCGTTGGGATGGTCCTGGAACATGCCAAATCGTTATATTAGTAACAGCTGTGTGCAACAGGTGTTGTAAGTGTTGGTGAGACGTGATTCGCACCGCCAGGGCGCCAGAGCGTAACCGCCGCAACGCGCAGATCCTTTCCTCATCCCGGGAGTACACGGTAGGATTTCGCCGGCGGTGACAGCCACAGTGCTGCTAGATGACCACCCTCGACTTGCCCGGGCTTTAGGACGATGACGGACACCACCGCCATGACCACCCTCGCCAGCACGTGTCATCGCCACCGGGAAAGACAACCCCACCATGCTCATTCCAGGAAATGTTGGAGCAGGATGCATCGCGCTAGCCTGCCACGACAGCCGTCACCCCCGCGGTGTTTACCACGCCGGATACTGTACTAATGCTGTTTGTGGATTGATTTCTTGTTGAATGTGGCTGCCTTCTGCACCTGCGATCGCACTGTAACCACTTTCCTTAGCCCAGTGATCAATTTGCAGGTTGGTTAGGGAATGGGGCCCTAACCCCAGTGGCCCTTGATGCAGTCGACAGATTTCTTACTTGTTTATGCATTAGTTTTTTCCTATCTGTTGAGCAATATTTTTGGCCGTGGGTGTTTAAATCTGTGGTTGTGATCGTAACTGCCTGTAGTGCGTATCAAAGGATTTCGCGACATTTGGGATTTCCCGTACATTTTTATGGCAAGCTTCTTAATTACTTGCTGTATTGGCTCGAGTCGGAAATCTCGGTGTAAGTCTGTGGTTCGTGTTCCCCGAGGAGCATTTGCTATGATCCTGAGTACTTTGTTTTGAATTAATTGCAGTCTCTTAATGTGAGACTTAGCGGCGTACCCCCAGACCGGAGCTGCATACGTCATGAGTGGCCGAATGAGTGCTGAGCACATTGTTAGGGCATTACCTGGGTGTAGTGTGCTTTGTCTGTTTAGCATAGGATATAGCTGTTTGAGTCTAATGTTTGATTTATTAACCATGTGTTCTATATGGAGCTTCCATGTTAGCTTCGCGTCAAATTTGACTCCAAGATATTTAACTTCGTTCCGGAAATGTATAGGTTGATTGGGTAGTATTAGCGGTCGACAGTGTTCGTGAATGCGTTTTTGCTTAGGTTTTCGTGTAAATAGGAGTGCCTCTCATTTAGCTACGTTGACTTTAATTCGCCATCGTGTGAGCCAAGGTTAGACTACGTTAAGCGCGTGCTGTAATCTACTGTTTATATGAGATGGTTGCTGTGACTGTGCAAGATAGGCGGTATCGTCAGCATAAATAGCTTGCATCGTTTTCGCTGTGGTCGGAGCTTTATTGACGTATTCTGTGAAGAGCGGAGGGCCTATTAAAATTCCTTGAGGCACTCCTGCTTGTATCTTCTGAGGTGTGGAGTTCTTGTTGTCAATGCAGACGTGGAACGTTCGGTTAGTGAGGTAAGAGTGTATTAGGCGCACCAGTCCGTCCGGGAATCCGTCGTCACTGAGTCTACGAATGAGGCCGTTGTGCCAAAGACGATCGAACGCCTTTTCGATGTCCAGGAACACAGCCCCGGTAGACGCAGACAAATTATACCCCCTTGTTACGTGTTCAACAACACGCATTAATTGTTGTGTTGTGGAGTGGTGCTTTCTGAAGCCGAATTGCTCCGGCTTCAGAATGTTATTGTCCTTTATGTGTTGTGTAAGGCGTCGGAGTATGACTTTTTCAACAACTTTGCTAAGGGAGTTGAGTAAGCTAATCGGACGGTAGTTGTTGGGTGAAGATGGATCTTTTCCCGGCTTTCTGAACATTAGCACTTTGGCCTCCTTCCATCGGTCGAGGAAATAGTGGTTGTGTATGATGGCATTCGCGATGTCTGTAAGGTACTCTATCGCTTTCCCCGTGAGCAGTTTAAGAACACGGTTCTGAATACCATCCGGACCAGGTGCTTTTTTAGCGTCCGAGTGCTGTTTAGCCCATGAGATTTCGTCGGAAGTTGCCCTACGCGGAATCTCGCGAACCGGTTGGGCTAACAGCTGTGTCACCATCTGGTCCGTTTCCAATATAAACGCAGGATCGGAGGGATCTACGTTTGGTCGAAAAGACGCTGCGAGTGTTGTGGCCATCAGCTCCGCCTTGCCCTCGGAAGAATAGACAAGTCCGTCCGGCCCCTGTAGGGTGGGTGTATGATGTGCTTCACGAGTGAAGTGACGAGCTAAAGACCACACGGAGCGGCCAGAGGTGTCAGTGTTCAACTCCGAGAGCAGACGCCCCCATTGTTGATTTTTGTACTCCTGGATTCTACGACTAATTATGTCTTTGAGTCTTTTGATATGCACTTTATAAATGGGACGCCTAGTACGTTGCCAGTATCTCCTGAGCCTGTTCCTAGTTGTGATTAACCCCGTAATTGCCTCAGGTAGCGCCATTTGTCTCTGGTGTGGGGTTGATTCAGGGATGCTACTCGCCATAGCTTCCTGTATGGCAACAGTTAGAATTTCAACAGACTCACTAATGCGTTGTTGGCTAATCTCGTGTCTGTCCAGTATGCGACTATCTAACACCTCCTTGAACAGAGTCCAGTTGGCGCGTCGATAGTTAGCATCCGTCGCTTGTCAGTGTTCTGCGGTGTACCTTCAGTATTAAGTATGAGTGGCATGTGGTCTGAGTCCAGATCGTTTACAACCTGTAGGTCGTGTGTGCGGGTTATACCCTTGAGGAGGGCTATACCTAACACGTCTGGATTTTGTCTCCGAGCATGGGGGACAAACGTCGGTTCGTTTGGCCCCAATATTAGATAATTGTGCTCTAGTGATTGTTCGTACAGTTTCCTGCCGTTGGAGCTTTGACGCTGCGAATTCCAACTACGATGTTTGGCATTTAGATCTCCAGCGACTATTACTCTAGGTACGGTATTTAGCAGCCTACTGATATCACGCGTGCTAATATTATTGGGCCTATTGTAGACTGCGATAATATTAGTGTATGCTCCGTTAAACCGGATTTTTACGGCTGTGGCTTCGATCCTCTCTAGCTCGGGAAGCACTACGTTTGATTGCTCTATGTCCGTGTGTATAATCACGGCCGTGCCTCCACCCCGTGCGCCGTTCTGCCTGTCAGTACGGTGCACACGGTATTGGCTCATGTGGAAGTTATCTTTTGCGCCCAGCTGTGTCTCGTTTATAAGAGCAATACGGAGACCGTGCCGCTCCATAAACGCCGCCAATTCTGCTTTTTTGTTTTTCAGTCCGCGAGCGTTCCAGAAGATGATACGCGTATTCAGAGGAGTTGGGTTGTCAGGCATTGTTTGGTTTCTGGACGGACAAGAGGCCAATCTGGATTACAGTCCAACTGCCCCTATCTGGGGGAGTGGACTTGAACTGTAGAAATGCACATAAACTACATATAGGAAAACTTGGGAATCAAATCAATTTAGTTATAAGTTTATAAAATAGAGGAATAATTATAAGAACAAATCAAATATAATGTATAAAAACATGATGAGGCAAATGTAATAAATTATGTGAAAATAAAGTTATGTAGAAACTATAGGCTGAAAAGAGCCACAGCTCTCTAACAGCCCACCTTTGGCCCTCAGCCAAAGGTATGAAAGTTTATATTAAATAATAATTAAAATAATATTAAAAAATCCGACACTTCGCCGGAAGATGGAGCCAGAGGCAGGCTCCGAAACGTCGCCTTGTACTTTTACTGACGCGCTATCCCGGTGGAAAGCTCGAGAGGATTTTAAGCAACTGACTCACCGACGAAGTATAGCTGGGCTACTCTCGTGTGGTCCCAATGACCTGGTGAGTTGACTTTTTATTTGCTGCACATTCCACTCCTATCGTAGCCGCCTAGCCTAAACAGGAAAATAGGGGACCTACAGTTAACGTGGAATACGAACCGCGGAAGGGTTTTGGCGTACTTCACGTTACAAAGCTATTGTAAATGAGCGCCCAATAATCACGTTAGGTGTTTTTCCGGAATTCTGCCCCCCCCCCCTCCCTCTGGTGAGACTTCGTGAGATTTGGTCGGACCGCCCCCCCCCTCTAAATGACGTAGAACCCCCTCTACCAATTGAGCTCCGATGGGTGGTTATACTCTCCCTAAGGTCGGTTTTTGGAACCCCCTCCCTATTGGTGAAGTTTCGTGATATTTCGCCGGAGCCCCCCCCCCCCTATTTCACCTCACGTCATTAAAGGTCAGGTTCAGAGAGCATCTGACAATCCCCGCCGAGACAACGATTCGAACCGATGACCTTTCGATCTGCAGTCAGACGCCTTAACCACTACAGCTGAAATTACTGAAGAGTCTAGGCGTTCCAACATTTTGTAACTGGAATACGTGTTTCTGTTAGTGAGGAAGTAATGGCGCGGATAATTTCAGTATCAATTTTATATATAGTCCACGCGCTTGTACAAGTGTGTAGCAATAGGTCCAGCTTTTTATGTCCAGTTTTGGTATATTCACTGGGGAAAACAAACATACAACTGGAGTAACCACTTTGTTGTTTTCACTGTACTAACTTGTAAGCTGATTGATTTGACGGTGTCATGTTGCCAATGATTTGCTAAATAAACGAATACTAATTTTAATAAACTGACTATTTAAAATCACTGTCGCCAGTGATAAAAGTATTAATTAAATTAAGGATGGTTGTAAATAATCACACGGAATCAAATCTATTATTTTAACATAGTATAAATTCACAAGTACACTGTTCACACCACCAAACAGTTACCACGTTTCTGTTATTCGATAATTTAAACGGCATCAATTTACTAGCTAACCAATTAGTAAATATTGTTCAAAGTTCATAGTTTTAATTATTTGATACCTTACTGGTCTTAGATTGGCTAATATTGTAAAAAATATCTCCATACGATGAATGAATTTAGCAATTTGTTCTGCCTATACACTGACTATAAGAGATAGAACTCTATTTGAACATTTAATTCTTGTTCAAATTCGTGGTACGATACCCTTCGTCATTACATCCTTTGGTTTCTCCAATTTCGACGTTTCTTGAGTGATGTAAACCTTTTACTAGCTCTGATAGGATATTGTCTTTGTGACCTGCTAGCGAACCTGTTTATGCTGGAACTAAAGTCTACTGCCTCTATTGGATAACTTACAGAATGACACTGCATAACTGTGATGCTTGTGACAGACTCGAAATGAACAAAACATCAGAATAAAAAACACAGACTTCTAATCAAAACTGGGACATGTGAAACAAGAAGCATAGCTAATAAGAAGAACTAGTGAACATGAGGTTTCTACGCTATTTTTGATTACTTACTCCTGGCAACGGAGTTGTCGTTTCATTTAGTTTGACAGACAATTTCAACGAACACAGTATTCCAAGTAAACGAAATGGTAATTAGCTCCCCAGGGAAATGTGTTTTGAAATGAAACGATTGTTAACATGAGCCTTGACGTAACAGCTGAAGTTCAATTAACTTCCGGTATGCGTGTGGCTACAGGCGAGTGTGTCGTATTACTTGATTAAAGATAAATATAACTAAATCAGTACAGTTACCACATAACTGGAACTCGATTAAAGGATTATATCAATTCCCTAATATAAATAACAATTTATCGTGAATTAACTAATGGCATCAAATATAAATATCATTTTGAACTGAATTTTTTTATTTTACTCCACTGATTTTATTAAAAAGCTACTACCTTGTTTAGGAGTGTTCCTTTTGGGTGTTTCAGTAGTTTTCTGTTTAATGTTCAAAATTTGAATGATTCAAAAGATGCCGCATGATTCGTGTTCGAAACTGTTTCGTAAAAAAGCTACTTTGACAGGAGATTATTTATTATCACACTATTTTCTACATATATACATCTACATATATACTCTGCAATTCACAAAATTGTGGGTGGCAATTTTGTTGCCGACAATACTAATTTCGCGGTACATTGAGTAGTAGGTGCTTGGCTGGGTGGGAGGAAAAGGTGAAAATTTCTGTCTCTTCTTTATATCATCAAATAAAACCCTATGTAGATTATTTATTTTGTACTCGTACAGGCGTACAGGCTGAGGCTTATTTATTTTTAATATTAATACAGGAAATCTTAAAAAGGAATCAAGCAATTACAATTGCCAAAGTTTGCAAATAAACATCAAAATCAAAACACTGCTAATTAAATAAATGATTGCAAAATAAATACAACATCATTAAATTATCATTTGGATAATAAAGCCTTAACATTTGGCTTTAATGAAGTAGTCCCTTCAAAACAATCGGTAATCAATTTAAAGAAAATCGAAAGCAATATTAATATGTGTGAGTGCAGACTTTCCCGGCGTATTGATGCAATGAAATGTTCACAGGAGTTCAGCCGGCTGAACTCCATGAAATGTTCACAGGAGTTCAGCCGGCTGAACTCCTGTGAACATTTCATTGCAATATTAATATGAATTACGTTTAACTGCAAGTTTTCGGGCCCCATGACAATTTGAAATTATCCAATAGAGTGGTGATAGAAAAGCTCAGTAAGTCTGTTTATCCTGCCGGGATGCTGCTTTAAACGGTCACTAGCTCCCAGACTGTCGGAGCGAGAACTCCCAATCACTTAAAGTTTTCTTTGAAGGTTCATTACAGGGCTGTACTCAATGACTGTAGGCAAGTACCACACTGTACTTTTCGTTGCGTTATGGCGGGAGGCGTCCCTCGACGGCGAAAATGTTATAGCGTGTTAGCTACAGCGGTGAAGGGCAGTATGTGCTTCACATAGTATACAGCAGTGCTGGATTTCCCATTAGGCTGTATAGGCTCCAGCCGAGGGGCGGCAAATTTCCTAGGGTGCCCACTTTAGTAAGCCGTCAAATTTGTGTGTGATTATAAACATAATAGAAAAACGACTACTATAAATTTTCATTTAAGTGGTGACATCTAGTAGTGAAGTGACTAACTCGGAACAATTAATAGAAAAGAAAAATACGTTTACTATCAATTTTCATTCAGGTAAGTGGTGACAGCGAACAATTAGCTAAATTATTAATTTAATTCTTCAATAGTTTCCTGACTTTCAATCTTGTTCAACGCAGTCTGTAGCCCGTCGTATATTTCCGAAGGAAGACTCTATAGACAGAGGTAACTTTCTGCTGACAGACTTACATTTCATGATTTCTATAATAAAAATACTTAAGTATGATCTAAGATTTCATTAATTGAGTATCTGGATGTTGAAAGTCCCCGAGCGCTCGAAAGTCGTAATTTTATTGATAAAATCATTGAAAAGTCAATGATTTTTGAAACTTAACTCGTCATTTCTCAGCTAATAATGAATTAAATTCTTTGAAATTTTAAGGAACATGCATTGAACTATGCCGAAACCGGTATTCTGATTGAAATTAATATAAATTATAATCGTTTAATAATAACAGATTACAAATCAGAGCGTACGTTTGATCTAATAAGATTGCAGAGAAACCTCAGTCAAATTTGTTACTTGATCTCTCCAGATTTTTGAGAAAGCAATCTCTGTGTAACATTTACCCGAACTTGGCTATAGCTCTCCACATAGCACTTTGCACTCCAGCCACAAATAGTTCTGGGGAAAGGAGCTTTTCCTGCTTAAAACGAGTGCAGAATTACCTGAGGTCTTCTTTATCTCAAGAAAAACTAAACTGTTTGGTTCTTCTGTATGTAGAAGCAGAGATAATGAACATCATAAACTATGATAATCCTGTAGATGACTTCGCGAATCAAAAATCCCGTAGAAAACTATAATTATGTATTACATTTTTTTTATTTTCTTGTTTTTATTCTTGTTTCATAATAAACATTGATTTTTCTTGTTTCTATTTTATGACTAAATCTGAATACTTTCGAGTAATGAAGTCACTCTTAATCTATATCGATTCACATATACATATAATTGTTTGCTACCTAAAAAAGGTAATACAAATTAGTGTTTAGTATAAATATGAAAGAGAAAAGGGTGGCACAAAATGAACAGCCTACCGGTAGACTAATAAAAAGTTTAAATCCGGTCCTGGTATACGGACTGGCTGCAAGGCGACCTCACTGCTGGCCCAGTCTGCAGTATGTTTTCTCGAACCCTTGGTGGTTCGCTGCCGAGTCAGAACACACTCCAACCTTGTAGGTTTTGGCGCGAAGCCTGCAGTTCCAACCTCGGGGGTCGGATTCCGAGAACATCCTCCAACTCTGACGGTTGGACAACAAGTAAACTTCCCGCAGTCCTCCAGCAACAGTCTCTCCACGTCGCTCGTGGTAGCCACGCCTCTCGCCACATACACAGAAATTAATGGAAATTAGAATTACGTGGGGAATATTCCGCCGTTGATTGGTTACTACTACAGCTCCCACCTACTCCAGCTTCAACGATTGGCCAAATCGACTTCGGGAGACGCTTGAGATCTCGGACAGAGTCGGCAAAGTCCGGAACGTCATCCTTCACAAGGTCGGGTGGCGTACTGGTCAGTGACAGTCCATTCACGTGGGGCGCGAGAATGTCCCCCAAAGAGGGTGGTCTTCTGCCTGAGTGAGCGCGTTAAAACTACACAAGGGAAGCCACCTGGGTGTCGCCGCAGTAGCGCGTCCGATTTTGAGTAGTCCAGCCCATACTGGCTGCACATGCTGACGACCCTTTCACAGGGTTATTCCTTCTATATTGTAATATAAAACTGTACGGAATAACCCATTTTCGTCATTCCATTACAACATAAAACAAGCCTTGAGGCTAAGCAGTAAGGTTTGTGTACTTAAACCGACACTCAGGTAGCTCAGCGGCAAAACACATCCTCCTCCCGCCCTTCTGAAAATTCAGGGTCCTCGGTTCGAATACCTGTCCGCACAAGGATTTTTGAAGTAAAAACTTCCATAGGCACGTTATACGGTGTTTGTATGAGTTCGTGACGTCACGTCACTAAGATGTAACCTGTTGCTTGCGTCACCATCACGCCACCTGATGCACGTTGGACGCTTTTCGCAAAATCTTCACAGTTTTTATCTGATTTGATGGAACTTTGCATACGTATACTTTAAAACAAATAGAAAAAGTCCCTTATTCTCTTTCCAATTCTGCTCTGTCTCCTCCCATACTGTTATGCCATCACCTTTAACTCTGCTGCCGTACTATTCCCTTGAAATCTGTTTCTGGCCGCTGAATAACTCTGTTAGTCATGGCCAGCTGTTCACTTCATCCTGGTCACTCTGCTTGTAACTGCAAACACGCCACTGCCTGGTTAGCAGAGGCGCGCGCTATCAGCTGTTTTACGGCAAGTTACTTCCCACTCAATAGTCTCCCCGCATCCCACCACCTCCGACGCTGGCACACCAATATTGGTTCTATCGGGAAAAATTACAACCTGTTTCCGTCACAATATGAATTTCGATTATTTCTTAAAATAAGGTGAAGAGCAGAAAAATGTATTTTTGAAGTGAAAGCTTTTATAGGCGCCTTAGGCGATATTTAGACGGAAGTAAATCTATGATTTCGCGATTTTCCGTCACCGACATTCTTTGACGTGTCGAGCGTATGATATGCGCATCGGACGCTTTCTGGATGGGTAGAATCTCATGAGTTCGCGTCACCAACACGCTGTAATAGTAGTATACCTACAAGTGTTGCGTCTGGACAGCAGTGAAAGTAGGAGGTTGAGGAGGGTCATAGGAGTGTACAGGGCGTATACTGGCGATGAGGCATGGAAAGATATTGCAATAGGTATGAAAAGTAGTGCATGGAGGGAAAAGATGACCATGACCACAAGCAGGCACAAGGGTGTAGGAAGATTCTCTTTTTTAGGTAAGGGTGTCAGGGATTGGAATGATGAATAATTTACCGAAAACTTTGAAAGAATTTAAAGATAAAATTTGTAGAGGGCAAATGTAGGGGGGTGCAGGATAGGGGGAAGATGGGTGTGTAGGGAAATTGCCACCGGAGCCTGTGCTCCATTGCAATTAAATTAAATTAAATTAAGTACAGATTATACTTGTATCTAATATATAAAAATAAATGTTTGTTTAGTTTTTTTTTTTTTTTTTGCCAGTGTTTGCCAGGTGTAACATTTTGAGTTATGTATCATAAGTGTCTTATTACTGTCAAAGATGGCGGGTGAGAAGAATGTTCTGGCAGTTCATTTCTTTACGGTTGTCCAAATATATAGAATTGTTGTTATGTAATGCTCATAAGCTTATTTTGTAATTTTTACGAATTTCGGTTGCAGTTTACACAGCCATACAAAAGGAACTTCTGTTGAATTAATGATGTCAGAATTAGGGAAAAAATGAAATTAAAAATGAATTAGACATCCTAAAACCTTATGCTACAGAGTGTGATATTGATTTTATTCCTGGTCCAAGTCTCATTTAGCTCGATAAATACGGAGCTACCTCCATCCGTATAATAATACCTTCAGTAACTCGACGCTAATGAAAGCAGCTTAAATGATTTATAAAATTAAATTAATTGTGAATTATTCTGTAAAAAGAATGTGCCTGTTGTCGTTCTGGTCATTTCTGCATTTCGACATAACCACAACTACTACTAATATTGCTGTTCGAAATTCATAGCTTCTATTACCCGTCTACGAATACATTGACTGTATTACATTCTAAATTTGGCCCATATTTGCATGTGTGTGATATAGTGACATCAGCAATAAAAGCAACTAACAGGGGTGATCAAATGAAAAGGTACGAAACGACGTAAAAACGTAACAGTTAAATATTTGCATATTCCGCCATGGGAGAACGGAACGAGACATCTCGGGATGCGATTGGAGTCTCTGATTGGGATCGGAGCATGCGCGGGCGCCCGCATGCGCGGTTGAGAGCAGAGGCTCTTATCAAAAGCGGCGTCCAAATGATGCGGCAGTCCATATGAGGACAGGATGGCGTACAGGTGGGGGATGTGTACTGTGAGACACTCCGACGCCTACGCAGGTCCATCAAGAACAAAAGACCGGGGCTGCTCATGGAGGGTGTGGTTCTGCTCCATGATAACGCGCGTCCACACGTCTCCAGAGTCACACACATGGAACTGGCCAAGTTCAAGTGGGAGACGTTGGACCATCCGCCCTACAGTCTGGACATGTCGCCCTTCTATTTCCATGTGTTTGACCCACTGAAGAAACACCTGAAAGGGAAGCCCTTCAACTCCGACGTACTCAAGGACGCTGTGAAGGACTGGGTCTCGTCACGGCCACAGGAATTCTGGGAACAAGGAATACCGCGGCTTGTTCATCAGTGGGATCGTTGTGCTCATGCCTATGGTGTATATTTTGAATAAAGTCTACATTTGTACCCACCGTGTCGTTTCGTACCTTTTCATTTGATGACCCCTTGTATTAATTTAAACGCAGTATATACTTTTATTTCAGTGTTTGGGCAAATTATTTCTTCCAGTATATTGTAACAGTGACTTAAAATATCTCCATCGAATGTAAATATCTTGAAAGCCCGTCGAAAATGAAGTGTTGAATGCAGCATTTTAGCAATTTGTTTCTTAGCTCACTAAGTACAATTTTCATCAAATAACTCCTATAATCTTGAAAATGATGTAATGTATCGCTGTCCAGAGAGTATAAGAAAAATCTAACGAATTTAAATTAAGGAAAAGCAACTAATAATTAATATGTCGATATTTATGAAATAATAATTTTCTTTTAGTGTGCTGGCTGCTAATTTACTCGTGGATAGTTAACTAAATAGAACTGTTATTAAATAACGCACATAACCTGGACCTACATCTCCGTTGTTGTTGGTTGGCCAGCGGAGGCGGTAAGGGTGACGTCACAGTGTGACACATCAGTACACAATGACCAAGACTGAGATTTTATAGGTATACAAGATTAAAGTTCTCAAAAAAAAAAAGGAAAATTAAACGCTCTGCAATTTTTGTAAGAATTTAAAGGAAAATTTGTTGAGAAAATGATACTGAAAATGAAGGTTTATAAATAAATAATGTATTCGTTTGTGATAGAGAACTTTTCGACACTAAATCTCAGCATTGATAACGTCAACAGCAAAGAAATTTGTTTCTGGTTTTACTCAAGAATGACGAAAGCATACCGAGCGTGGTGGGTGGAGCGGGTAACGCTCTGACCTCGCATTCGGAAGGACGCGGGTTCGAATCCCCGTCCGGGCAGCACTCCAGGCGAATGCCGGGATACTTCATTCAAAAAGCAATAGCCGAATTCCTTCCCGATCCTTGTCCCCCAGTCCTAATCCGCCTCTAATGACCTCAACGTAGACGAGGCGTAAAGCCATAAGTAAAAAAAAATAGAAGTAAGCTTCCAGTAAGTGTACTACCAACATCTAGACTTTTTATTTTATGTTTTTTTTTTAATACACTGTTAACTGCTGCCATTTAAATCTTTGCACTTCTTGTATTTACAAATTCCAAATTTTTATGTCCAAAGAATTTATTGAAGTTTGTCATACGGCACATAATTAAACAATTCTTAGTGCACATCGTCCCCTGAACGAGTCGTTTGTGCTTATCGGGTGTCGATAATATATTGAAGTCTTTTGATTTAATTATGTATTTGTTAGTGCCTCTGGAATACGCCCGCGCCATAAAAGTGTTAAAAGAGAGTTAACGGACATCATTTCGCTCGCAAATTTGCTGAACAGTAACGGAAAAATATTTTCGTGCAGGCAGTAAATTCGTTTGCTTTTAGTGCCGTGATATGTTTGATTTAAAAATGCAGTGCCTCTTACGCTCGCCAACAACTCGTTCCACAACTGATAAAAATGAAATGCTTTTATTCTGCTCCATGAAAGCGAGGTTAAAAGAACTAAGCCGTCACCATCACTTGAAAAGCTCACTTTCAACAGGAAGCAATGCATCACGACTGTTGTAAAACTAGTTCACAGCAGTTCGTGACTAGAATAACGCGCGGAAGAAACAGATCGCCTTGCTATGACTGAGGCGTTGAGCAACTTATCCTTAAAATAATGATGAACACTGGGAACAGAAACAGATGCCATCTAATAGTACCCAGCTATAAGCCATTCGTGTTTCATCTGAAGTAGTAACTTCCATGCTTAAGTAAATATAGCCAGGTCTGATTACATTTATATTTATCACCACGAACAAAGGCCATATGTTACTGGTTAGAAGCTAGGACAGGTTATTTTAGTATTTTACGACCACAACACGGCAACATGCTAAATACGTAAAATACTAGCTGTTACCCGCGTGGGCTTAGAATTTCATTGCTAGAATTGGATATAAAAAGCTGTAAGTTACGGAAGATTTATCCCTAACAACACCGAGTTGGCATAATACGACGGGAAAATCACTATACCATTCTACCGTCGAACCTGTCTCATGAAGAGATCCAATTTCCACCATGTTTAAAAACAGAAAAAAACGAATGTGCTGGAGATGGGGAAGGGGAGGAGGGGTCTTAAATGAGGGCAGTTTAAATTTCGGATTTGTCTTCTCTTTTTTCTTCAGTATGAACATCAGATTCTTGGGTTCAAATAACTTTAGCTGCTCGTGCTCTGCTAGAACTACAACTTTAACATGGAATCCTGACGACAGAACTCATACAATGAAAAACAATAGGCTATTTGACAGTATTGAAAATATATTACATATCGTAGTCATTCGCGTAGATTAATGCATTTTTTTTTTCCGTCAGTCTTTCGACTGGTTTGATGCAATCCTCCATCCCTTCCTATCTTGGGCCAACCTCTTCATTTCTACATACCCCTTACAACCCACCTCCTCAATTATCTGCTTCATACCTTCTAATCTCTGTCTTCCTCTACAGTTCTTACCTTCGAATGTTCCCTCCACAAGCAAATTAACCAATCCAGCATGTCTCAAAATATGACCTACCAGCCTGTCTCTTCTTTCCGTAAGCTTCTTCCACAAACTTCTTTTCTCACCCATCATTTCCAAAACTCGTTCATTTCCTACTTTGTCTGTCCACCTAATTTTCAGTATTCTTCTGTAGCACCACATTTCAAATGCTTCAATTTTCTTTCATTCCGGTATTCCTAAAGTCCATGCTTCGCTACCATAAAGTGCTGTGCTCAACACATAGAGTTTTAGAAAGTTCTTTCTAGCTTAAGGAAGCTATTTTTGTTAAATTTGAAAAGTAAGGTGGATTGTTAAAAAAAAAAATCGAAATAAAAATTAGGTTTTTCTTTCCTCTTGTCACGTGACCGAAAACGCTCTGGGATTGGAGATCGCTTTACTGACGTCACCTGCCTGTAGGCCGGCTGCGTATGGAGCGTTTCCCGCTATCCAAGTTTTCAACTATTTGTTTCTGGTTATCTCTTGTTACTAATGAGAGTTTGTGTTGAATATAAAATGAAGAACAATTTGCAGAAGCCTACAGCGTAAAAATACCGAAAATTGTTTGTCAGTCTAACTATAAAAACAACCACTGACTTTTACTCTATGGAGCTTGAGAATGTAATAACTTCAATTGGAGAATCATTTATATTTAAACTGGAAGTTAGAGACCAACAAAATCCGTCATAGAAATGACTAAAATTTTAAATTAAGTTAGTTGTTTTAGGAGATATTTACGAGAAAAATGCAAGTGTAGTATAAGGTAAGCACAACAGTTAAATAACTGGATACAGAGAAGAGCCGCTCGATTCGTGACCGCTTGCTACAGTCCTTATGAAAGCGTCACAGAACTGATTAGTAGACTGGGCTGGGAGTCTCTGGTAGATAGACGACGCACGTTTCGTTTAAACTTATTGGTAAACATGTGTACTCCCACTTTCACTTACGAGTGTGGTGAAATACTTCGTCCACCAACCTATTTGGGTCGGAATGACAGGAAAGATAAGATTAGAGAAATTAGGTGCCGCACTGATTCTTGTATGAATTCTTTTTTCCCTCGTACCATTAGGGATTGGAATGCACAACAAAGAGATTAGCTTTGGTGCTGAGCACCCTCTGCCACCCACAATTTTGTAAATTGCAGACTATATATGTAGATGTAGATGATATTATGGACAATTTTTCATAACTGCAGATAAAAAATTATAGATAGATTATAATTTTTTTCCAACGAAACTGAATTTATTGTTTATTTATTTAACGACCGCGTTCACTTCACCGCACGTAGAGAATGTGATGTTTATGTGTTCACTATTAACGAGAAGTTAAGTAACGATGCCATGGTGTCCTGGTAGCAACATGGTTAAAGAGTGCTGTAGGAATTTGAAGATCCTATATTCGAACCTTGATTAGGATAATATTTTTTTCCTGTCTCCATTTTTTTTTTCGTTTCTGTTTGCTGTTTGTTGCTTTATAGAATCATTTTTCTATTCGAGGAAGTCATAAAACGTCATGCAAACGTTTGAAACATAAATTGCTGTCATACAAGAAAACCTTTATAAAAAGATAACCTCCCGCTTTTAATTTTGAAACATATCAGAGATACATTATCATTGCAAAAAATCCAAGTGCGCGGCGGTGAATAATAGAATTTATTTTAACAATAACATTTCACGCTAATTTCACAACAGTTCCGGAATGCTTTGAATACCTTTTGTTGGAATTTTTACGTGACGATACAACTGGATGTTGCCTTTTGACATAAATGCTTCTATTTAGGCGGTATTTACTTTTAATGCGCTAGTAATTTTCTTGTTTTTCACTTTTTATCGGTGTGCAAGTTACGTACAGTTTCAATTTTGATGTCTTTTTTTGGTTATGTTTCAAACGTTTATAATACGCTTGCTATCCAATAATTTGTGAAACATTCGGAAAAAAATAATGTTTTAGTGGATTTTAGAAAAGCATATGTGGCGCTACCAACAGCAACTAGTATTTAAAGAAAACGCTTACAAATAAGAAAAAACATTCCAAAGCGAATATCGAACCTAAGAACGCTATCTGACAGCCCTCAAACCTAAACTTAAATGGAATTGTATTTTATGAAGCACTTATAGTAAGCTAGAGTTTGGTTGAATATGATCTTGTATCTTTGTTTTGCAATTTCCTGTAAATCAATGTATATGGAAAAAAATTTTTAAAGAAATTATCTAGAGACCAGTTAATATGTTTAAGAACAGAATTGTACAAGAGAATTGCTTAAATGTTCGTAATTCCAAGTATTAATGCAAGTTACAATGTCTAAAGGACAATTTTCTACAGTTTAAATTATTTCTGTGAACAATTTTGTGTTTTCACGTATCTTTAATTTCCATTCTGACTATTTTATAATGATGGTAAGTGATTATGTATTAATTATGATTATTTTAATATGTTTCAATTGTTTAAGTATTGTTAATGTTCGAGAAATATCTGTCGGAAGCTTTCAAAATGTTCTAGAAATTTCGGTGGAGTTTATATAAAGCGATCATCGTAGACAGAGAAACAATAGTTCTGCGGCAAAGTTAATACAGACTCAATATACGACGGCGAAGGACTGTATTGTCTGTGGAAGGAGTGTTGTATGCAATCTCTGGATTATATGTATGTATGTAACCAGTATCTTTGACCGTCGTGTTTTCTTTGAGAATAAAAACAAGTTTAAAGTGAACTTTATGGTGGACTGATTATTTATCATATTAATTAAACCACGAACAATATAATAACTACCTTTACTGATACTCGCCTTAAACAGCGTACTGCATTATCTCAAAGACATTATGGTGCAAATTATATTTACAGTAAATGATATGCGACTTGTCGCAATGTCATTTGGGTTTCTACGAGCAAGCTGCAGCGACTTTTTCTCCTATTTCAGTTAATGCGGGAACAATTACGTTTATTTGGAGAGTTTTTATTGTTGCGTTGTAGATCGATGTACTACGCACTATTTATAAACCATATTTCCAACAATTTATAGACAAATTCAGAGAAACACACCAGACGTTACTTATGTAGATTCAGGGCTTGCTGGCACGTGACGTCACGAGTATCGTTGGCCTGCGCCAGGCAGCAAAGGAGCGTTTTGGCGGGCTTTCAAATACTCTAAATTTTAACGTTGAATTTTACGTAAAATAAGCACTTTTGTAAAAAATAAATAGTATTTAAACTATTTAAAACAATTTTCAAAAATTAGTCAAATAGCCTGTTGTTAAAAATTCTAGCTTCCTGGGGATTTGACCCGGTGGCCACGCGGGTAATTTTATGAAGTAAGCACCTTATCAACTCACTACGTTGTTGAGCGTTACAGAGACGTATACATATTGTGTGTTTGTCTTTCACAGCTGAGATAGTTTTTCATAATTCCATGACTATATGTAGTATCTATACAGAAAATAGTATCCTATGACCTTCGTACAGGTTAATAGCATCTCCTTGTCAAATTCCATCACGATCGCATTAGCCGTTTAGCCCTGAAAACGTAACAAACACACAGACGGATTTACTTTCACATTTATAATATTAGTATAGATGAAAATGGCCAACAAGATCTGTAGAAGTTCCGAGATTCGACTGAGATGACAATAACAATCTATCTGTAATTTATTGCTGAATAAATCACCATGGCATTTAATTTGTTTGTACAGAGCTCAAGTGCCTATGAAATATAGTGACTTAGAATGGAAACTGCCCAGACGAAGTGAGGAAAAATTTTCTGTGGGAAATAAAGTTTTTCGCGAAGTATTAAATTTGCTAATAACCAGAAAAAAACCAATTGAATTACGAAAGAGATTTGACAATGTTTTATGTAGAATGGAGCCTCCTTTACTGTTAGATTAATTGGAAAACTACACTACCAAAAAAAATAGCTAAACACCCAGAATGGGAAGAAGAAATGAAATGAAACTTCATGGGTTGAGAAGGTATGTGATGTTGATGTTATATCAGCGAATCCAAAATCGAGTGAGATTTACAAAGATCTTGGCATTATGAGCGCAGTTACCAATATGACGTATGACCTCTAGCCTGGATGCAAGCACTGATTCAGTTTGGAAGGCTGCCATAAAGCCGTTGTATCCTCTCCCGAAGCAAGCTGGTCTTTTACTATCTGGCCTATTTGTGCAAACGTATGCAGCACAAGATGGGATTATAAAAAACTTAGACACATTAGAAAATTAAATAATCACAGCATCAAACACAATGTGAACATATCAAAAGTTCGGATACGTAATATGGCGCATGCGTAGTATCAGCCTAGAGTTTAGAGGCGGCGTCGCAGAATAAGTGATATTTCGTCTCCATGTATTTCTTTCTTCCATGGCTTTACCATGCACAACGTAGCACAGGCGGATGAAGCAGCAGCAAAATGTTAGTTCTAAATAAATAAATAAAATACTTTCTCATTTTGCTTTAAGATTTAAACCCTAATTCTAAATAAAAACTTCCTCCCTCTTCTTTAAGGTTTAAATACTACAAAATATGCGCATATTACTTAAAACATAAATCTATATTGTCGCCGATAAATCACTAATATTCAGTATATGTTTGAAGATTTAAAAACCTAAAAAGCTGCACTTTTAACAACTCGAATTTTCCAGAATGTTTCACCTCATCTAGTAAAGTTACCGGATGGGCAGCAATGAAACCTTCTCCGCTGATGAACTTGCTGATGAAGTGACCCAGTTGGAATCTTGAACTCTATGAATATCGCTGGACTCGGTTGGCCGAGGGCCAATCGCAACTTCCGTAACACATGAGCTATGAACAGCTGCTGCAAGTATAAATATTTGTTTTCCTCTGCTTGTCACTGCTTCAGTCTCCTTGCATTGTACAATCCACATTGCAATCACGGTTTCTGCGAAGCTTGCATATTAATTTCATGTCTGTCTCCAGTCACTGCTTTTTTAACTTCCTTTTACTTTGTCAGTAAAGGAATATCTCGACTATTTTTCTGTGGCCGTATACTTCAACGACGTACATTTGCCCTGCACACAGCACCGATAGATAGGAGAATACGCAAATAGAAATTCTGCTATTTTACACCATCGTCTTTTTAAAACATTTTCATCTTCAAACTTTGATTTAATTTAACAGTGATGGAGCGCACGCTCTGGTGGTGATTTCCCTAAACACCCATTTCCCCTCTGTCCTGTACCCACCTACTTTTAGCCTCTACAAAATAAAACTTTAAATTGTTTCAACGTTTTTGTTAAATTATTCACCAAATCTCTTGGTAACTTATTCCAAACCCTGACCCCCTTCCTACACCCTTGTGCCTGAAATCGAGTGCTATCTTGTGGTCATGTTCATCTTTTCATTTCCATGCGTTGCTTTTAATTCTTACACCAATCTCTTTCCAAGCCTCATCACCAATATACGCCTTGTACACTCCCATGACTCTCTTCAGCCTCCTCCTGTCTTCCAATGAATCCCTTTCCAGCTCTTTAATCATATCGGTTGTTGATTGTGTTCTACAGTAATTTCCAGGGACAAATCTAGCAACCCCTTCTTTGCACCCTCTCCAACTCCTGTATTTGATACCCAAAAGGTGGATCCCAAACTACATCACCATATTCAAGAAATGATCTGACCAAAGTTCTGTAACCCATTTCGTTTACTTCTCTCGTACATCCCCTCATCACTCTCTCCAACAAGTAAAGAATTGTGAAACATTTCCCTACCACTTTTCCATTGTGTCCTGCCCAGTTGAGCTTTTTATCAAGTGTTATGCCAAGATGTTTACATTTCAAATCTTCAACAAGCAATTATTTTTCAACCTTGTAGTCAACTACGTGAAACACAGAAAAATATATTTATTAAATCTATACCAGTGATTCCGAACGGGGCGTTGAAGAGGTCATAGGGGACTTTTTTGGTTCAAGGCATATTTAGGGGGTGTTAAAGACCAACCGCGTCCCCCGCTGTCCAGTATTATTAAGGGTTGCATCAAAGATGTTGTTAATTGTATTCCCACGATAATATGTACCCAAAAGAGGATTTTAACGCAATCAGCAATTTATTAGCAATAAAAAAAAAAACAGATTGGTAGTAGTGGAACAATGTGGTTTGAAATTGCTGAAGACCAGTAAGGCACCACATATCGAAAAATTAGTGTCATTTCACCGAGCTAAGCCATCTAATTTACAATATTTTTTCGTAATATATATTTGTTAATCAAACTGCCAACAATACTCCAATATTAGTTAACACATCTTAATAAGGTAATTTTAAAAATTTGTGCTTATTTTTCCACAATATATATGGTATTGCACTCATTACCTAAGATGAGCGGCATCAAATCACTGTGTTCAAAAAAATGGGTTACTAGCTAAAACACGTTTCAGCACTATAGGTTATTTTATAAATTACAATAATGGAGGTCTGGGTATTTTATTTCTGGAAAGGGGGTGGTAGCTAATTTTTACGAAAAGGGGGCTGTAGACCAAAAACATTGCGAACCTATGGTCTTCACAAAATTGGCACCAATATTCCCACAGGAAACCAGTGTCTGCTTTTTTTTGGAAACAGCTTATGTTTTTAATCGTTTATGAGATTTGATAGTTAGCTGTATATGTTTCGTTGATATAATAACTATAATTCTGAAAGAATGGAGGGTTTCTCGTTGTATCAGTTGTATAAAAACTTATTGGACCTTTCACCAGGGGAGCGCATTAATTTGATACAACGTTTCAAAGTTGCTCTCTGACTTCATCTTTGGGTGAAGATGAATTCGAAACGTCGCATCAAACGGACGTGTTCTCCAGATGGAAGGGCCGAGAATTTGTTATACATTTGCAATTATGTTTGTGTATTATGTGCATGTGTTCATTCTTGCAATTTGTGCTTTATTACTATTACATCTATTGAATGTAAACATGATTCGTTCTTTTGTCCGTCTGTCAAATCCTCATAGGTATTTTTAGTTTGGGAGACATGAGAAGGGTGAAGACAGTCACGGGAGCGTACATTGGTGATGAGACGTGGTAAGATATTGATGGAAAAATTAAGGAGGAAAAAGATGACCATGATCACGAGCTGGCACTAGATTTCATGCTAAAAAATGTGGGAAAATTCTCTTTTGTAGGTAAGGGGTCGAGGTATTGAAATAAATTACCTAGAGAAATGATGAGTAATTTAACAAAACGCTGCAAGAATTTAAAGTCGAAATTAGTAAAAGGCAAAACTAGGCGGGTACAGGAAAGTGGGTGAGTGGGGAAATTGCCACACGAGCGCTCGGGCCATCGCAATTAAATTAAATTAGTTTTGAAATTTGGGTTTTCGAGATGAAACTAAATGAGTGGTTTTAACAAAATTGAACCTTCCGTAGGAAAATTTTGCAATAAAAAATTGTAAGTATTAATCTATGCAGAATTTCATGACGCTCATAATAAATATGATGTGAGAATCTTTATATATAGATGAATATATGTTTGTTTGTTTGTTGGTTAGTTTGTTTGTTAGTTTGTTTGTTCTTCATACAAATCCACAGTTTTCATCCGATCTCGATGAAACTTTGCACACTTATCCTTTGAAACAAGGAGAAAAATACTGTCTACATTTGGTTGAAAAATTATCTGTATAAATAACACATGTTGCCTCATAACTTCGAAATACGGCGATAGACAGACACGTTGGATATGGACGTCGCCGTACCATGTTTCCGTGAAGTGGGCTGGTAGCTCAGTGGCTATTAAGAGCTTGGTTACGAACGTCGTGGCCTCCGGTTCAATACTCCGTGGAGGCTAAGATTTTTAAAAATTGTTTTTCATCCTAAGAGTCAGGCCTAGGCCGTAGGTTATTCGGATTGAATGTTAAACTGTAAATATCACAAAGTTAGGGGTGCAATGCGAGGCAAATCGTAGGTAGTCTCGCAATGTTGTAGGTGTACACTTTTTTACGTTATAATGATCCCTCAGGTGTTGTTCGCAGTTAGTGTGTGAGTGTGAACCACAGTAATACTAATATAAATACGGAAGTAAGTCTTAATCAACGAGTACGAAGTCGCGGGTCCGAGCTAGTAGTATATAAAACATTTCAAAATTTTTCCAAGACTCAAAGCAATTTTATTGTGTGTTTGGATTTTTTGTGCCATTTCAAAGAGACTTTCGCAAAACGCAATGATCTTTGTTTAAAAGTACTTTGTTACTGATCATTGTTTTAAGAAAAGTTTACACGAATAATTTTTTTTTTAGTGAATTCAGTTAATTGGTTTAACGACCTGCGTACCAAACTAGATGTAAAACAACTATTTCTACGGTCGTCTAACGACGTATACACCCTTGGTTTTTGTCACAACTTTGAACACTACGGGCTTCGTAACTAATCCCAATACCTTTCTCCATATTTATCATCTTTACAATTAGAATTAGTGAAGCTATTAACAGCTTAATTAACTTTAAAGCTAAATAACGCAAATGCAACTTTTTTTATTTACTTATCAAACAAAGAAAAACGTTCATTGGTGATATTTATTTTTACGATTAATTAACTAAGCAACTGTGGGAAAATAACCTGCAACAACATTTATTAATAGCTTTTATTTCTAGTGGTTGCATATTTGTATCGCATTCTGGTTACAAGCGACAAGCTTAATTCACAAGATTTCATTTTAGAACCTTTATTTGCAACAGAAAGTAAGAATAAAGATTGGGAATGAAATGCAGGGAGAAAGCAGCATTGGGAAGGCTGCTAGGCAACGTTGAAATCTTTTCCCGTTCTTGTTCAACATGTGCCTGCAAGAGATTACTGGGTAATGCTTCGGTGTAAAAGAGGAATGCGTGTCGGTAGCAAGAAGTTAGAATGTATTCGATTTTTTGACCATATAGTCTTTGACAACTATAAACAAAATGAAAGATCTAAGTGAAGCTTGTGAAGAGTATGGAATCAGAATCAACACAGCAAAAAAGAAGGATATGATGATCGGTAAAGGAAGGAAACTAGTAAATATTAAAATAGGATAAGCTAATATCAACTAAGTAAGACACTTCAAATACATTGGAAGTACAATCACTGAGGACTTAAAATGCCAGCAAAGGGGTTAATACTCCTATTATGTATTTAATAGGGGAAGAGATTATTAACCGGGAAAGTAGATAAAACACTGTGGAAAAGACTTGGCAAATGTTTTGTATGGAGTGTGGCACTTCATGCCTCAGAGACGTAGACACTGAGACGAGAAGATGAAAAACGGATACAGGCGTTTGAGATGTGGATATGGAGGAGAATGTAGAGGATAAGATGGATGGAATAAGTGAGTAATGTTGAAGTGGTGGAAAGGGTTTGTGAGAGGGGGAAACTGGTGCAAATTGTAAGAGAAAGAAAGAAGAATTGGATGGGACACTCGCTGAGAAGGGAGAGCTTGCTAAAAGAGTGAGAGCAAGAACTAGGCACAAGATCACAGATAACATCAAAGGGAAACGGAATTAAAGAGGAGAGAAGAGAAAAGAAGACCATGGAGACCAACCACGTGAAAACCTTTACTTTGTCATGTGATTTATAATTGCACCACATGTACAAATCATTATGAAAATAATGTGGGGTTGCTGTAACGATACAGCATGAAAAATAAACTAGTCTGTGGATGACTTCTTAAAAAAATGTTACGTTATAAACAACGAATAATATATATAAAAAAGGACAAACAAAGTATAAAAATATATACCCCAGTGAGAATCGAAGCTGCTACTCGTAGCAGTGGAATTTTACTTGTTTATTTACGTAGTTATTCAGCTGTTACACTACATCGGTGTTTTGTGCCGTATAAATTCAGCAATTTATCACTTACAATTTTTAAGCTTTTAATTCTCCTAAACGAAGACTCACCAACACGAACTGCATTAGCGTGAGCTATCTGAGAAGGCATGTTCAGACACTGCAGACCTGTCCTCGCTAACTTGCAGAAATAAACGAAACTAGATGACCCGGGAAATTTTTTTGCGAATAGTAAGGTTGGTGGTTTGTAATAGGATGAAAGAAGAGCCGCTTCATTTGTTCCAATTTGTTATTTGTTTAGTGTAATAATCTACTATATAATTTCGTAAGGTCACCCACTCGCCTCGATAGCTATTGGCTGGAGAACGGTGTCACGTGTCAGCCTTCGCTCACAAAACAGCGACCAGAGATACCATTAGAAGGAATTCGTGGTTATGTCTACAATTTAATAACCAAGCAACTGCTACGAAATTAATTGGCATAATACATTCATTAAGTTTGCTTCTCATAGCGTTTCATAGTTAAAAAATTTTAATAAATTTTGTGGCTGAAAAAACGTGGATCTGTTTTTCAGTAACATGTTACTAATTAAAGCAACTTAAAAAAACTTTTAAAAAAATTAAATTACTCATAGTCTCTGCTGTATCCACGAATGTCAATTGTCATTTCGGCTTTTGATAAATTTCAGTTTAATTACAACTTTCAGTAATGTAGTTGCTTGACCAAAATTTATGCATTACGGCTTATTTGCTATTTAGGCATTTTACTGACTACTTTCTTTATTGGTCTTTATTCATGTTCACTGTAAGTGAGTTATTAGGTTATTTTAAGTGGACATCAGACGAAATGAGTCATCGAGTCGACTATCCTGGCAATATATTTCTGCGGAGTTGCTCAACTGTTTCATAATATGGAATGTGTATTAAGTTCTCTGTCCGTCACAGATACTATGACCAATGTTTACATTATGACTGTTTGCCCAGTCTCAATAATAAGCAACGTTATGCTTTCCAAGCAAAGAAGATTTTTTTAAATTTGCAGAGTTAACTTTAATGGCCAAATACAAGTCAAGTTCGAGTGTATGACCTTTGAAACAGTTACACGATAGCGCGATCGTTCCTGTCCGTGTTTAATACCTACCTCTATTAATGCTTCTGAGTTCTTCAAGCTCAAGAGATTTTATTCATCATAAGGGTGAAACACAGGTCAAGCTTATATTTGGCCAGATCATAATCTTTCATCGTAAAAACTGGAACTATTCTAGACCCGTGACGATACGCAAAAAACAGTCACGGGCTTACACTACTAGGTATATAATAGGTACGTAAAAAAGTAAACTCCAGTGAAGCAGTTTATTAATATCTCTGTGATATGTGTTATTGCTATGTAGTAGCTTGGGTCTGAACTGTCTCGAACGCGGGACTTTACAGTTTTACAGTTATTACTTTTGTCCTTCAAGGGTCAAATTCCGAAAAACTTCGTTCTAAATTTTTTATATTGCCTAAGTGGAGACCTTAATCTTTAAAGTGATACTCCATTTATTGATTTCGGTTAGCAATACAGGGGGAGAAATGGTTCGTTGTACAAAAAACACCATTTTAGAAATATTGACATTTTTGCCTTTTAAGGGTCGAAATTGTAAAAAATTGGAAAAATTACTTTCTTAAAATATGATGTGACCAAATCGGATGCCATAATATTTAAAATAATACCTCATTTATGGATTTCGGTTAGGTATGAAGGTAGATAGTGGCTTCTGACAAAAAAAAAAAAAAAAAAAAAAAAAAACACCTCATAGAAATAATATATATAATATTTGGGTAAACATTTGGGAACAGGTTTACAATTCCTACTCCGGCACAAGGTTACGTTAAGTTATATAACATGCCAGTTTTAACTGTTTGAAAACCAATCAAAATGTGTCGAGAAGTTTTTGCATGATATTGGAACAAATAGACAATCAGACAAGATTGGCTACAGATGTATATGTTTATAAATCTGTAGCTGAGGTTGGGGGCTGTACGACCCGTGGACGACGGGTATCATTAAGGCCTGGAAACCTTTACGGACAAGGAATGCGAAAAAATCCACCATATTCGCGTGGAATGATTCCAAGAAATAAGGGTAAACTGGAATCTGGAGGGGAATTTAAACCCTCATCCCTCCCCACTGCCTTTCACCCTCAAGACTTTGCATCATTTTCTCCATCCATCATTTTCTCCATCGATTGGTTAGGTAATTAAACTGTAGAATGAGGAACTTTCAATTAATTTTAAGAGGCTGGCACAACTTAACGTCGAGTAATCCTTATTAAAATCTACTCTGAATCAGAAACAGTGGGAAGCAGTGTTCTCAGCAAGCCATACCACGCAACTCTGTGAATAGTGTAACAACATCCAACCTGTCCAATCTGCACACAGAACAACATTTTATACCGTTCAGTTACAACCGTTACGAGCCAACTAAAGAGCAAAGTATGCTAATTATTACCAATGTATTACTCTACAATTCTTCATCTTCTTCCGGTCCCTATCCTTTCCGGATGTTGGCAACCATCTTGGCTGTCTCGTCTCTGCTGGTTGATGTTCGGATTAACTCCGTAGTTGTTGTCTTGGAGGTCCATGTTCTCAGATTTTTTAACCAAGAAGTTCTTCTTCTACCAGCACTTCTCTTTCCTGGTATTTTCCCCTGGAGAACAGATTGCAGGAGTTCATAACGGCTACTATTCCTCATGATGTAGCCAAGGTACTGAAGCTTTCATGTATTTACAGTGGTCAATATTTCCATATCTTTTTTTCATTTTGCGGAGCACTTCAGCATTTGTGGTGTGATCTGTCCATGGTATTCTCATGGTTCTTCGATATGGCCACATTTCAAAAGCGTCTAACCTTTTACTGATAGTTTCTGTTAATGTCCACGCCATACAGGAGGACAAAGAAAACATAGCAGCGCAGGATTCTCTTTTTCGTGGTAATCAATAAATTACGTCTTTTAAAAAGGTTATTCATGTTATTGGAAGTAGCCCTGGCTTTATGTGATAGCATTACCTAGATTCTCCAGTACTTATAGAGAGGACTATATGATTAATAAAACAAAAACAGGGGATAAACTTTAAAAAAAAAAGGAATTAACATTTATAATCACCTAATGTTATAACATTGCGTAGATATTGACTGGTACAACATGGAGTTATATATTTTTCAACTCTGAAGCTTGACATCCTTTCTCTTAATTAAATTGTCTTATTAATGAGGATTATTCTCGTAATCTTAAATATTTTTTATTATCGTACACGGCTTCCTGAAAAGTTATCAATGATTGTAAAGAACCCAATGGTCCTCAGAATTTCCAGCCCTTTGCTTCCACTCCTCTTTTTAGTTTTTCTTATGGCTTTACACTTCGTCAACGTCGAAGTCATTAGAGGCCTGAAAGAAATGGAAGCAAGAAACGGAAAGGAATTCGACCATAGCCTTTTGAAGGAACTATCCCGGCATCCGCCTGGAGAGATTAGAGGAAACAGCGGAAAACCTAAATCTGGATGGCCGGACGGGTATTTGACCCTGCATCCTCCCGAATGCGAGGCCAGACTGTTTGTGTTCATCAATCACGCTTGGTTATAATACGGTGAAGAGCAGACTGCACTGCGTCTTACGTTCAGGCAGTTGCACTGTTGAAGACCTGGTCCAAGAGACACCAACTGTACTTCAAGTCGCCCAGATGTTGTGGTCGGAAGTTTAAAATTGTTACCTGTTCCTGTCTGGTATTATTTGCTATAGCTATCTTTTTTCTGATTAGTACTCGACTTCTGACACAACAAATACCAAGTATCATTTAACATTTCACCTGAAGTGCAAATAAGAATTGACACCACCAGTTGCTTAAATCTAACTTGGTAGGTGCAACCGCAAGTTGAAAATGTTGTAAAGTGGAATAGTATACAGAGTTCCAGATCTGTACTATAAATGTTAATGCTATCGGTGGGTTACGGAACACGAACTTTTACTATAATTCGATGGTCACCACTCCCTGTAAGCAAATACATCACAATAAATGTCATTGTTATGCGTTGTGTTCATTGAGCGTTGATTGTATCCTTTTTTCGGCTTTATGCGACGAGAGAGGATGGGGGGCTAGGAACGGGAAATAATTCGGGCATGGATCGATGGAATGCAATCATTGGAAGAGAGGAAGTCCTAGGGAAGAATGGAAAAAAAGGAAACTGGTAATATTCATAAGACTTTGTAACACTACAGTTCATATGTTGACATTTAGCTGCTTTACTATTACGAAAAAAATTTTCACACGAAAAAGGCCTATATGAACGGGAAATTGTAATCAATGAATACATTCACCTCACGAACGAGACACTATTCAGAACATTAAAAACAATTCCGCAATCAAACGCACCGCCATAGCATAAACGTAATTTAAAACACAAACAAGTCGATAATGCACTTTCTTAAGATAGTAGGCATCTCTGAATACATCATCACAAACAACAACAAACGCGTGTTTAGTGGTTACACAAAGACAGCAAGTGGGAAACAATAGAGTGCTATCAAAATGATACAAGTTTTTGTGGTTAGAAGCACAGTACAATGCATTAGTTAAACACTTATAGTAAGAAAACAAAACACTGAACTGGAACTTTCCCGACTTCAATGTAAAACATGAAATAAAAAAAAACTGTTTGTAGAGTTTAATATTTATAACAAATAATAGTAGATTAGCATTACTATTATTTACATAAATATTCTACAGTAATATAAAAACATGTTCTAGGGCAACGTGGATGATTTAATAAAATCGAAACGCGTATGTCAAAAACAATGTTTAGACTTGAAAACGTATATTCGCTCGTTATGGTGATAGCAGGTTGAACTTTCTTGTATTACGCAAACCACCGTCAGACCTGAATCGCTAATAACTACGAGACTAGCAATGCGTTAATAATGGTGGAGCCCACAACGGGTAGAGCATGTCCGTGCGAGTTCGTCGTGCAGCAATTGTTTTACCTGTGACGTCATCGCACTAGTGTGAGTGCATGTTGACGATTGTTTCGAATTAGCGATGTGTAAATTATAAATTAGTGTAGAGTGAGGCTCTAACAATCTACCTTAGCCCTTAGGTTAAGGGATTCTTGTCAGAAGTACTTGCCGTCTTGGTATTGCCTTCTTTTACTTGCTGTTTCCGTGTAAGTGCTTGTTTTACTTCTATATTTTTTGTTTCTGTTGAGCTTTTTTTTAATTTATTTTTTTATTATTTTATTTATTATTATTTTTAATTAGTTAATTATTTTATTTTTTGTTTATATTTACTTAATTTAATAGTATAAGTGCTTTCCTTTCGCATTGTATTTGTGGTTTTCTCACTCGTTTTCTTCTGTCCGCAGTGGAGTGGTCTTCTATGTGGACCTTCGTGTATGTCGTAGTGCGCCAGAGTAGAGTGAAAACGCTTTCAGCCAGGACGCTGATTCAAGTGCTGTTGTAAAGAGCTCGCGAACCAATAAAAATATTCGCCTCTCGTTAAAAGGAACACAAGAAACCTAAAAAGTCCAGGGGCAGAAAAACGTCGAAAAGAAAAGAAAACCCATTATGCACTCGCACTAGTCCAGTGACGTCACAGGCAAAACAAATGCTGCACGTCATGCTCTGACCTTTGGACGTATGCCATTTATTACAACTTATGAATCGTGCGAATTTTTTAATTTAAATCCTTTCTATTAATATAACAATTAATTTATTGTGATCTATCTCATCCTCCTGTGACAATTTCCCTACATATCTACTTACGATTCATACACATTTTTACTTTAAAATCCTTTACAGTCTTAGGTATGCCATTCATCACTATCTTATTTAACTCTACCGTGCTAATAACCTAGACGATGACGCGCCCTAAAGCCAGAACAACAACAACTTTACTTAACTTGTTACGTGCAGAAACGCGTTAAGCCTGAAATAAAATGCTAATTTGTTATTGTGGTCCTCTTTTTCCTTCCACATGCTGTTTCTAAATCTTCCCTCTACATTTATCAACGCCTAATAACCAGTATATGCCGTGTACATGTCAACAATTCTCTTGACCTGCCTTCTGTTCTCCAGCTATTTCCAACCAACTATTTTATGATTTTGTGACGACGTTTTCACGAAAAATCTATGATGCCGTCCGAATCTGCTACTTTCTGTACCTTTTTATTTTAGCTTCACTAGCGGAAAAAAACCACTATAAACTTTTATTACGTTTTGTATTTACGTCGTGTCTATGTATTAATGATCATTTTCTTCTTTTTGTATTGAACGTTTCTGTTGGCAGATACTTTTTCTTTCGAAATTTGAAATTGTGTTGTTTGCCTTCCCTGTGATGTAGTGTATAATTTGTGTTGTGATTGACTGAATAATTGAAGAATGGAGAGGGTGATACCAGACGCCGAACCATTCAGGCCTACTTTTCCGAAGGACACCAGAGAAGTCCCCATGCGACGGACGAATCACCATCGTATGCCGTCACTCCATACGCACTGCGGAGAGGTTTAACCAGGGACTTTGAGCACATTCCGATGATTAGGAATTGAATGCCACCACCTCTCCTACCGCGCGGGTCAAGTCCTGATGATGACATCTATAAAACGCAAGCCGGGTATATTTTTCGATGTGGTTTTCGCCGTTTTAAAGCTTACAATCTCAACTCAGTTGTTTGGTATGTCTTATGCTTCTACGTTATATAACGCCGGAAGATTAAATGAAATTCTGAACGCATGGTGAGGAATACCACAGATGGAACCACTAGATGCTGCATGCTTCGCACTAAACACACAATTATAATGTCTCTGACCATAGCCTTTAATGAAAGCAATAAGATAACTTTACAATAATAACTATTTTGCACACTTAACAAAAATTGAAGTATTCTTTCCTTTAATTAGGGATATTCAATTTTTAAACGTCATAGATGGCCGTAATTTGAAGTATTCTTTGCGATATTCAATTTTTAAATGCCATAAATAGCCGTAATAACAACGGAGATTTTCTTTAACCACGATCTCTGGTAGTAGGCCTACAACTGCATGTCTCTGGCCATCAGCATTAGTCTTCTGTTCGAATAAAATCATTTATTTATGATAGTATTAATTTTCTGGATTCACTTTTGATATCTGTATAAAAAGCTGAATCTGTGGAGTTAAAGTATCTGCCGTTTCGAGCAAAAAGTATATCCATTCACTTCGCAATTGAATCAAATGTGAGTTTCTAACATAATCTAGCGTTGTTTAGTAATGTAGTAATGCAATTTCATAACCAAATTAATTAACCTCAATACACATGAATCTTTTCGGACGAATTAAAATAGTGTACGTGCAAATAAACTTCAATCCACCCGTTTCTTGGTAGGAGGCGTGTGAATCTAGGTTTGCTTTAATTCCGAATAAAGTTAGCACGAATTTTATGAATCTTTGAACAAATGTACCTCATTGCGGGAATATAAATAGCGTAAGGGTAAATCTACGCCAACTATACCGGGCAACACCGGGAACTCCGCTAGTATCATATATCGTCGGGACTCGATCACAAACTAAACTTCCACTTATCAATCAAACCTAATGTTGTCATCAATCAAAGGTCATCGAAGAAAGCCCCAAACAGTTGCCTGCAGGGAAGGCAAAGTGATAACCATAGATCTGATGTGTCAGTTGCTTGCCGTTCGCCTTGCTAAACTTCACCACAACTCTTTGACAGGTTCGGCTGAAAAATTCACTCGTAGGAAAGTTCACGCGATTTTCGTTGAAATCTGTTATCAAATATTCGCGTGTTTTAAGTGGTGGGCTTTAAAATAAATGCAATTATCATTTGTACTTGTTTTAATGTTTAATGAAAACGAAGGAGGTTACTTAGTTGATTATTTTAAGTGTTACGAAAATATGTAGTAAAAACGAAAAGGGAATATTTATGTTGAGCGAAAGAAATTCTGTATACAGTGAGAAGATTATCTTTGCGAGAGGGGACGGACGCTGAAAATCGAGTTGCTAAAAATGTAATTTCATAAGTTTTATCCGTATTATTCAAACCGAGAGTGGTGGTGTAACGGTTAGCGTTCTGGTCTCGCATTCGGGAGGACGGCGGTTCGAATCCCAGTCCGGGCATCCAGATTTGGGTTTTCCATGGTTTCCCAAATCACTCCAGGCAAATGCCGGCATGCTTCCTTCAAATGGCCATGGCCGAATTCCTTCCCATTCCTTGCCCCCCCCCAATCCCTTCCCGTCTCTAAATACCTCGCTGTTAAGAGACGTTAAGCAATTAAAAAAATAAAAATAAAAGTTATTTAAACTCCAAGAGTTTGACGTTGAACAAACAAGAAATGTATTGACAATAAGAAATGAACGCTAAGATTTTGTGAAGAAACGACAAGCTTAATTGTCTACGTACTGAAGACTGTGTTGTTCCGTTTAACTTTCAATTGTTATAGACGGAATTCTAATGAAGATTGACAAAATAAGTTAGAAAGATAATATTTTCGCTTGTTAGTGCATAAAGAAGTTGAAAATGTCATTTTACTTAATTGTAAGTGGTTTTTTTCAGTTTTTAAGCTAAAAAAGCCGATTTTACATGGACATCGGATACATTATTCTATCTTGAAGAATACCGGAGAAATTTATAGAAAGTTGTGTTTGAGGCGCTTATTTTCAAAAGTTCTCTCCTCCGGTCTTAGGTTTAAATACCGATTGGCGCAGTAGTTTTTAGGAGTTATATTTGATCGTATGAGCTATGCCTGGTCGTTCCGAGGCTCGTATTCCACGTTAAAATGTAGGTCCCAGAGGAAAGGAACTGACCGCCCTACCTCTGACGCATATGGCTTAGAAAGCCTCCTTCGGGAGGATCCAACAAAACTTCAGGCTGTGGGCTAAGTTAGTTTTTTAGAGTCCCTGATACTCTATCCTTGCCGCTCCCTAGCCATTTGTACTAAGCTGTAAGGCCCATACCGCTCGGGGGCCAAGCTGGTGTACTAATAATATCTGCTGTGGAGGTGGCCTGAGATCCTATGTTGGAACAGGACCACAACAAATTTGATGTAGAGATAAGACTATTTTATAATTTTATATATAGACTAGCTCGTACCCGCGACTTCATACGCGTGGATTAATAATTTTTTGCCAGTATTGAATATAGAAAGTTGCTGGCAACGAAGGATTGGTACCAAACTACACCGAGCCGGCATAATATGACAGAAAACCTATCACTATAACATTCTACCGTCGAACCAGTCTCTTGAAGAGAATCAATTTCCAACATATTTCTGTGACCATTCGATAAGGTCTCAAAATTTCGGACTACAACTATTAAACATACCGGAGAAAATGTCCTGTGCCCTTCATACATATTTTCTTGTCAAATTCCATCAACATCGATATAGCCATTTGGTCGTCAAAACGTAACAAATAGACAGAGACTTACTTCCGTATTTATAGTATTATTACTGCGGTTCACACACACACACACACACACACACACACACACACACACACACACACACACACACACACACACACACACACACACTCTTTCTCTCTGACCGCAAACAACCCCTGAGGAATCATTATAACGTAAAAAAGTGTACACCTATAGCATTGCAAGACTACCTACGATTTGCCTCGCATTGCACCCCTACCTTTGTGATATCTTCAGTTTAACATTCAATCCAAATAACCAACGGCTCAGGCGTGACTCTTAGGATTAAAAATAATTTTTAAAAATCTTAGCCTCCACGGAGATTTGAACCGGAGACCACGACCCAAACATTTGTAAGCAAGCGCATTAACCACTGAGCAGTTTGACCGATACACGGAAGAGCAGTATACAGACGTCCATATCCAACGCGTCTGTCTATCGCCATTCAGTAGTATTTCGAAATTATGAGACAACATGTATTATTTATACAGATAATTTTTCAACCAAATGTATACAGTACTTTTCTCCTTGTTTCAAAGGATAAATGTACAAAGTTTCATCGAGATAGGATGAAAACTGTGGATTTGTATGAAGAACAAACAAACATACATACATTCATCTTTATATATATATAGATGTAGAATATTACGACTGGCATTTTATGTTGTTTGCACCTTCAAGAAATGTTTCTTCTGCCATTTCTGTATATACGGCAGTTTTTGCGCTGTAGAACTTCCCACGTGTCCGACTGTTCGCAGCGAAACAGCAGCAGCCGCAGTCATGGCAGCGGGGGCAGCCACAGCAGCGCCTCTGGCGGCGGAGTCGGCGGCACCAGGCTGTCTGCGAGGCCGCTGGCAGCGGGCTTCGACAGCGGACGCCAGACGGCGCCCTCCAGCACTCGACAGCCCGCCAGATGCATCCGTAAGACACCAGCGGCAGTGGCCTTAAACATACTGCATGCAGCTACCTAAAACATCTCTCATGAAAACACTATACATAGTGTAATATCCTGGATACCAGACACCTACCGATTAAATCCACCCAAGAAACACATCACTTATTTGTTTTATTTAGCAATAATTTTAACAAAACATTAAAATTTATTTATTGTTTGCTTGAATAGAATGCACATTTTTATATTCATACGTATCTACTCTGACATCTTACCACCTTAGACTTTCCCCGAGTTATATCGATAGTTCATAGCAAATCACCCCCATCACCTCCACCCCTCCCTCCCTGTTCTCCAATGCCAACCCAGCCACGAGGTTAGCTTTCTTGTGGGCACACCTCCCTCACCAAATGTCCAGTTCCTCACAACATGAATAAGTTTTTAAACTGAAATATTGCACATTTTTTTGTTCGCCTCGTGTGTCGTATAGCCTTCAGCTTTGGGTGAGTGATGGGTTATTTTTCCCAATCGTTTGTTATTTACGTTTCCTAAAATCTGATTCCTTTTTCCTCGGTATCATATGTAGTATATCATCACACTTTTTGTCTGGTATACTTACTTCATATTGTGACAGCAAGGCGAACGGTACGGGAAGCCTCATTTTCTATAATTAAATTGTCTTCTGCAATATTTGAGTCTATTTTTGTATTTAGCCTGCTGTTCTTTTTTTTCACTTATGTACTTAATTATTATCAATTTTGAATGGACCGTATATGATCACGCAAAGCCGCAATTCTCGTCATGACTCGTAACTAAGAATTTCTCAGGTGTTTCCACTGGGTAGTCAGAACCAGGGATTATCAGTTCCTGGCGCAATGGGGCAGCTTCCCAAGACGTCTTGTAACGAAGGCGGGACGAGACGGGACGAATGCTCAACAACACGCCATGGGAACGGGGCCGCCTCTTCTAGCGGAGACGAGACGCAGCTACTCACTCTCTGTCGGTAATCATCACAGGCGTGTGTAGCGGACCGCTGTTGCCATCGGTTTGCAGCAGCGGTGCGCACCCCTTCTGTTGCTGTAAAGTGCTCTCTGCCAAACGACACTAGGCAACGTGGTGGGGAGGTGGCGGCGAGGTAAGCGAGGGCTAACCTGCGGCGCGCGCTCGTCCCTACACTTCGGCTAATGAGGTGCCGCCTCCGTTACAAGAGGTCGTGGGAACGCAGCTTAAGTGTTGCCATCTGTCTACGAGTCGTGTAACTTGTGTTCATTGTGATTAGTATATTTTTGATTGTGGGATATGCAGTTTATTAGGAAATTGGGGACCGTCCCATAATTCGCCTAAGTGGCCGTGGAAAACTACCTAAAAACCCCATGATGGCGACCGGTACGTGAGGCCGAGCATTGTCCCGTTGCACCTCCCCGATACAGTGTGCCTCAACGTGCGCAATCACATTGGCGGGTGTTGTTCTTTATAATTTGCATTTAATACTTCACCCGGAATATTATTCGTGCTCTTTCTTAATATCCTCACTCTTACTTACTATCGGGACAATATATTCCTCAAACCGCAACGTAGTTAATGTGTTGTTACTCATCATCATCAGTTTTCTTCCCTCGGGCAGGTTTTCACTTGGCTGTTCTCCATGCTCTTCTATCTTCTGCCTTTCTCTTAAGGTCCATGCAGTTGCCGTCTTCTATGATGTTGTCTATAATTTTGTACCTCTTTCTTCCTCTTATTCTCCTCCCACTAACTAGACCTTCCAAGGCGTCTTTTATCAGGCACTCCCCTCTCAACAAGTGACCCAACCATTTCTTCTTTCTCTCTTTTGTTACTTGGAGTATTTTTCTCCTTTCACTGACCCTGTCCAGCACTTCAACATTACTTATTTTATCCACCCAGCTTATCCTCTCCATCCTCCTCCACATTCACATCTCAAACGCTTCTAACCGCTTTTCATCCTCTCGTCTCAGGGTCCATGTCTCCGCCCCATAAAGAGCCACACTCCATACAAAACATTTGCCGAGTCTTTTCCTGAGTGTTTTGTCTATTTTTCCAGTTAGTATCCTCCTTTTCCTATTAAATGCTTCCTTCGCTACGGCAATGCGAGTTTTTATCACTTGGTGGAATCTCAAATCTTCGGTGATCATACTTCCAAGATATTTGAACTACCTTAATTGCCTGATATCAGCTCTTCCTAAATTAATATTTATTATTTTCCTTCATTTTCCAATCACCATACTCTTAGTTTTTGCTGTATTTATTTTCATTCCAAAGTCTTGGCAAGTTTCGTCTAGATCTTTCAGCATTCTGTTTAGAGTTTCTTCGCTTTCTGCCAACAATACATACCATAGCAGCAAATCGTATGCACTCTACCATATTGTCTTGCCACATACGCACTCCTTTTTTGCCATTTAAGCCTTTTCCAATAAGTTCTTCCACGTATAAATTGAACAAAAATGGGGAAAGACAACAACCTTGTCTTACGCCTCTCCCAATGCTGCTTTCTCCCGACATCTCGTTTCTTCTACATGGAGGGCCATACTATGTACTGCTAGGGAAATATGGTGTGGTAGTAACCCGTTGCTTTCTTGTTGTTACTGAGGAAGTTAGCATAGTCTCTGGTTAATAGTTTCTGTTACCTACAAATACTGTGAAATGCAATCAGGAAGTGTTTCTAACAACTTTTTCTGAGCGATAAAGAAATTCAATTTTGGTAGCTGCCCAAATCCTTGTATTATTTTCTTTGGTAACAAAGAACTGCGAGAATATATGATTCAGTTTTCTTTGATTGATGCGCACGGAATTTACAGTGCAGTGATGTAAATTGGAAGGACTCGTATATTTTGTTTTGGGAAAAAGTAAAAAATAGATCTAATAATAAAAACGATTTTGCCTAACCAAACGAGTGCATATCAAGGAGTAAGAACGAGTAAAATATAGCGTATCAACTTATTGTTAAACAGGAGTTCAAACGTTTGGTGATCGATACGTCAGAATCTAAAGAATCCTTAAAGAATCAAACTTCCAAGGAAACTGACCAATATGAAATCATTTTTCAAATAAATCTGAAATCACTTTCACCAAATTTGGCAACAATAAAAGAAAACAAAGAATAAAGGAGTAGTCAGTAGATGAAGATCAGTACGAGTTTAGGAAAAAACAGAGAAACGAGAGAGAAGCATTCGTTTGTGAGGATATAAAATAAAAAAGGATATATCTTTGGCATTTGCGGAATTAGAAAATAGTATAGATAACGTTAGATGGTTCAAGAAATTAATTTTTTAAGGAAGGGGTCTAAATTTTGGAGATATATGAATAGTTATTCTTCGTAAGAATTAGATTGTTTTATAAAAGCAGATAATCACTTAAGACAAATATCTGTGAAAAGAGGGTGAGGATGTCCCCATTAATAGATTGTGTATTGAGGAAGAAATAAAAAACTGAGTGAACAATTTCAGTGTGCAGAAGAGTCAATGATAAACAGTATGCTCCGATTTCCTGATGATACTGTGATCTTGTCAAATGTAAACAGAAATACTAAGAAAGTAAACAACGCCAGGAACAAAATATTCCGAAAAATTAAAGAAAAGCAACACCGAAGTTGTTTCTGTTAGTCAGGAAATAAAATTAAAAGTAATGTCCGAAGATAGAACGAGGTGAAAGCAAAGCAGCTGTATGGGACCGAACGTGGTGGGTGAACTGTAACGCATGTGACCTTTCATTCTGGAGGACGCAGGTTCAAATCACCGTCCGGACATCCAGATTTCGGTTTTCCATAAATCACTCCAGACGAATGCCGGGATGGTTCCTTCAAAAGGCCATGGCCGAATTCCTTCCCCTTCCTTGCCCCCAATCCTCTCCCGCCTTTGATGACCCCAATTTCCACGAACAGTAAATCCCAAAGCCAAAACAAAAAAACTAGTGCGTAGATATTGAGAAAATGAGAAAAAGAGGGCGACCCATGATTATCCGTGTCCAAAATGTACAGGTACCAATTATAAGATTTGTTGCAGAGGAGGAAGATACAGAATGAAGTATCTGGACAAATATTTTGAGATGGTAATCGTCGGCTTCTGTCAGCGGGGATTTTATTGTTATGTGTAAAAGAAGTTTGTGGAAGAGAAACAGACAAAGAAGAGACAGAATGCCCGATCTCTTTTTAAAGCATGTGGGACCGTTCAATTTGTTAATGAAGGAAGCATCGAAAAATCAGAATTGCAGAGGAAGGTATGGACCAGGAAATTTGAAGTAATTTTTGGTAGCAGGTTGTAATGTGTTTGACGTCACGATGATTTAATATAGGAATGATTGGAGGATTGCTTCCGTTAACTCAAGATATCGTTAACAAGAGAAGAAAATGGAAACAACATAATTCCAAGGGACGCCGAGTTAGGGTATTGTCAAATTTGTGATTTAATCTCATCGAGCGTGGTGGGTGAGCGGGAACTCTCTGGCCTCGCGTTCTGGAGGACGCAGTTTAGAATCTCCATCCAGCATCCAGATTTAGGTTTTCCATGAATTCCGGAAATTACTCCACGCAAATGCTGGTATGGTTTCTTCAAAAGGCTGTGGCGAATTTCTTCTCGCCACTAATCAACTCGACGTCGACGGGGCCTAAAGACATAACAAACAAAAAACAGATTGAATCACTGGCTGATTTTGGAAGTATTCCGTGGGCCTCCATAAACTGCAAAATGTTAATCTTTACTGACACTAACCATCAATTCTCCATTAATCATTTCAACGCTTATGGATTTCAAAATCCATTATACGATTGGAATGGTTTGAGAACACACGTCTGTTGCCTATAAACCGTTAGGGCAATATTGAGTTTCACAGTATCTACGTTGTGTTATGTTAGCTTGTTTACATAAATTATGTAGTGTTCATAGTATACCTCTTCTCTATAATACGTGTTAAGTATGTGAATTTAGTCCATATCAGATGAAGTAAAGCTTTTTCAAAATCATTCAATTTTTGTGGAATTATACTTCTCCACAGTTTGATTGAGCTGGCATCTTTAAGGCTTCTAAGGCAGTCACATATGTGTTGTGGAAAGTTACTTTCACCGTAATAATTAAGCGAAATAGCCTGATATAAGTTATATCGATCTAACAGTAAGACCTGAACAATTCATGGACTCTTTTATACTGATGTGAGTTCTAAGAACATCAAGAACATGTGGGTACAAGCCGGAGCGTTCTCGGTTCAAATATATGAGTAATCTGAAAGGACAAATTATCCTAATTTTATTACCACTCACCAACACTTGGAAACTACATTTTATGGCAAGTAAAGTAAGGAAGTATGGTATTTTATCATGGGCGCAGGTTGGAGATTTGTATACCACTTGTGCGAAGAATAGGAAGGCCATTTACTTTCCTTCATTTGTGTGTCATTATGATGACGGTTGTTAACTGTAGTGAATTGTTTGCACCATTCCTGTCAACTCATCGGTAATACGCTATGCGACCTCCCAAGTATAACACGTCCACTCAGTGTAAGACTTACCATCAGTAATGTAGTATGCCTTGACACTGTACACATTGTCCAGATGTTTGGGATAAGCCAGTGTTTAAATACACAACCTAGAGGGTAGGATTCGTCTAGCACCTCCTCTCCTAACTGTACTGTCCGCGCCTGGAATGTCGAAAAATCTGGGTAAGTCGAGTCAACGGTGTTATAATATGACCAGCCTCAAACCCAGTAAAAAATAATCCGTTGAACTGAGCTTCCTTGCAAGTCGTTTATTCGCAGTTGATTAATTGTTATAAAATAACTCTCAATACGGTTTCTCCTGCCTTACGCTGTAGGACAAAAGTTTCAGTTTCATCTTGAATTGATAACAAATTATGGGCAATACGATTCCTCGTGCCTTACCTGGTCCAGGTTGCATTTTAACCTAACCACCAACTCAACTAATATTGCCGCTTGAAAATCAAAGCTTGAATCACACGCGCATCAGTATACTCACTGTATCACGATATAACTTCACCCAAAAATTTCACGAGTTCTTTCAGCTTTCCTTTTCGTGATTGAGATTCATATTTCAACGTTTGAATGGCTGACATAGTAACATGCGGGTGAAATATGGCGTCAAAGAAAATTAAAAATAAATCTTAGAATGGCTGGAAGAATTAGACATCAGCTTGTGAACGCTACCAACGTTCTTGTCATTGTATATATTTATTATTTTATTAGTTGCTTGCCATACGACAAATAAATAAATAAATAAAAATAAATCTTAACAATTTACAATAAGCCGCATAATATTAGTTTAAATCGTGGTCTAGGCCTACATGGAACTACTTTCATTCAAACAAAGTAATGTGGAGCTAAATAAAAAACAAAAATTTTTAACAAAAAAATAGAAGCTAAATTATTTTTGCCCTTGATCGGTATCTCGTTTAAGTGAAATAACTAGTCCCGGAAGAATCACTTTCAAGACTTTTTTTCCGAAAACATCAGACTTCGTACAAAGATACCACGTACAAAGATACCACGTACAAAGATACCACGTACAAAGATACCACGTACAAATATAAACAAATGCTCCAGCGTTTTTTACTTGCGACACCTTAAAAACTAATCTTTTAAAAACTAAACTCAATTAACCAAATCGTCTCTGTCGAGCGCTTATACAAGCGTTATAGAAAATTCCAGAATAATTCAAAGACTTCAGCCCGATTATTCTCTAATTCTAACAATAGCGAAACAATTAAAATCACATTAAAAACAATCAGAATTAATACAAAATGATTCACAATTATTATGAAACGTGCAGAAATGAAAATTAAAGATCTTTACACACAAAATTAACCACACAAATCAGTTCAAACCGTGGCAATTATCCTCTGAACATCTTAGCTCACATTAATACTTACAATTACAAATTTTTAATCAATTTTTTATGCATAGTACTGTTTTTGAACATATCACATAACATTTACATAATTTATCTCCAAAAAACAATGCTCATTTACATAAATTCACAGTTAATTACAGGAAAATATACAAAACTATATTCACTCAGCTCCCAGCTTGCTAAAGGTCTGGGTCTGAGGATCGTCATACCATCTGCTGTAACATCAAATATAGGTTGTTATTCTGATCCAGATTAAGTTTCAATCTAATCAAAACATACGCTAACATTGTTACCCGATAATTAGGATATACGTCTGACATATATATGGTTAAGATTTTATCGAAATAATCAACACTAAAGGAATATAAATAAATAAAAAGCAACTAATATGTTAATTTAAATGCAATACATATTTTTCTTTCAGTGTTCTGGCGACTCGTTTCTTCGTGATTGCTTAATTAAATAGAACTGTTGTTAAATAAACTTAATTACCTCTGCTAGGCAGTAATATCTCTGGCCGTTTTTAGTCCGTCAGCAAAAGCTGACTGCGTGACGTCACATTATGACGGACACACCGACCAAGATTAGCGTTTTATTAGTATAGATAGATTGTTGGATTCGGAAAAACGGTGTATATGTTTGTTAAAGATGAAGTAACTGAAATATACAAGAAAATTGTTTTCATTTAAGACGGAATGGCAAAGTGTAATTCAAAGTGACCTGTGTACCTATCTCATCAGTAAACGTTTTGCTTGTGTTATCAAGTAAACTGTCTACCTGTCTTGGGAATAAATGAACGCGATAAATATAGTCTTAGATGATTTAAAGGCTTCAGTTTCGTTACTGGCCACTATTTATGGCCATAAAAGAACTGTTCATAGGAAATAAAAAGTTAAATCACAAAATTTTAGGAAACTGTTATTTCACTCTCTAAACGCTAGCGCGCCATAAAAACTCGGTTTAAAACGCCCGGCGCCACATAACCAACCGATCTGAAAGGGGATTTGATGAACCATAAAAACAAAATACGGGCGAGCGTAAGAGTGGAGAAGTATTTTATGACGCAAGTAAGAAAATTGAGATGACGTACGTCGTAATAAACTGACGCTAGCTTTGGCATCCAATTTTCTGGCTATAGCTATCAAAGGAAGTAGATTGTTTATTTCTCTCGCCGAAAGCCGTTAAATAAATAACCGAGTAGCTGATATCTGCAGGCAGGTTTCTTCTTGCTTGCAACAAACTGACATAAAAATTAAAACGCTGAAAGCGACTCACTGTAGTAATTTCTTAAAAAACTGATTAACCGCGTTTAGTTACTATTCGCGAAAACAGTGCTCAGGAATTATTCAAAATTAAGAAATAATTCAGTTTAAACCGCAACGAAAGCAGCAATTGTGGAAACTAAAGTCGTAAAAACATTAGCAAAAGTGTAGGAAAATATTGTGACACAATATTTTATGCATGAAAATACAGACTTAACTCAAATCTCGAGCAATTTTTAGTCTATGTAGCTGAAGTTTTTTGAAGAGCAGTTAAGTTACATTAAGATATCACTTTAATTGAGACTACCACCGCGGATAAGGAGGACACGCCAAATTTTTACTAAGAACGGATTCCACCCATACCCATCCTTGCAAAACAACGAAGATATGTTGTGAAGAGTGGTAAATTGAATATTTCTTGTCCCCTGACAAATGTTATAGATATTGTGTTGAAAGATAGCTTCACAGAACATTCTAAAAACATATAATTGTTTTAAAACTACGTTCATGAAAAAGTTTTCCTAAAATTAATTACTTCGTAGTTTTTCGGCAACAACTGCGTCTATGACATCACTTCAAACCTATAATTTGGATAATTTTTTCAGTTGCCACCTAACTGTTCAAGTATTTTTATTATCTGAATGAACCTCATATTTACAGTCAACTCATATATTTTAGTATAAGTAGCCCAAGACAAACGCAATAACCCGTAACCTAGGTTTGACTCGAACCGATGATTCTTGCAACTCAATCCCTACATTGCTACGGCCATCTTGTCTACGGTAAGGTCTAGCAACAAAGTGTCATGTGTTTGCAAACAAAAACTCTTCAATATCTTGAAATGAAATTCTTAGGTTTACCTGTAAACATAGTTTGCGATTTTAAAACCATTTAAAAAGTCCAGTTATTCCTTTCTGGTCTTAAATGATGAAGAAAACTTTATTCTAGCCCGTAAATAGCTTATTTGTAATATTTACACGAAAGTGTTTCCATAGGTATTAGTTTTTTATTTTCAAGTATATATATTTGTGTTGGTTTATATAACTTTATTACAGTTTACAATTGTTAGCCGTTAGTTTTTGTTTTCCACGAAGACTTGAGCGTAAATGAAGCAGATGTCGACGCGCCCTAAAGCGCCAAAAACAACAACTTGAGAAGCTTTTGGTGGTTACTGTGGATACGAGTGCTTGTTCTGTGATGAACGCTTCTTTCAGACGGAGGGAAATAACGTCTTGGAGAAGCAAGAAAAAGAGGAAGGACGAAAGAACATAAAAGGAAAAGAGAAGAGATTTGCAGCTCGCAAAATAAACTGCTTTGAAACTGTAAACTCTAAGGCCGAATCTTATAAACCACCAAATTTTTATGTGCAGAAATCTGATCTATTTCAGTGTATAAAATGATTCTTGTAATTTACTGAAACAAATCTCACAAGAAAACAAATCTCACAAGAAAAGAATCAAATCTCACAAGAAAATAAATAATTAAAATCAAAACATGTGCCTTCACCGTCGCTGTTCAGCTAAACAATTTTATTATTTAATTTTATTGTCATTCCAACAGTCAAAACAAATCTGGTAGTTTTGTACAAAGCTAAGCTTAAAGCAACTACTGTATAAATATAGATCTGTTATAAACACATGCTGATTAAGCGACTAAATTAACAAACTGTCCGTAATATTTCGTCCTACTGCTGTGGTATACTGGTATATTAAATCAAATATTTGTATCTCGTTTGCTGCTAGACGGTAGCAACCAGACAACTTCAAGCAGAAAAAAGGAATTATATACCGGGTGGTTATAACCAGTTCCAACTATGGCCACCAGGTGTCGTGATTCATAGTTCAACTGCTTCTCCGAAACACATTTGGAAACGATCGAATTATCAGCCGATCGTTTCCAAATGCTTGGCTGGCACGACCACCTGACCTCACTCGCTGTGATTTCTGGTTGTGGGGCTACCTGAAGGACAGGGTTTATCAGGGGAACATTCACACATGTGCTGATCTGAAGCGCAGCATATCAAAGAGGTAGCCAGCATACCTACGGACATGCTTCGGAATGCAATCCTGCGCTTTCAGACTCTTCTAGGCACTGATGGGCGCCATATTGAACCCCTTTTGCAGTAGTAATGGTACCGGTATGTAATGGTATGATGTACCGTAGCAGCACATTAAAAGTGTTTCAATTGAATTTATTCTATATTATTTCTCTTTCCCATGTCCTTGACATTAATGCTACCAAGTTTGGTACTCGTTCGGTGATTAGTTTCCGTGTTCCGACAGACGAGGCAGCTGTTGTGTTGTTTACCTGGGGGTCGATGGAGATGTATCACTGTTTGCAGGTGCGGACACACGGGGACGTGTACCAACGTGATTGCCCGCATGGACAAATGTGGCAGGAGATGGCCATGTTTTACCCTCTTTACTTGTTAGCGCGAAGCATGCGAAAAAGCTAACGGGGAGACATAACTTCTCACTCACAAAGAAGAACAGCGTTCAGCCAGTAAACATAACTTGTGCCTCAGGACCTCTTCCCTGAGTGTCTCAACTTGTCTGTTTTGCTTGTGGTACGGCGGCAAGATATGGTGGCCTAATTAGCTATCCACCACCCAGCACCGCGCCCGGTAAATAAGAAACTGTGCACTTCCTTCTTAACGACGTAGAATTGAAGTTGTTGACATTTTAAGGACTTTTCAACTACCTACTGAATGAATGAATTGCAAATGAAGATGACGCAAGACTTATCACTAAGGTTCGAATTTTTAGGACATCAAATGGAAACAACATTATTATCGGTATCTAAACGCAAACATGACATTATCCAATTGATACAAGCTACAATGTAATGTTTTTTTTTTGTTTTTGTTTTTTTTTAACGATTTCTTTCCTTCCAGCAGAAGGCTGGGAGGCGGGCTGCTGGAGAGTCATAGGGGACTCTTTTCAGCCAATCTACTACTACGGGGAGGGAAGGGGGATGGAAGGTCGGCCGTGGCCTTGTAGGGAACCATCCCAGCATTCGCCTAAGTGTCTGAGGGAAACCACGGAAAACCTCAGACAGGATGGCCGAACCGAGTTTAACCCCGGTCCTCCCGAATGATAGGTAGGAGGCCATTATTGGCCTCCTCCCATCTCGGTGCAATGTAATGTTTTTTTTTTTTTTTTTTTTTTTTTTACATTTCATTCCTCCCAGCAGAAGGCTGGGAGGCGGGCTGCTGGAGAGTCATAGGGGACTCTTTTCAGCCAATCTACTACTACGGGGAGGGAAGGGGGATGGAAGGTCGGCCGTGGCCTTGTAGGGAACCATCCCAGCATTCGCCTAAGTGTCTGAGGGAAACCACGGAAAACCTCAGACAGGATGGCCGAACCGAGTTTAACCCCGGTCCTCCCGAATGATAGGTAGGAGGCCAATATTGGCCTCCTCCCATCTCGGTGCAATGTAATGTTTTTTTTTTTTTTTTTTTTTTACATTTCATTCCTCCCAGCAGAAGGCTGGGAGGCGGGCTGCTGGAGAGTCATAGGGGACTCTTTTCAGCCAATCTACTACTACGGGGAGGAAAGGGGGATGGAAGGTCGGCCGTGGCCTTGTAGGGAACCATCCCAGCATTCGCCTAAGTGTCTGAGGGAAACCACGGAAAACCTCAGACAGGATGGCCGAACCGAGTTTAACCCCGGTCCTCCCGAATGATAGGTAGGAGGCCAATATTGGCCACCTCCCATCTCGGTGCAATGTAATGTTTTTTTTTTTTTGTTTTTTTTTGTTTTTTTTACATTTCATTCCTCCCAGCAGAAGGCTGGGAGGCGGGCTGCTGGAGAGTCATAGGGGACTCTTTTCAGCCAATCTACTACTACGGGGAGGGAAGGGGGATGGAAGGTCGGCCGTGGCCTTGTAGGGAACCATCCCAGCATTCGCCTAAGTGTCTGAGGGAAACCACGGAAAACCTCAGACAGGATGGCCGAACCGAGTTTAACCCCGGTCCTCCCGAATGATAGGTAGGAGGCCAATATTGGCCTCCTCCCATCTCGGTGCAATGTAATGTTTTTTTTTTTTTTTTTTTTTTTTTACATTTCATTCCTCCCAGCAGAAGGCTGGGAGGCGGGCTGCTGGAGAGTCATAGGGGACTCTTTTCAGCCAATCTACTACTACGGGGAGGGAAGGGGGATGGAAGGTCGGCCGTGGCCTTGTAGGGAACCATCCCAGCATTCGCCTAAGTGTCTGAGGGAAACCACGGAAAACCTCAGACAGGATGGCCGAACCGAGTTTAACCCCGGTCCTCCCGAATGATAGGTAGGAGGCCAATATTGGCCACCTCCCATCTCGGTGCAATGTAATGTATATCTTTTTATGTCTATTTCTAGAAAGATGTCTTTAAAGTGACTGCGAGAAATTTGTTAACCAAATTACTTTGTTAGGCATGAACTGTGAACTCCTTAAAGCCTTCTAATTGAAGATCTTGAAAGACCTACAAAATTAGTAAAGTACAACAATCACTATATAATTTAATTTCAACGTGGAAAACGATCCAAACCTGTACCGATACGCGACCGCTGCTTGGAAACTGGCAGAAGAATTATTAATGGTGTGTGGGAGAGAAGATGTGACGATACCCACGAACTATCAGGTGTCATGGAGTGTGAAAGTTTACAAAACATTCTAAAAAAAAAATAAAACATGTAATTGTTTTAAAACTACGTTCCTGAAAAAGTTTTCCTAAAATTAATTACTTCGTAGCTTTTCGGCAACAACTGTGTCTATGACACCACCTCAAACCTATAATTTGGATTACTTTTCGTGGTCCTTGGATCAATCTCTTGTAACTTGCTCTATCTTGTATTAAATCTTCTGTTATTCCGATCTCAATCATATCTTTCTTAACTCCTTGGATCCACTGGTTGCCCTTCTTACTCTTGTAAACATGGATGAAAATTCTTTTTGTAAGTATGTTGTTATCCATTCTCATTATATGATCAAAAAAACTGATTCTCCTCTTTCTGATTGTGTCTGACATCCTTTCAATTTCTTCTTCTTTGTATAGATCTTTGTTCTTTTGGTGTCTAAAGTCACCATTTTCAATTTTTAGTGGTCCCCAATTTTTTTTTTTCTATATCTCTTCTATTTCTCCAGTTTTCATAGCGAACTAGCATTCTGAGGCGTACAGCCCTTCTGGTTTGATTACTCTGTTGTAGTGTTTGCTTTTAGTTTTCCTTGAGAGATTCTTATTACATGAATCGTTAGTTAGTTGGTATGCTAGTTCTAGGTTTCTTGCTCTTGATATGTTTGCTTCCTTATCAAACCCATTAATCTGAATTACTTCACCTAGATATTTAAATTTATTGACCTTGTTAATTTTTCCATACTCTGTGTTTAGTAATGTGGGTGAATCCCCAATATTGGTCATGAATTTAGTCTTATCTCATGATGAAGTCCCCTTTCCTTGAGTTTCTCTTCCCATAATCTTATTACCTTCTCCAAAACGCAATAGAAAAGAATTGGGGAAAGCCCATCTCCTTGCCAGACACCAATTTTTATTTTAAATTCCTCTGAAATCCCTCCTATAAATTTCACTTTTGAATTTGTTCCAGTGAGGCTCTGCCTGACTATGTTAACCGATTCTGAGTCAACACCAAATTCCTGTAAAATGTTCAGTAATGCGACTCTATCTACTGAGTTGCAGGATTTCTTTTCAGTTATAGATACGGACTGCAATAAATTATCAAGGAAGGGGCCCCAAACAGTGAAAGTCTAAAGTAAAGATTCCGCACCGCTCGAAATTACTTGCGTAGGAATAACCACAGTATATAACCATTAAGCTCCCTTCCTCCAAATAGCCTGGTGCCATTTTTCCGGTTACTTATGCATTTCTGTTACATTAATTATAATTTAATTTCAATTGCTGTGGAACATATGTTCCGCTGGCAATTTGGTCTACACACCTACTTTTCCATTTCTTGTTTTTCATCTTAAATTCATTGAGTAAAATTTCCCAACCCACCTTCGAATTTTTATTTTAAATTTTGTCAGTGTTTCTTCCGGGGTTCAGTACTTATAGTTTTGACTTTTTGGACGTCGACATTGTGTTTTAGATGACGCCGTGTCGGCCATCTTTGAAAGCTTTACTCAATTTATAAGAGAGAGGTATTTTGTATTTTTCATCACTTTCTGATGGTTTTTACATTTTCGTATCGTAAGAAGTCTAATAATAGTTCTTTCTTCCATGCATGGTTGTTGCGTTCCCGTCAAATAAATATTATTGCGCTCGTTGTTCAACACATGACTGAGTTAGAATGGACGTCCCATCAGCCAGTGCCACCGAATAGTTCATTCGTTTATACTTGCCATGCTCCGATCTTGACCAACTGAGTATCGAGTAAAGCTAAGAACTTTTCCTCCTGTCTTTTTTTATCTTCTATCTTTTGCTTCTTACCTTCCTCTCATCCTTCGATATTATAACGGTGGTCCTACTTTTTGCTGTTTCTTGTGGCGTTTTTTGAAGATGGCTCCTGAATTTCAGTCTGTTGTGTATCCAGTATCTCCTGCATCCGTCTTTAGCAGTTTTTCCCACCTTGTGGTGGCTGTTAGTTCTAAGGTGTGTTAGAATAGCTTTTTTTAATTTACTTGTTCGTTTCTTCAGTTTAGTATTCGGTGGCCCGAAATTTTTTCTTACTTTTATCTTCTCCATTTCTAGCAACAATTCCTTTGATTTTACTACTATGTAGCACTGTCTGATTTTGTCCTTGTATATGTTCTGCGTTATACAGTTCAAGTTTCGTGTCTATTTCCTTATATATCTCTTTATACATCCCACTGACCTGGATAAATATTTGCTAACTTATAACCTTCCTTTTTTTTAAATCTTCAAGTATTTCTTTTACTAGGTGCTATATTCAGCTTGTGCTTTAGATAATATCGTTTCTTACAAATATAAATAAATAAATACAATCATTAAAGATTTTTTAAAAAATTTGGAACTGGATTTTCACCACACGAGCCTTTTTAGCGAGCGTGGTTGGTGAACGGTTAGCGTTATGGCCTCACATTCGGGAGGACGCGGGTTTGAATCCCCGTTCGGGCATCCAGATTTGGGTTTTCCATGGTTACCCCAAATCACTCCAGGCGAATGCCGGGATGCTTCCTTCAAAAGGCAATGGCCAAATTCCTTCCCGTTCCTTGTCCCCAGTCCCACCATCCCGCCTCTAATCATCTTAGCCGTCGATGAGGCGTAAAAAAATAAAAATAAACCCCGAGTCTTTTGCCTATCTCTTTTTTTTTTGTATCATTCGAGACTATCTTCGTCAAAATAATAAAAGAGGACTCATATTTATTTAATCAGTTTCCGTATTAAGTGAAATTGTATCCTATTTTTGAAGTATCTGAAAAATATTGTACTAATACTTTCGCGAGAGTATAAATTGACTTGTAACCAAATTAATCTGCAACTAATTAAATAAGAAACCGAAGATTATAACTTTACAAATTACCATTCAATCAACCCAAATTTTTCTGCATTAATTAGAAAATAAAAAAAATGTACGAAAGGAAAATTATAAACGATTACTGTTGTAATCTGTCAACAGCTAGACAATGCATCCAGTACTACGTTCTCTGAATTTTATTTCGACGCGTTAGCTCAATACGAATATTACACAAAGTAGGTATTCCACAGAACAAACCTGAAACGTAAGTGAGAAACCCGAAAAGTATTTGGCGAGATTAACACGATAGCTAGTATGCTGTCAGGGTGGCCTAGGGATTTTTTTAACTTAAATGAAACTCGTGTGAATGGGACACAACCTGCAGAAAAACAGGGAGGCAGATTAATGTAAACATCGACGCGTGGAGAAATTAAGTCGAGTGTAGAAAAAGGTAGAGGGTTGCTCTAACACTGGACTTTCCAAGCTTCACAAAACTGAGTCCCTGACACACGCTCAAAAAAAGTAACGCACATTTCGTAGCAAATCGCTGGTAAGCTGTTGCTGTGTCTCCGTATATTGTGTGTGTATGTTATTAGCAGGAGCACTTAGGAGTGTTTATCGTAGTATTGCTACCGCGAGAGGGAGCTATATTAAAATTTTAATCACTTATTGATAACTTAGTTAATTAAAAAATACCTCGACGCAGTGTTCACATTCCCGAGATCACTCTCATATGATAACAGAGTTTTTTATTTCGACAGTCTTCAGGTCACCGATTTTTCTTTAATGCTTTACACCTCGTCGACGACTAAGGTCATTAGAGGCAGGATGGGACTGGCGACAAGGAACGGGGAGGAATTCGGCCATGGCCTCAGATCACTGGTGTTTGTGTGTGGTAGTAGCCTTGAGTCTGCTGTGGTGCACTGTGGTGGTTGTATGTCGGTAGCTGTGGTGGTGTGGGAGATAAGGTTGTTGATGGTCGATGTGGGGCATTTTCATATTTTTACCAAAATGTTCTAAAAATCTTTGGAATTGTCTAGAATGTACTAGAATAGTCTTGAATAATGTTCTAGAACAGGGATAGCGAACCAATGACACGCGTGCCGACGATGGCACGCGACTAAATAATTTGGGCACGGCATTAATTAAGTAGTTACCTAATCGATATGATTAATTTATTTTTTTGTCTACATAATTTAAGATCGTACTAACCAAGTTCAATGTGATCGAAGGTACCGGTGCTGGAACGACTACAGATTGCGCAAAAGAGGTGGATCTCCAGCAAATGTTTTGACCGAATGGACTGAGTGAGCAAGTGCAGGTTGCACAGTGGCGATAGGGCCGCTATGCTAACTCATTCATTTGTTTGTTTTTGTTGACGTTGTTGACTGCATTTACCAATTACGCATAGCTCTTGCTTTTTGTTTAAGTTTGTTTGAGTTATATGTACAACTATACAACATGGCTAGTTTAGTAAAAAAAAAATGCAAGATAAGTGTAATAGGTAATTTTAACCACGGCGGACTGAGAAATATTTCATGGTTAATAAAGGTGATAGAGCGGTGTGTGGTTTAGGTTCTGGAACAGTGATATGTGGATCATCATCTGTAAAATGGCACTATGAAACAAATCACAAATATCTTTGTCAGAAAAGCGAACCAGAATTTTATTAAAGACTCGATTCGAAACCGTTTATCAAATGACTCCACTTCTGCTTGCATGCTGCTAAAAGTAACAGAGTATAAATCTAATATAAGTTGTTTGGCATCTAATTTGCAATGACAGAAGTTCCATCTTCTTATATAAACACAAAACTCTTGTTTTTTTTACTGCTTAGTATTAAAAAATGTATATTTCTGGTTGCAAATATAAAGTTTTAAGGTGATATTATTTAGTTTTATTTCTTTTACCATTAATTACCAAGTCATGATTCTTTGATCGCACGTCGTGGCTTCATTCAACATTTCTTTAGAAAAAAAATGGCACGCGTATCAATAAAGGTTCGCCATCCCTGTTCTAGAATGTGACACTTTTTTCAACTATTAAATACTATAAATATTTTATATGCAACATTTTTGGTGTGAACCGATCCTGACAGGACTTTCACTGATGGGTTTCTAATTTTGTAAGGAGGGACACAGGCTACGTGTTACGCTGGAAATATTTAAGGCTCCATGCAAAAATATAAAATCATGGAAAATTCTTGACAAACACGAACGAATTCGTTACCACCAGCTAGTAATTAAATAAAATATAATATATCTAGTGGCAAGCCCGAATTTACAAAAGGAAGAAAAAAGTTAGTGCTAAAACAGAACTTAATGAATAAACATAAACTTTTATATACAAAAAAGTGGGAGCGGACCATTAATGGCATTACTTTTGGGCGATTGCAGCTATCGAAGCTACAGAGGTTGAGTCAGTTTTTACATAACAACAGGAAAGTGAACTTGTACAGTGAATTGTACAATAAAAAAAAGAGTTCCTGCAATTCTCACAATCTAATTTCAGGAAACACTCAAACTAGAATTGTAAACGGCTGGAAATACATGTGAGCTACAACGGACTGTTGTGCTGCAGAAACAGCTTTGTTGTTCCTCAAAATCTAATTTCGCTGTGAAACAACAGTTGGCAATACTGCCCTCGTGCAATAACCGTCTTTACAGCGTGCTTGTTCGCAGTTAGGAGGCGGTTTCTTTGCAGCTGGCGCTCCGAGTCTTTCAATTAAGGCACCGCTTTCTCTTTTGATGTCAGCTAGAAAAGAAGCTACGAAAAACGATTGAATTTAATTTAATTGCGATGGAGCACCTAATTACTCCTTCTTCTTTTTGTTATTGCCATCTTATCCACTTAGTGTTAAAATCCACCACCCATCTACTTTTGCCATTTATGAATTTTAATTTTAAATTCCTTCAGAGTTTTTGGTAAATTATTCATTACTTCTCTTGGCAATTTGTTCCAATCTATGACACCCTTACCCACAAAAAAAAAGTTCCCACTCAACAAATGCCATCTTGTTCACATGATTATCTTTTCCTTTCCAGGCACTACTCCTAAGTCTTCGACCAAGCACCATCACCCGCGTACGCCTTGTACATTCCCACCAATCTCTACACCATTCTAATACTGTTAGGATATGTGAATGTCTTATTAAGTGCAATATTACTTACTGGAAAAATACGGCTATTTTTCCATCTATCTACGACCATTAAGGCGACGTCAACATAAATCTTCACTTTATTTATAATTAATATAAACTGTTAGACGATTTCAGATTATCACATGCTTCTAAATAACTCATTGTAATATTTTCACTAATTTCGATATTATTGTTATTAATATTCACGATTCGTAAATTGTTATTATATTAAATAATAAAGCCGTAATGCCAGGTTTAAACTTAAGCCATTGTCAAGTTTTACGAGGACCTGGCATTTTATTGGTATTCTGTTTGACTGAGAGTCCATATTTTTTTCGAAAACTTCTTATCCACACCATTACTCTCATCCTGCAGTTTGTGGGTTTAGTTAACTGGACACATTGTGAAATTTAATTAAGTGAGTACCCAGTCTAACAGGCTGACTAATCATTAAGCAATAGTCGAGCGTATTTTTTAGGAGATTCGTCTGATGTATCATTTCTTCATTTCATTTCACTATAGCTGTACGTTTGGTGTATCGAAATCTTATACAATTCAAACAACGTCTACTTCCTAAAAGAAAGAATTACATTTAAGCATCCGGTTTCCATTTGTAGATGACTTGTAAATTCACATTCGAAGTCATTGAAATTCATCTTCCTCAGTGCGCTGAGGTGGGGAGGTGCAACGGGACCGGTCACGAGCCCAGCGCCCCCTCCCCCCCCCCCGGGGGTGGTTTACGGCAGCCGTTAAAGAGAATGCCGAGACGGTCCCCAACCTCACAAACCACACTTTTCACAAAGTAAAAATACAGGGTGATTATAGTTAAAGTTTAAGTTTTAAAACGCTCTAAAAAATGAACCACTGATTAGAATGACGTCAAAATTGAACGGCGTGTTATTGAAGAAGGGGGAAAGAAGATGAACCAAAAAAAGTTCCAAATTTTAGCGACAGATGACACTGTAAGCTTCAGAATTTCGTCTACAAATGACAAATCTTAAAACATATCCCGTCAGATGGATATTGGCTTCGTCTATCCACAGAATTTTCCACGGCCAATCATTGTCCACTTCCATACGAGCAAGAAATTCCAAAGAAAAACTCTCTCTTGCTGGCAGGTCAGAAGGAAACAACTCCTGCACATGGCAGATTTTGTACGGATAGCATTGCAGGATGTTATGCACCGAGCTCACAGGCCTGTCCAATGTTCGGGCAATTCTCCGCGCACTGCTTGGTTGCACACCACCGCTCGACGCCTCCTGAACTGCTGTGGCCACTTCTTCAACTACCGCCGAATCACATCTTTTCCTTCCTCTACCAGAGTGCACATCAAACGAACCTGAATTTTCGTGTTTTTCCATCATTTTCACCAGACCCATGACAGCCATTGGTCCAACGCCTTTTTTCATACCTTGAGGGTCCTGAACATCTGCAGAGCTACTGGTGCAGAATCACCGTTCATGTTCTTTCCCCCTTCTTCAATAATACGCCGTTCAATTTTGACGTCATTCTAATAAGTGGTTCATTTTTCAGAGCGTTTTGAAACTTAAACTTTAATTATAATCACCCTGTACACTTACCACACGCAGAACACAGTTACGAGTCTCACAGACAGATGGCAGAACTTCCTCCATTAGTACGACCTGGCAACAGGCAGCAAGGGCATGCGGCAGTCGGTGCTGTGTCGTCACAGTGGTAGCTTCGCTATGACACCTCACCTGATGATGGCAGCGGAGGTTGCTGCCGAAACGTTTTGGAAGGAAGAATACCCGAAAAGAATTTTTGTGACCCAATCATATTTCCTTAAACTGTATGCCACCATCCTGCCCCTCCTCTATGCGAGAGACTGCAAAAAACTTATTTCCTCTCCTGTTTTCGTACATTTTCTGTCTAACATGCTTCTATAATATCACATTTTTTTCTAATTGCTGTCGTATTACGTACTTAGACATGTTTGAGTTGCATCGCTATTAAAGTTTAAACGGAGCACTATTACCATAATCATTGTTATGAATATGCTATTGCAGTATTTGTTACTCTGCTGTGTTGCAGACATCCACTCATCTGGAACGAACCTGGTGTCCACTAAGACGCAGCACAGTATCACCAAGATGCTGCTCCTCATCTCAACCGTATTCGTGCTGCTCAACCTGCCCAGGTCAGCGACTGTTCTATGGAGACATCCTCCTTGAACAACAGTTTCAGGCGTTTCGTCGTTCATAAATAGGCTACTTCACGTATCTGAATCAAGTGAAATAGTGCAGCTATATTTGTCTCTGGGAATTACCGTAGGACCCATCCAGTAACTGATATGATAAAGGAGTTGGACTGGGAGTCATTGGAGGGAAGGAGGAAGATGAAGAGAGTGCTGGGAAGATACAGGGTGTATTTTGGTGACAGGGCTTGAAAGGATATTGGTCGAGGAATTATGAATATATATATATATATATATATATATATAATAAGTAAAATATATATATATATATATATATATATATATATATATATTTTACTTATTACTTCACACCTCTTCGACGGCTAAGGTCATTAGACGCGGGATGGGACTGGGGACAAGGAACAGGAAGGAATTCGGCCATAGACATTTTGAAGGAAGCATCCCAGCATTCGCCTGGAGTGATTTAGGGAAACCACGGAAAACCAAAATCTGGATGCCCGGACGGGGATTCGAACCCGCGTCCTCCCGAAAGTGAGGCCAGAACGTTAACCGGTCACCCACCACGCTCGGTGAGTTATGAACAGTGCGTGGAAGAGGAATGATGACCATAACCACAAGCTGGCACTCGATTTCGTGCTTAAGGGAGTGAAAAAAATTTCTTTTGTTGGCAAGGGTGTCAGGGATTGGAACAAATTACCAAGTGTAGTGATCAATAATTTACCAAAAACGCTGAAGTAATTTAGAATAAAAATTCTTAAGTCACCAAAGATGATGTGGGAGGAACTTTTACAAAGTATATAAGATAATAATAAAAAATAGTAAGATACGGGTGTTTAGATGACTAGGTAAATTGCTACTGGAGCGTGCGCACCATCGAAATTAATCATTCATTTCAAATTAAAGACCGAGCGTGGTGGGTGAACGGTTAACGTTCTGGCCTCGCATTCGGGAAGACGCTGGTTCGAATCCCCGTCCGGGCATCCAGATTTGGGTTTTCCATGGTTTCCCCAAATCACTCCAGGTGAATGCTGGGATGCTTCCTTCGAAATGCCATGGCCGAATTCCTTCCCGTTCCCTGCCCCCTGTCCATTCCCGCCTCTACTTTGACGAGACTTTAAGCCATAAGGAGAAAAAAAATCAATCTGTTTTCCATGAAGATGTCGCAATTGGTTCGCGGGCAAAACATTATTATTCATTCAGTTAATAAGTATTAAGAGTCTGAATAATAAATAATTCTCTTTTCCCATAGTAGTTCAATTCCAATTTTACAGCAGTGTTTCGTAGGAATTCAATACACACTTTTCAATTAATTATGTTATTATGGTACGATACAATAGATCCCAAATGTTAATAATATACACATATACAAAAAAATTAGACCCCTATAAGATAGTGGTCCGGAGAATCGCAAATTATTTTCGACATTTTAATGGACCTCGCTTTGAAAAGGGGAGGAACGATGCTGTAGATGATCTTCGTTGATATAAAATGATATCTGCCGAGTCCTAAACTGTTTCGATTTCACTTTTTATTCCACAATATTTACGTTGATTTTTTTTTTTTTTTTTTGTTTTTTTGCGAGAGAAGCTTAATTTTTTCATACCAAATTTAAAAAAGAGAGAAAGAAAAAAGCTCTCTTTATAAACAAGCCTAACTACGTAGTGGCTTTAACGAGAGAGAGAGAGAAAAAATTAACAAGCCACATTTCAGAACTGTAAGAACCAAAATGACGCTTTTTCTCAATGTAAGAAACAAATGAAGTTTAGACGTATTTCAATTTTTTTTCTGTAGTCATTCGTTTAGAATAACAATAAAATGAGGTATCAAACATGTGGTAAAACTAAAGTTAGTCAGATTTGATTTCCACTGTTTCAGCTATCGTTCGATCAAACCATAGGGAAAAATACTTCGGTAATGGAAAGAACGATTCCGACAGTTCGCATAAATCGCGATACTGGGAAGCAAGGAGACAGCCAGTAGCGTCGCAGCAATTTAGTTCCGTTGCCATGGAAACAGCGCCACGACGCCGGCTTCCTTACTCGAAGTAAACAACTTCTTCGGCTCTGTTGTGTAAACATCGTTTTTCCGCGTACTGAGCATTGGGTTTCCGTCCTTTACTGAAATCAGTCGTAATGTCGACTGACAACACACAACTGGTGGGAACGTTTCAGAGAAGTTTCGGGGAAGACGTACGAGCAATTAAGAAAAGATGGAATCTTTTAAACATGTTGCCACATTCAGTTCCAGCCTACTCCCTCTCTCCCTACCTACCTCATCCCTCCTTCCCCCCCCGCACTCTCCTCTCCCCCTCTCACTCCTCCCTTCTTATTTTCTTCCACACTTTTTCCACTCCCCGCTCACCCCTCCCCCCCACCCCACCCCACCCCCCCTCCACACACACCACTCTGCCTTCCACTCTATACAAATATCTGATTTTGTTTTTGGAGCTTTCGTAAAGTATGTGACTCCATTTGGTTTTTTTAAGTCCCTTCTTTCCCATGTAGGCTAACATGGCTTTTGACCCTGTCCCCCCCCCCCCCCCCGCCGATACCTTTTTCCTTATTAATTCCAAGACACACTTCGTGCTGTTTTCTCTTTCCATACTAGATTTAAAATTATTGCGTGTATAGTGAAGACGGCCGATATTTGCTTTAGATACTTTTCTGTAATTATATTCTGAATGAAATGGTGACACCAGACACTCCTGCAAATGGTCAGTTATTGTGAAAACCTGTTCCTCAGGTACTGTAAGGAATTCTTTTCTTCTTAAGGTGTTACTAACAAACACGCTACTCATCTCATTCATTATTGTATACCCATCTACATATACAAAACGAAAACCGGATAAATTTGTGATAGAAAGACTGAGAAACTACTGTGCAGATTTCAATGGGGTTTTTGCCGTTTTAAGGCTTAGAATCTCAGTTGATTTGTTTTGTATGTTTTATGATTCAATGTTACATAACGCCGGAGTATCAAAGGAAATTTTGAACGTATGGTGACAAATACCAAAGATGTAACTAATAGATGTTGCATACTCCGCACCATGGAGGAAGGAATATATGGAGACGACGCAAGGGACCTTCACCACGCACTGGAGTGAAACCGGGTAGAGAGAAGTGGGGTGGGGAGGCCGCCATATTGGTCGGCCGTATAAACACGGGGAATAGGCACAAAAACCTCAAGACAACCGGGGCACCGCAATTTGATGATGAATTATTATGTAACTCGACGAGACGGATCAAAAATGAAGAACCAAATTTTTTGATATGGTATTTAGTTCCCAAGAGAGAGGAGTTTCGGGTTGAAATTTAGAAGAAAAATTTCCCTAAGGTCAAATTTGATGATAGATTCTTATGTAACACGACGAGATAACTCGAAAGTGAAGAATATATATTTTCGATGTCTCGTTTAGTTCTCGAGATATGCTGTCTCCAAATTGGGGTGGTTAGGTTAGGTTAAGTCAACGTTTAAAACTTTTCCTAAAAAAAAAAAAATTGAACCCTTCAAAAGACTTCATAGCTTCTGAGCTTACTCAGAAGATATTGTACTGTTAGTGGTCTATGTAACTTTGCCAGCAACATCAGTGGATTTATCTTCTTACCAAACATCAAAAGTCAGAAGCTTAGATGGGAGTGGTTTACATCGCTTCATCAAGTTTAGTAGTTCATACGGCACAAATTATCACAATTAATTTCATAGTACACTTTCAGTGTAAACCGAACTGGACATGCACATTCATTGTATCGCGATGTAAACTTGACCCACTTAAATTAGACTTTCAATACTTGTTTACAATATGGCTAGCCTTTTAGGTTCAAAGTAGTAACATATGCTGATTGTCTACACTACACCAACAAATTTTGGGAACGATATGATCCTATTGAGAGCAATGAATAAATGTATAGCGATAGGCTCTAATCTTGGAGTTATCTATCAAACACTTCAAGAACAATAATTACAATGTGATTTAGTTACGAAACGTTATTCCAGGTTTTTTTCCTATCTTGTCTGTTTGTGTAACTGTATGCAATACAACTTGGAATTATTAAAAAAAACTTTGAAATATTAGAAAAAGAAATGTTCACAGCAGCAAACACAGTGGAAACAGCCCAATGCTTTGGGGTGACTCCTATGGCCGCCAGTAGCCACCGCGCATGCGCAGTAGAAGACGGGTTTTTATTTGAGGTATCACCGATTTGGCGTTATTTCGTCTTCATATATTCCTTCCTCCATGCTCGGCACTGAACATACAACTACATTGTCTCTGACCGTAGCCTTTAATTAAGACAGTAAAAGCAGTTTATATTAATAACTATTTTGCACACTAAATAACACTTGAAATATTCTTAACTGTGTGTTGCAGCTATGTGGTTCGCTTGTACGTGTTCCTGTGCTTCTCGCTGTGGCAAGAGATGGCGCCTGCACAGCTGTGGTGTATCCAGCACTTCTTCATGCTGCTCTACTACACCAACTTCAGCATCAACTTCCTGCTCTACTCCATGTACGGCATCACCTTCCGTCGCTGCCTCTGGAGTCTCGTGCGCAGCAACCTCAAGACCATCACCCGCTACCACTGCAACCCGCAGCAGTTCTCGTGAACCAACAACGGCAACCCAGCCTAAGTGTTGTCTGTATACAGTTAAAGTCATCACCAATAAGTGGTATGTTCTGGACATCCGCGTAAACCTGTGTTGGTACTGTTGGCTTGGATCGTCAACAACTGTGATCTTCAACTGTGATCTGAAGAAGTACTGGATTTGTGGATATAATGTTGAAGCACACGTTAAGAAAAGCTAATCTTAGCTGGAAAATTTTCTGCATGTACATCTGTAATTATGCAGTATTGGGACTGCTTGCATCAAACATCAGTAACCCTGCTTTGGTGAAATCCTAGCTTTGTTGGCAAAAGAGTTGGAGTTCACATCGAGTAATGCCAACTTTGAAGACTGTCCTTGCGAAGTAATAGCAAGATTAATGATATGGTGCTGGAATTGCTTCTCCAACAGTGCATTGGTCTTGGGGTTGTTGGTACATTGTTGACGCTCGCTTGGGGTACTGTATTGCGACGACAGAATGTGTTGAACACCGGAAGCAGGAGAGTGAAGAGAGTTCTGGTAATGTACAGGGCATATGTTGGTGATGAGGCTTGCAGGGATATTGGTCAAAGAATTAGGAATAAGTGCAAGGAAAAGGAAAGACGACCATGACCACAAACTTCCGGATGGATTTGTTCCTGTTAAACAGAAGTTGATGTTGTCTCCGGGTTGTGGTAACAAAGTTAATGATCACATGTAGCAACAACGGCAATTCAGGGTGGTATGGCGGTTTAGTTTGGGACCCACAATTTGGATATAGGAGAGCTGTTATATTTGTGGAAATTATCAGAGGATGCTGTCAGTAACTGATATGATAAAGGAGCTGGATTGGGAGTCATTTGAGGAAAGGAGGAGAGTGAAGAGAGTGCTGGGAATCTACAGTGCATATGTCGGTGATGGAGCTTGGAGGGATATTAGTCAAAGAATTAGGAATAAGTGCATGGAAAGGGAAAGACGATCATGACCACAAGCTGGTGCTTGATTTCTTGCATAAGGAAGTGGAAAAATTTTCTTTTGTTGGTAAGGGTGTCAGGGATTTGAACAAAGTACCAAGTTAATTGATGAATAATTTACAAAAACCCCTAACGAATTGAAAATTAAAATTTCTAAATCGGAAAAGTAAATGGGGAAGGAATTTAACACTCCAACTATAAAAGATAATTTTAAAAAACATAATAAAAAGGGGTAATTAGATGACTAGGGGAATTAGCACCGAAGTGTTAGTTCCATCACAATTAAAACTTAATAATAATATCTTTGGTTGTTAACGGAAAGACATAGTGACTGCTACGGATAACATTTTTCGAATGTTCGGTCAGATTACCATCTGCTGTGCGTTTCAATCTGCTTTGACTGCGTGGGAAAGTGAATTTTGATTTTCGAGTCAAACAATGACAACTGTCCATAGTGTGGGTGTGTAGTTTGTCTGAATTGTCTTCATGTCAAATATATAAAGCCATATGCTCCAACTATCACTTTTATGGTGTTGTTTTTTCATTTCGGCCATATTGAATTAAACGCTTTGTGTGTTCATATAATCAGTGTTGTATCCATTTATTTTGTGTTGTGGTTCGTCTTTATCTATTGGTATAAACGTCCCGAAGATAAGATACTAAATTGAACCTAACAGGATGAATAGTGAATGTCAAAGTTGTTCTTATAATGTTGGTGAATCGACTCTGGTGACAAAATATAGTGAAGCAATGATGCTAATTTAAATCAAAGCAGTTACTGAATGTCTGAATAACATTATCTCAAAGCTGAGAAGAATCTGAATGCATGTGGGACATGTGCAACACTTGTTTCGGATTCAGTCAGTTTTTTCCTTTATTTTAGTGATTCTAAACCTATGCTTTATATAAATGTGGCAAATTTTATATTCTTGGCATGGGTGTTTTGGAATTTCATTGCTCTTTTAAATAGTATTTATCTGCAATGTCATTTCATAATCGAATGCTGATGGGGTTTACTTTAAAAAAAAAAATTGCCGGAAGTGATTATTTTTTTAAAAAATCATGTATTTGGCTGGTATTATTTTTTGACTAGGTGAAAACGTATTGAATATGCGTTTTAATGAAGAAAAAAACTGTCTGATATTTGTATGTTTATATTACCTTAAATAAATAAGACTTTTTGAATCTATTGGCACGATTGCCAGAAACATTATAGCAAATATAAACAACTGATATTCCGTAATTACCTTTTTTCCAATCGTTTTATAGAACAATGGTCAGTATAATTGAGATGAAATTACGATATAGTTCAATATCATTGTGCTGATTGTTCCCTGTAACTGTATCCAATATGTGCAACTCTAATACTTTGCTCATCTTATATTATCAGTAATCTTAATGTGCATCGCTTACTGTAATGTTTTTCTCTTTTCTCAAATGAGACAATGGAATTTAAAGTAGCGTTTGGAGATTTGTCAATGGTTTCGTAATTTGTGCATTTTTTTGGTTACATAAGTTTTATATTATTAAAAATAACTACGCAGACCTCAAATTACAGATATTTAAGCTCCTCAATATGTGACGCTTGTACCTTAACATTAGTTCCATAGTATAGTATTTTTTTAATACTACAGAGATTATGTTGCACCGAAACAATCCGAGAAAGGTATATAATACACATCTCGACAAATATTCCCCAATTTTAATACATTCTGCACATAAATACTTTACAAAAGTTGTTAACTTAAACTACATACAACGATTCTATCAACAAGTTGTGAATCAAAAATTCGTGAAAATTTGTTTTGATTATTATTCTTCACAAAGAAGTATAAACTGCTAAATTCCGTCCTTAATTACGTTGTCAAAGAGGTATAACTTATTAGAAGCCGACCACAATGTTACATATATCCTATCTTCCATTTCTTATTTAAAGAAAAACAGATTGGTGGGGGTCATATTTCAGCTATCGTTAAAAATTGTACAACTAGTTTCTTCTGGCAACGAAAATCGGTCCCTGCATTCCAAACTGTTCTTGACTGTGACATGTCTATGGAAAAAAGCTCAAAATTCTTTACAGTTGAAGACTAGACGGAAACAATGACTTGTACTAACACCGGAAAGATCGGTCAATGTGTTTCGCATTGTTAAGTACGTTCGAGGGGTGGCGCTAATGACCTCGTTGTCGACGCGCCCTAAAGCCACACACGCCTCGAGAGGGTGGATCCCCTGCTTGCCAAGGAGTTTCATCCGGAAAGATGTGAAGGCAGTACATAATGCAACGTTCCAGCAGAGCCTGAATTTATTGTTCTTGTTCCAAATGTGTTGTTCTTTGTACTTATAAATAAAAATGTAA
>JARYHS010012519.1:205586581-205669646 GCA_031002005.1 Vandiemenella viatica | reverse complement strand
TATCTACTGAGTTGCAGGATTTCTTTTCAGTTATAGATACGGACTGCAATAAATTATCAAGGAAGGGGCCCCAAACAGTGAAAGTCTAAAGTAAAGATTCCGCACCGCTCGAAATTACTTGCGTAGGAATAACCACAGTATATAACCATTAAGCTCCCTTCCTCAAATAGCCTGGTGCCATTTTTCCGGTTACTTATGCATTTCTGTTACATTAATTATAATTTAATTTCAATTGCTGTGGAACATATGTTCCGCTGGCAATTTGGTCTACACACCTACTTTTCCATTTCTTGTTTTTCATCTTAAATTCATTGAGTAAAATTTCCCAACCCACCTTCGAATTTTTATTTTAAATTTTGTCAGTGTTTCTTCCGGGGTTCAGTACTTATAGTTTTGACTTTTTGGACGTCGACATTGTGTTTTAGATGACGCCGTGTCGGCCATCTTTGAAAGCTTTACTCAATTATAAGAGAGAGGTATTTTGTATTTTTCATCACTTTCTGATGGTTTTTACATTTTCGTATCGTAAGAAGTCTAATAATAGTTCTTTCTTCCATGCATGGTTGTTGCGTTACTGTCAAATAAATGTTATTGCGCTCGTTGTTCAACACATGACTGAGTTAGAATGGACGTCCCATCAGCCAGTGCCACCGAATAGTTCATTCGTTTATACTTGCCATGCTCCGATCTTGACCAACTTAGTATGCGAGTAAAGCTAGAACTTTTCCTCCTGTCTTTTTTTATCTTCTATCTTTTGCTTCTTACCTTCCTCCATCCTCGATATTATAACGGTGGTCCTACTTTTTGCTGTTTCTTGTGGCGTTTTTTGAAGATGGCTCCTGAATTTCAGTCTGTTGTGTATCCAGTATCTCCTGCATCCATCTTTAGCAGTTTTTCCCACCTTGTGGTGGCTGTTAGTTCTAAGGTGTGTTAGAATAGCTTTTTTTAATTTACTTGTTCGTTTCTTCAGTTTAGTATTCGGTGGCCCGAAATTTTTTCTTACTTTTATCTTCTCCATTTCTAGCAACAATTCCTTTGATTTTACTACTATGTAGCACTGTCTGATTTTGTCCTTGTATATGTTCTGCGTTATACAGTTCAAGTTTCTTGTCTATTTCCTTATATATCTCTTTATACATCCCACTGACCTGGATAAATATTTGCTAACTTATAACCTTCCTTTTTTAAATCTTCAAGTATTTCTTTTACTAGGTGCTATATTCAGCTTGTGCTTTAGATAATATCGTTTCTTACAAATATAAATAAATAAATACAATCATTAAAGATTTTAAAAAATTTGGAACTGGATTTTCACCACACGAGCCTTTTTACGAGCGTGGTTGGTGAACGGTTAGCGTTATGGCCTCACATTCGGGAGGACGCGGGTTTGAATCCCCGTTCGGGCATCCAGATTTGGGTTTTCCATGGTTACCCCAAATCACTCCAGGCGAATGCCGGGATGCTTCCTTCAAAAGGCAATGGCCAAATTCCTTCCCGTTCCTTGTCCCCAGTCCCACCATCCCGCCTCTAATCATCTTAGCCGTCGATGAGGCGTAAAAAAATAAAAATAAACCCCGTCTTTTGCCTATCTCTTTTTTTTGTATCATTCGAGACTATCTTCGTCAAAATAATAAAAGAGGACTCATATTTATTTAATCAGTTTCCGTATTAAGTGAAATTGTATCCTATTTTTGAAGTATCTGAAAAATATTGTACTAATACTTTCGCGAGAGTATAAATTGACTTGTAACCAAATTAATCTGCAACTAATTAAATAAGAAACCGAAGATTATAACTTTACAAATTACCATTCAATCAACCCAAATTTTTCCGCATTAATTAGAAAATTAAAAAAAAAAACTGTACGAATGGAAAATTATAAACGATTACTGTTGTAATCTGTCAACAGCTAGACAATGCATCCAGTACTACGTTCTCTGAATTTTATTTCGACGCGTTAGCTCAATACGAATATTACACAAAGTAGGTATTCACAGAACAAACCTGAAACGTAAGTGAGAAACCCGAAAAGTATTTGGCGAGATTAACACGATAGCTAGTATGCTGTCAGGGTGGCCTAGGGATTTTTTTTTCAATTCTTAAATGAAACTCGTGTGAATGGGACACAACCTGCAGAAAAACAGGGAGGCAGATTAATGTAAACATCGACGCGTGGAGAAATTAAGTCGAGTGTGGGAAAAGGTAGAGGGTTGCTCTAACACTGGACTTTCCAAGCTTCCAAGAACTGAGTCCCTGACACACGCTCAAAAAAAGTAACGCACATTTCGTAGCAAATCGCTGGTAAGCTGTTGCTGTGTCTCCGTATATTGTGTGTGGTATGTTATTAGCAGGAGCACTTAGAGTGTTTATCGTAGTATTGCTACCGCGAGAGGGAGCTATATTAAAATTTTAATCACTTATTGATAACTTAGTTAATTAAAAAATACCTCGACGCAGTGTTCACATTCCCGAGATCACTCTCATATGATAACAGAGTTTTTTATTTCTACAGTCTTCAGGTCACCGATTTTTCTTTAATGCTTTACACCTCGTCGACGACTAAGGTCATTAGAGGCAGGATGGGACTGGCGACAAGGAACGGGGAGGAATTCGGCCATGGCCTCAGATCACTGGTGTTTGTGTGTGGTAGTAGCCTTGAGTCTGCTGTGGTGCACTGTGGTGGTTGTATGTCGGTAGCTGTGGTGGTGTGGGAGATAGGTTTGATGGTCGATGTGGGGCATTTTCATATTTTTACCAAAATGTTCTAAAAATCTTTGGAATTGTCTAGAATGTACTAGAATAGTCTTGAATAATGTTCTAGAACAGGGATAGCGAACCAATGACACGCGTGCCGACGATGGCACGCGACTAAATAATTTGGGCACGGCATTAATTAAGTAGTTACCTAATCGATATGATTAATTTATTTTTTTGTCTACATAATTTAAGATCGTACTAACCAAGTTCAATGTGATCGAAGGTACCGGTGCTGGAACGACTACAGATTGCGCAAAAGAGGTGGATCTCCAGCAAATGTTTTGACCGAATGGACTGAGTGAGCAAGTGCAGGTTGCACAGTGGCGATAGGGCCGCTATGCTAACTCATTCATTTGTTTGTTTTTGTTGACGTTGTTGACTGCATTTACCAATTACGCATAGCTCTTGCTTTTTGTTTAAGTTTGTTTGAGTTATATGTACAAATACAACATGGCTAGTTTAGTAAAAAAAAATGCAAGATAAGTGTAATAGGTAATTTTAACCACGGCGGACTGAGAAATATTTCATGGTTAATAAAGGTGATAGAGCGGTGTGTGGTTTAGGTTCTGGAACAGTGATATGTGGATCATCATCTGTAAAATGGCACTATGAAACAAATCACAAATATCTTTGTCAGAAAAGCGAACCAGAATTTATTAAAGACTCGATTCGAAACCGTTTATCAAATGACTCCACTTCTGCTTGCATGCTGCTAAAAGTAACAGAGTATAAATCTAATATAAGTTGTTTGGCATCTAATTTGCAATGACAGAAGTTCATCTTCTTATATAAACACAAAACTCTTGTTTTTTTTACTGCTTAGTATTAAAAAATGTATATTTCTGGTTGCAAATATAAAGTTTTAAGGTGATATTATTTAGTTTTATTTCTTTTACCATTAATTACCAAGTCATGATTCTTTGATCGCACGTCGTGGCTTCATTCAACATTTCTTTAGAAAAAAATGGCACGCGTATCAATAAAGGTTCGCCATCCCTGTTCTAGAATGTGACACTTTTTTCAACTATTAAATACTATAAATATTTTATATGCAACATTTTTGGTGTGAACCGATCCTGACAGGACTTTCACTGATGGGTTTCTAATTTTGTAAGGAGGGACACAGGCTACGTGTTACGCTGGAAATATTTAAGGCTCCATGCAAAAATATAAAATCATGGAAAATTCTTGACAAACACGAACGAATTCGTTACCACCAGCTAGTAATTAAATAAAATATAATATATCTAGTGGCAAGCCCGAATTTACAAAAGGAAGAAAAAAGTTAGTGCTAAAACAGAACTTAATGAATAAACATAAACTTTTATATACAAAAAAGTGGGCGGACCATTAATGGCATTACTTTTGGGCGATTGCAGCTATCGAAGCTACAGAGGTTGAGTCAGTTTTTACATAACAACAGGAAAGTGAACTTGTACAGTGAATTGTACAATAAAAAAAAAAAAGTTCCTGCAATTCTCACAATCTAATTTCAGGAAACACTCAAACTAGAATTGTAAACGGCTGGAAATACATGTGAGCTACAACGGACTGTTGTGCTGCAGAAACAGCTTTGTTGTTCCTCAAAATCTAATTTCGCTGTGAAACAACAGTTGGCAATACTGCCCTCGTGCAATAACCGTCTTTACAGCGTGCTTGTTCGCAGTTAGGAGGCGGTTTCTTTGCAGCTGGCGCTCCGAGTCTTTCAATTAAGGCACCGCTTTCTCTTTTGATGTCAGCTAGAAAAGAAGCTACGAAAAACGATTGAATTTAATTTAATTGCGATGGAGCACCTAATTACTCCTTCTTCTTTTTGTTATTGCCATCTTATCCACTTAGTGTTAAAATCCACCACCCATCTACTTTTGCCATTTATGAATTTTAATTTTAAATTCCTTCAGAGTTTTTGGTAAATTATTCATTACTTCTCTTGGCAATTTGTTCCAATCTATGACACCCTTACCCACAAAAAAAAAGTTCCCACTCAACAAATGCCATCTTGTTCACATGATTATCTTTTCCTTTCCAGGCACTACTCCTAAGTCTTCGACCAAGCACCATCACCCGCGTACGCCTTGTACATTCCCACCAATCTCTACACCATTCTAATACTGTTAGGATATGTGAATGTCTTATTAAGTGCAATATTACTTACTGGAAAAATACGGCTATTTTTCCATCTATCTACGACCATTAAGGCGACGTCAACATAAATCTTCACTTTATTTATAATTAATATAAACTGTTAGACGATTTCAGATTATCACATGCTTCTAAATAACTCATTGTAATATTTTCACTAATTTCGATATTATTGTTATTAATATTCACGATTCGTAAATTGTTATTATATTAAATAATAAAGCCGTAATGCCAGGTTTAAACTTAAGCCATTGTCAAGTTTTACGAGGACCTGGCATTTTATTGGTATTCTGTTTGACTGAGAGTCCATATTTTTTTCGAAAACTTCTTATCCACACCATTACTCTCATCCTGCAGTTTGTGGGTTTAGTTAACTGGACACATTGTGAAATTTAATTAAGTGAGTACCCAGTCTAACAGGCTGACTAATCATTAAGCAATAGTCGAGCGTATTTTTTAGGAGATTCGTCTGATGTATCATTTCTTCATTTCATTTCACTATAGCTGTACGTTTGGTGTATCGAAATCTTATACAATTCAAACAACGTCTACTTCCTAAAAGAAAGAATTACATTTAAGCATCCGGTTTCCATTTGTAGATGACTTGTAAATTCACATTCGAAGTCATTGAAATTCATCTTCCTCAGTGCGCTGAGGTGGGGAGGTGCAACGGGACCGGTCACGAGCCCAGCGCCCCCTCCCCCCCCCCCGGGGGTGGTTTACGGCAGCCGTTAAAGAGAATGCCGAGACGGTCCCCAACCTCACAAACCACACTTTTCACAAAGTAAAAATACAGGGTGATTATAGTTAAAGTTTAAGTTTTAAAACGCTCTAAAAAATGAACCACTGATTAGAATGACGTCAAAATTGAACGGGCGTGTTATTGAAGAAGGGGGAAAGAAGATGAACCAAAAAAAGTTCCAAATTTTAGCGACAGATGACACTGTAAGCTTCAGAATTTCGTCTACAAATGACAAATCTTAAAACATATCCCGTCAGATGGATATTGGCTTCGTCTATCCACAGAATTTTCCACGGCCAATCATTGTCCACTTCCATACGAGCAAGAAATTCCAAAGAAAAACTCTCTCTTGCTGGCAGGTCAGAAGGAAACAACTCCTGCACATGGCAGATTTTGTACGGATAGCATTGCAGGATGTTATGCACCGAGCTCACAGGCCTGTCCAATGTTCGGGCAATTCTCCGCGCACTGCTTGGTTGCACACCACCGCTCGACGCCTCCTGAACTGCTGTGGCCACTTCTTCAACTACCGCCGAATCACATCTTTTCCTTCCTCTACCAGAGTGCACATCAAACGAACCTGAATTTTCGTGTTTTTCCATCATTTTCACCAGACCCATGACAGCCATTGGTCCAACGCCTTTTTTCATACCTTGAGGGTCCTGAACATCTGCAGAGCTACTGGTGCAGAATCACCGTTCATGTTCTTTCCCCCTTCTTCAATAATACGCCGTTCAATTTTGACGTCATTCTAATAAGTGGTTCATTTTTCAGAGCGTTTTGAAACTTAAACTTTAATTATAATCACCCTGTACACTTACCACACGCAGAACACAGTTACGAGTCTCACAGACAGATGGCAGAACTTCCTCCATTAGTACGACCTGGCAACAGGCAGCAAGGGCATGCGGCAGTCGGTGCTGTGTCGTCACAGTGGTAGCTTCGCTATGACACCTCACCTGATGATGGCAGCGGAGGTTGCTGCCGAAACGTTTTGGAAGGAAGAATACCCGAAAGAATTTTTGTGACCCAATCATATTTCCTTAAACTGTATGCCACCATCCTGCCCCTCTCTATGCGAGAGACTGCAAAAACTTATTTCCTCTCCTGTTTTCGTACATTTTCTGTCTAACATGCTTCTATAATATCACATTTTTTTCTAATTGCTGTCGTATTACGTACTTAGACATGTTTGAGTTGCATCGCTATTAAAGTTTAAACGGAGCACTATTACCATAATCATTGTTATGAATATGCTATGCAGTATTTGTTACTCTGCTGTGTTGCAGACATCCACTCATCTGGAACGAACCTGGTGTCCACTAAGACGCAGCACAGTATCACCAAGATGCTGCTCCTCATCTCAACCGTATTCGTGCTGCTCAACCTGCCCAGGTCAGCGACTGTTCTATGGAAGACATCCTCCTTGAACAACAGTTTCAGGCGTTTCGTCGTTCATAAATAGGCTACTTCACGTATCTGAATCAAGTGAAATAGTGCAGCTATATTTGTCTCTGGGAATTACCGAGGACCCATCCAGTAACTGATATGATAAAGGGTTGGACTGGGAGTCATTGGAGGGAAGGAGGAGATGAAGAGAGTGCTGGGAAGATACAGGGTGTATTTTGGTGACAGGGCTTGAAAGGATATTGGTCGAGGAATTATATATATATATATATATATATATATATATAAATTATATAATATATATATATATATATATATATTTTACTTATTACTTCACACCTCTTCGACGGCTAAGGTCATTAGACGCGGGATGGGACTGGGGACAAGGAACAGGAAGGAATTCGGCCATAGACATTTTTGAAGGAAGCATCCCAGCATTCGCCTGGAGTGATTTAGGGAAACCACGGAAAACCAAAATCTGGATGCCCGGACGGGGATTCGAACCCGCGTCCTCCCGAAAGTGAGGCCAGAACGTTAACCGGTCACCCACCACGCTCGGTGAGTTATGAACAGTGCGTGGAAGAGGAATGATGACCATAACCACAAGCTGGCACTCGATTTCGTGCTTAAGGGAGTGAAAAAAATTTCTTTTGTTGGCAAGGGTGTCAGGGATTGGAACAAATTACCAAGTGTAGTGATCAATAATTTACCAAAAACGCTGAAGTAATTTAGAATAAAAATTCTTAAGTCACCAAAGATGATGTGGGAGGAACTTTTACAAAGTATATAAGATAATAATAAAAAATAGTAAGATACGGGTGTTTAGATGACTAGGTAAATTGCTACTGGAGCGTGCGCACCATCGAAATTAATCATTCATTTCAAATTAAAGACCGAGCGTGGTGGGTGAACGGTTAACGTTCTGGCCTCGCATTCGGGAAGACGCTGGTTCGAATCCCCGTCCGGGCATCCAGATTTGGGTTTTCCATGGTTTCCCCAAATCACTCCAGGTGAATGCTGGGATGCTTCCTTCGAAATGCCATGGCCGAATTCCTTCCCGTTCCCTGCCCCCTGTCCATTCCCGCCTCTACTTTGACGAGACTTTAAGCCATAAGGAGAAAAAAAATCAATCTGTTTTCCATGAAGATGTCGCAATTGGTTCGCGGGCAAAACATTATTATTCATTCAGTTAATAAGTATTAAGAGTCTGAATAATAAATAATTCTCTTTTCCCATAGTAGTTCAATTCCAATTTTACAGCAGTGTTTCGTAGGAATTCAATACACACTTTTCAATTAATTATGTTATTATGGTACGATACAATAGATCCCAAATGTTAATAATATACACATATACAAAAAAAAAAAAAAATTAGACCCCTATAAGATAGTGGTCCGGAGAATCGCAAATTATTTTCGACATTTTAATGGACCTCGCTTTGAAAAGGGGAGGAACGATGCTGTAGATGATCTTCGTTGATATAAAATGATATCTGCCGAGTCCTAAACTGTCGATTTCACTTTTTATCCACAATATTTACGTTGATTTTTTTTTTTTTTTTTTTGGCGAGAGAAGCTTAATTTTTTCATACCAAATTTAAAAAAGAGAGAAAGAAAAAAGCTCTCTTTATAAACAAGCCTAACTACGTAGTGGCTTTAACGAGAGAGAGAGAAAAAATTAACAAGCCACATTTCAGAACTGTAAGAACCAAAATGACGCTTTTTCTCAATGTAAGAAACAAATGAAGTTTAGACGTATTTCAATTTTTTTCTGTAGTCATTCGTTTAGAATAACAATAAAATGAGGTATCAAACATGTGGTAAAACTAAAGTTAGTCAGATTTGATTTCCACTGTTTCAGCTTCGTTCGATCAAACCATAGGGAAAAATACTTCGGTAATGGAAAGAACGATTCCGACAGTTCGCATAAATCGCGATACTGGGAAGCAAGGAGACAGCCAGTAGCGTCGCAGCAATTTAGTTCCGTTGCCATGGAAACAGCGCCACGACGCCGGCTTCCTTACTCGAAGTAAACAACTTCTTCGGCTCTGTTGTGTAAACATCGTTTTTTCCGCGTACTGAGCATTGGGTTTCCGTCCTTTACTGAAATCAGTCGTAATGTCGACTGACAACACACAACTGGTGGGAACGTTTCAGAGAAGTTTCGGGGAAGACGTACGAGCAATTAAGAAAAGATGGAATCTTTTAAACATGTTGCCACATTCAGTTCCAGCCTACTCCCTCTCTCCCTACCTACCTCATCCCTCCTTCTCCCCCCCCCCCCCCCACTCTCCTCTCCCCCTCTCACTCCTCCCTTCTTATTTTCTTCCACACTTTTTCCACTCCCCGCTCACCCCTCCCCCCCCCCACCCCACCCCCCCTCCACACACACCACTCTGCCTTCCACTCTATACAAATATCTGATTTTGTTTTTGGAGCTTTCGTAAAGTATGTGACTCCATTTGGTTTTTTTAAGTCCCTTCTTTCCCATGTAGGCTAACATGGCTTTTGACCCTGTCCCCCCCCCCCCCCGCCGATACCTTTTTCCTTATTAATTCCAAGACACACTTCGTGCTGTTTTCTCTTTCCATACTAGATTTAAAATTATTGCGTGTATAGTGAAGACGGCCGATATTTGCTTTAGATACTTTTCTGTAATTATATTCTGAATGAAATGGTGACACCAGACACTCCTGCAAATGGTCAGTTATTGTGAAAACCTGTTCCTCAGGTACTGTAAGGAATTCTTTTCTTCTTAAGGTGTTACTAACAAACACGCTACTCATCTCATTCATTATTGTATACCCATCTACATATACAAAACGAAAACCGGATAAATTTGTGATAGAAAGACTGAGAAACTACTGTGCAGATTTCAATGGGGTTTTTGCCGTTTTAAGGCTTAGAATCTCAGTTGATTTGTTTTGTATGTTTTATGATTCAATGTTACATAACGCCGGAGTATCAAAGGAAATTTTGAACGTATGGTGACAAATACCAAAGATGTAACTAATAGATGTTGCATACTCCGCACCATGGAGGAAGGAATATATGGAGACGACGCAAGGGACCTTCACCACGCACTGGAGTGAAACCGGGTAGAGAGAAGTGGGGTGGGGAGGCCGCCATATTGGTCGGCCGTATAAACACGGGGAATAGGCACAAAAACCTCAAGACAACCGGGGCACCGCAATTTGATGATGAATTATTATGTAACTCGACGAGACGGATCAAAAATGAAGAACCAAATTTTTTGATATGGTATTTAGTTCCAAGAGAGAGGAGTTTCGGGTTGAAATTTAGAAGAAAAATTTCCCTAAGGTCAAATTTGATGATAGATTCTTATGTAACACGACGAGATAACTCGAAAGTGAAGAATATATATTTTCGATGTCTCGTTTAGTTCTCGAGATATGCTGTCTCCAAATTGGGGTGGTTAGGTTAGGTTAAGTCAACGTTTAAAACTTTAAAAAAAAAAAAAAAAAAAAAAAAAATGAACCCCTTCAAAGCTCATAGCTTCTGAGCTTACTCAGAAGATATTGTACTGTTAGTGGCCTATGTAACTTTGCCAGCAACATCAGTGGATTTATCTTCTTACCAAACATCCAAAGTCAGAAGCTTAGATGGGAGTGGATTACATCGCTTTACACATTGTCACTAACATAGTGCTCATGAAATTAGTAACAACTAATAATAAATAAACTTTGTATCCTTTCGTACACGCCGCATTTCAACCTACCCACATTTCCATTAATATTGCCGCTACAAAATCAAACTATGTGGACAGATATAAACACATGAAATGCATCGCGAACTACATTTCGGGTAACACAACGTTTGCTTCATCAAGTTTAGTAGTTCATACGGCACAAATTATCACAATTAATTTCATAGTACACTTTCAGTGTAAACCGAAACTGGACATGCACATTCACTGTATCGCGATGTAAACTTGACCCGCTTAAATTAGACTTTCAATACTTGTTTACAATAAGGCTAGCCTTTTAGGTGCAAAGTAGTAACATATGCTGATTGTCTACACTACACCAACAAAATTTGGAACGATATGATCCTATTGAGAGCAATGAATAAATTATAGCGATAGGCTCTAATCTTGAGTTATCTATCAAACACTTCAAGAACAATAATTACAATGTGATTTAGTTACGAAACGTTATTCCAGGTTGTTTCCTATCTTGTCTGTTTGTGTAATGCAATACAACTTGGAATTAAAAAAAAAACTTTGAAATATTGAAAAAGAAATGTTCACAGAAGCATACACAGTGTAAACAGCCCAATGTTTTGGGGTGATTCCTATGGCCGCCAGTAGCCGCCGCGCATGCGCAGTAGAGACGGGTTTTTATGAGGTTTCACCGATTTGGCGTTATTTCGTCTCCATATATTCCTTCCTCGATGCTCGCACTGAACATACAACTACAATGTCTCTGACCATAGCTTTAAATTAAGACAGTAAAAGCAGTTTATATTAATAACTATTTTGCACACTAAATAACACTTGAAATATTCTTAACTGTGTGTTGCAGCTACGTGGTTCGCCTGTACGTGTTCCTGTGCTTCTCGCTGTGGCAAGAGATGGCGCCTGCACAGCTGTGGTGCATCCAGCACTTCTTCATGCTGCTCTACTACACCAACTTCAGCATCAACTTCCTGCTCTACTTCATGTACGGCATCACCTTCCGCCGCTGTCTCTGGAGCCTCGTGCGCAGCAACCTCAAGACCATCACCCGCTACCACTGTAACCCGCAGCAGTTCTCGTGAACCAACAACGGCAACCCAGCCTAAGTGTTGTCTGTATACAGTTAAAGTCATCACCAATAAGCGGTATGTTCTGGACATCCGCGTAAATCTGTGTTGGTACTGTTGGCTTGGATCGTCAGCAACTGTGATCTTCAACTGTGATCTGAAGAAGTACTGGGTTTTGTGGATATAATGTTGAAGTACACGTTAAGAATAGCCAATCTTACCTGGAAAATTTTCTGAATGCACATTTGTAATGATACAGTATTGAGACTGCTTGGGTCAAACATCAGCAACCCTGCTTTGGTGAAATCGTGGCTTTGTTAGCAAAGAGTTGGAGTTCACATCGAGTAATGCCAACTTTGAAGACTGTCCTTGCGAAGTAATAGCAAGAATAATGATATGGTGCTGGAATTGCTTCTCCAACAGTGCATTGGTTTTGGGGTTGTTGGTACATTGTTGACGCTCGCTTGGGGTACTGTATTGCGACGACAGAATGTGTTGAACACCGGAAGCAGGAGAGTGAAGAGAGTCTGGAATGTACAGGGCATATGGTGGTGATGGGCTTGGAGGGATATTGGTCAAGGAATTAGGAATAAGTGCAAGGAAAGGAAAGACGACCATGACCACAAACTTCCGGATGGATTTGTTCCTGTTAAGCAGAAGTTGATGTTGTCTCCGGGTTGTGGTAACAAAGTTAATGATCACATGTAGCAACAATGGCAATTCAGGGTGGTATGGCGGTGTAGTTTGGGACCCACAATTTGGATATAGGAGAGCTGTTATATTTGTGGAAATTATCGCAGGATACTGTCAGTAACTGATATGATAAAGGAGCTGGATTGGGAGTCATTTGAGGAAAGGAGGAGAGTGAAGAGGGTGCTGGGAATGTACAGGCATATGTCGGTGATGGAGCTTGGAAGGATATTAGTCAAAGAATTAGGAATAAGTGGATGGAAAGGGAAAGACGATCATGACCACAAGCTGGTGCTTGATTTCTTGCATAAGGAAGTGGAAAATTTTCTTTTGTTGGTAATGGTGTCAGGGATTTGAACAAATTACCAAGTTAATTGATGAATAATTTACAAAAACCCCTAACGAATTGAAAATTAAAATTTGTAAATCGGAAAAGTAAATGGGGAAGGAATTTAACACTCCAACTATAAAAGATAATTTTAAAAAACATAATAAAAAGGGGTAATTAGATGACTAGAGGAATTGCACCGAGAGTTAGTTACATCACAATTAAAACTTAATAATAATATCTATTGTTGTTAACGGAAAGACATAGAGTGACTGTTACGGATAACATTTTTCGAATGTTCGGTCAGATTACCATCGCTGTGCGTTTCAATCTGCTTTGACTGCGTGGGAAAGTGAATTTTGATTTTCGAGTCAAACAATGACAACTGTCCATAGTGTGGGTGTGTAGTTTGTCTGAATTGTCTTCATGTCAAATATATAAAGCCATATGCTCCAACTATCACTTTTATGGTGTTGTTTTTTCATTTCGGCCATATTGAATTAAACGCTTTGTGTGTTCATATAATCAGTGTTGTATCCATTTGTGTTGTGGTTCGTCTTTATCTATTGGTATAAACGTCCCGAAGATAAGATACTAAGTTGAACCTAACAGGATGAATAGTGAATGTCAAAGTTGTTATAATGTTGGTGAATCGACTCTGGTGACAAAATATAGTGAAGCAATGATGCTAATTTAAATCAAAGCAGTTACTGAATGTCTGAATAACATTATCTAAAGACACACGTCTCAAAACTGAGAATAATCTGAATGCATGTGGGACATGTGCAACATTTGTTTCGAATCCAGTCAGTTTTTTCCTTTATTTTAGTGATTCTAAACCTATGCTTTATATAAATGTGGCAAATTTTATATTCTTGGCATGGGTGTTTTGGAATTTCATTGCTCTTTTAAATAGTATTTATCTGCAATGTCATTTCATAATCGAATGCTGATGGGGTTTACTTTAAAAAAAAAATTGCCGGAAGTGATTATTTTTTTAAAAAATCATGTATTTGGCTGGTATTATTTTTCGACTAGGTGAAAACGTATTGAATATGCGTTTTAATGAAGAAAAAAACTGTCTGATATTTGTATGTTTATATTACCTTAAATAAATAAGACTTTTTGAATCTATTGGCACGATTGCCAGAAACATTATAGCAAATATAAACAACTGATATTCCGTAATTACCTTTTTTCCAATCGTTTTATAGAACAATGGTCAGTATAATTGAGATGAAATTACGATATAGTTCAATATCATTGTGCTGATTGTTCCCTGTAACTGTATCCAATATGTGCAACTCTAATACTTTGCTCATCTTATATTATCAGTAATCTTAATGTGCATCGCTTACTGTAATGTTTTTCTCTTTTCTCAAATGAGACAATGGAATTTAAAGTAGCGTTTGGAGATTTGTCAATGGTTTCGTAATTTGTGCATTTTTTTGGTTACATAAGTTTTATATTATTAAAAATAACTACGCAGACCTCAAATTACAGATATTTAAGCTCCTCAATATGTGACGCTTGTACCTTAACATTAGTTCCATAGTTTCCATAGTATTTTTTTAATACTACAGAGATTATGTTGCACCGAAACAATCCGAGAAAGGTATATAATACACATCTCGACAAATATTCCCCAATTTTAATACATTCTGCACATAAATACTTTACAAAAGTTGTTAACTTAAACTACATACAACGATTCTATCAACAAGTTGTGAATCAAAATTCGTGAAAATTTGTTTTGATTATTATTCTTCACAAAGAAGTATAACTGCTAAATTCCGTCCTTAATTACGTTGTCAAAGAGGTATAACTTATTAGAAGCCGACCACAATGTTACATATATATCTTCCATTTCTTATTTAAAAAAACAGATTGGTGGGGGTCATATTTCAGCTATCGTTAAAAATTGTACAACTAGTTTCTTCTGGCAACGAAAATCGGTCCCTGCATTCCAAACTGTTCTTGACTGTGACATGTCTATGGAAAAAAGCTCAAAATTCTTTACAGTTGAAGACTAGACGGAAACAATGACTTGTACTAACACCGGAAAGATCGGTCAATGTGTTTCGCATTGTTAAGTACGTTCGAGAGGGTGGCGCTAATGACCTCGTTGTCGACGCGCCCTAAAGCCACACACGCCTCGAGAGGGTGGATCCCCTGCTTGCCAAGGAGTTTCATCCGGAAAGATGTGAAGGCAGTACATATGCAACGTTCCAGCAGAGCCTGAATTTATTGTTCTTGTTCCAAATGTGTTGTTCTTTGTACTTATAAATAAAAATGTAATGCTCGTCAATGTCAAAGCCTTCATAATCACGAATTACTTGGTGTCTAGAAAGAAGTGGTAAGGATATCGGTCATGGCATAATCAATTGGAACAACTAGCAGAAAACGTGACGCAAATCAGGCATGAAGTAAATTAAGGATGTCAGGGATTGATCAAATTACCAACTGAAGTGATGAATAATCTACCATAAACGCTGAACAATTGTAGTGTAAAATTAAAAAAATGGCAAATGTAGATGGGTGGAGCGTTACTGTAGAAAACTGCAATATTTGTATACTTGATTAATTATATCTTGGTACACTGTTCTATGTCTGCCAGGAACAACACTTTTTGAACTTCCATTGTCGTGGATTGTTATTGTGGTTCTGTTTTTACTGCTTTCAATTACTTCAAAGTTTGCTGTGCATCACATTTATTTGAAACTGAGACCAATCAGGGGCAGTGCAACAAGTTTACGAATTTAAACAAAAGTACTACAACACCGAAGTTTGCGGTGAATAAAAACAGATGAATGCTGAAATAAAACAGTAAATTCAGGTTGATGGAAGAGCAAAAGATGTTTCGTGATCGACGTGTAAGTAGTCTTGTTCAGTTATAACATAAACTGTTTTTTCTAAGCAGTCTTGTTTAGTTACGACATAAACTGTTTTCCCAAGATTTTGTGATAATATTATTAATTATGACGGAGCCGAGAATTGTAAAATATCAATTAACAAATTATGAGACGACAATCGGAAGGAGTTATCATGATTCTGACTTGGTCTGCAGGCTATCAGAGGTGTCAGGTGTGATTCCTAGTATCCAGATTGTTTACAAAAGCCCTTGGTTAAATCTCAGACACCTAAGCAGTTCGTATGAAGAGAGAACATTGGACAAGGTTGATAATTACTCGTCTTTCGGATTAGAACGTTAGATTCTGCGGCCCTATCGTGCCATTCGGAATAGTAGAACTGAATGGTCCGGCATCATGTACATCCTCTCGGTTATTTTATTTCTCACTAACAACACAAATAACACTCACATCATTATAGCCATCCACACATACGGTTAACGCGAACATGTATGTAGATGTATGTATAAGATCAATGTAAAATTATGTATAATTTTGTGCCTGAGGTTTCACTAGTGGGTTATTTTGTTTAGTTAACGTAAAAATAAATTTTATGAGAGCTAGAGCCACTCAGCTGTGGGGGAGGCAGCAGGAGGGTCACATACAGGCGAGATCAGCTGGTCGGTAGCCGTACCCTGCTCGACAGCGAGAAGGGATTCTCAACCACACAGTAGTCAGTAGTAGCCGGTCTCGCAGTGAGAGAGGCAGACGCAAACATGTAGTATGGTCGCGAAATAGTGTATCGTACTACATAAAGTTGATTGGTCGTATAAAAACCCGAAGGTTGGTTGGACCATCCGAAGGAAGCATCATAACATGGTATCAGAGGTAGGACGGCTAGTTTCTAGCCCCCTTACCTAACCTAACACTGCTGTCCTACCGGGTACAGGGGACCTACAGTTTAACGTGGAATTCGAATCACGGACGCGTTCTGGTGTACTTCACATTACACGGCAAGCTGTGCCAGAGGTGTATAGTAACAATTTTGGACCTTTATTGATTTTTGTGACGTTTGATATTGGATTAAAATTTAACAAATCTCGAAAAACCTGTTTCATTTTTTGTTTATCATTTTAGCTATAAGGGGTATGCGAGGTTGATCTCTTCCTGAAGTGGTACTCGGGAAAAAGTAATTGGCAACCACTGTTGTATGTCTTTCTCAACTGTAACTTTTCCACTTTAAATTTTCTTTACCATCCAACCTACTGACAATAATACCCACTCGACTGCATTAAGATTTAAATAGTTAAAAAACCCATTTTAAATCGAAAAAAAGTGTCTTCAGAGCGTTTGCGATCTTGTATGAGTACATTTTATTTCTGTTAACATGAAAAATATTCACTATGATAACTAAAAACAGAATTATAAACATTTTTAATTAATTTTTTTCCTATGTACATCATAGTCTAGAACCTTAAAGTTAATCTGGGGTATTTTTTTCCATTATTTTACATGCGTAGATAACTTTCCGATATTTAGTGTAAGGACTTTTATAAGACATTTATGCACAATCAGTTCACAACTATACAATACAATACTTTCATTTTCCATTGATCCCAATATAAGAAACTGGCTCTGTGGAATGTGGAAAGTTGTAAATTTGCAGAAAAACAATTGCATAGCAAAATAATACATACACCAGTAGATGCACAGTCAAAGCTTACATGGTACAGTAAACAATTGCATAACAAAATAATACATACACCAGGAGATGTATAGTCATAGCATACATGGTAAATTAATTACGTAATCTACATTTACACAAGCTACTGGCAGTTATTTAGTAGATACCATAGAAATAAATTCTGCGACAGTGTAGAAGGAATTGTGAATTAAAAATTATTTTAATTTTTTCCTGAATTTATTCTTATCATCTGCTAGACATTTAATATGTGTTGGAAGCTTATTGAAGATACGTATCCCTGACGAAAGCAATAAACGTGAATAAATAATATTTAAAGTATATGAGGCACCAAACAGAATTGTAGTGACCCTGAAAGCTTAGTGATAAGACCAGACAGGGTAACTTCCACTGGAGCCGTGGATAAGGGTCGACCATAGGAGATCGACCATAGTTCTGATATGAATATTCGTCATAGGTTCCTACTGCAACACCTGACAGGTTATTATGCTCAGTACATTCAGATAATAACAGTGGAATGGCTGAGGAGCTAGGATAAATTACGGTAAACGGCAATCACATATTTACATATTTATTTACATGAGCAATGACTGATGGCATATGTGAACATTTACATGGTCTAATTGGAGTTGTAACAAAGCATTAGAGATACAGCCAAGGACGGGGCGAGCATGTAACTTATGGGCGCCTCGCAGCCCAAACTAACTGGAATATTGATAAGAAACTCTACAAGATTATGCCCATATGGATATGACCAAATGATTCTTTAACTGTCCACATGAATATGCCCCTCTGACTATCCACACCAGCTATCGCAGCAGAGCCCACCTTAGTAGTAGACGACAGCCATCTTCTTCTCTGCTACCGCCGCCCCGGCGGCGCCGCCCTCGGCGTCGATGTGGTTCGTTGAAAGACTTTCGTAGACAGACTCACAGACCCCTGCTCCCAGGGTTTTAAATAGTTACTCCCCCTTCCTATCATCACTGTGTGGAGAGGGCAATACTCCTCGCTAACCTGCTGTATGAAGTCATAGTAACAGCTTGCAGTAAAGACAAGCGCTTAGCAACTGGCTTGCTGACAAGCGTGCTACTTCCCAGGTCATAGCTCTATTGCTTAACATTTTCATGCTCGCCCACCCTGGATACCGATTTGAGAAATTAATTCGAAGTATTTGGGCAAGTGATCGCCTAGATCACTACAGAATAGAGAACTCCAGTAGTGTTTGGCACACCACTGCAATAGTCTCATTAGGTGGCGATGCAGCTATCACCGTTAGAATGACGAGTGTGGCTGCAGGTCTGTGCTGCTACTTTTAGTCTGCAAGGCCTCGATCGATCCTCCTTACAGAGTAGTCAGTCCTTGTGAAACAGAAATAGCGCCGCCTGTTCACCTAGCAAGGTGCACTACCCACAATTTTTCAGCCGCTGTGTATTTTTAAAGCGTCCGATACGCAATCTTCTGTGTGTTTACCTGGATGCAGTTCCGATGAATCGCGTGCTTCTATACGATCAGCCTTGCGTGACCTGGACCGAGTAGGTCAACATGAAATAAAGATAAATGCCAAGGAGAGTCAACTTATTAGGTACGTAGATAAAAAATCAGGTACAAGGGTGTTGGAAGATTCTCTTTTATAGGTAAGGGTGTCAGGGATTGGAATGATTTACCAAGAGAAATGATGAATAATTTACCGAAAACGTTGAAAGAATTTAAAGATAAAATTTGTAGAGGGCAAATGTAGGTGGGTGCAGGATACGGGTGTAGGGAAATTGCCACCGGAGCCTGTGCTCCATTGCAATTCAATTAAATTAAACTAAAGGTTATATATAACTACAGGGTGGGAAATGAAATGTTTGTTGACGACTGCAAAAGTAAATATGTTGGTATGGCATTTGATAGGTAACTCAACTGTGCAGGATACATTGGGCAGGTGGTAGGAAAAGGCTCAAATTCCTTAATTTACTAATCTAATTTAAATGCGATGGAGCGCATGCTCCGGTGACAATTTCCTTACACACCCCGTTCTTTTTGCTATTAATTTTTATCTTAAATTCTTTCAGTGTAATTTAACTACCCACCCACTATTGTTTTTTTTTAACTACTTAACGTCTCTTAACAGCGAGGTCTTTAGAGACGGGAAAGGATGGGGGGGGCAAAGGAATGGGAAGGAATTCGGCCATGGCCTTTTGAAGGAAGCATCCCGGCATTTACCTGGAGTGATTTGGGGAAACCATGGAAAATCTGGATGCTCGGACGGGGATTCGAACCGCCGTCCTCCCGAATGCGAGGCCAGAAAGCTAACCGTTACACCACCGCGCTCGGTCCCACTATTGTCCTTTGAAAATTTTAGTTTTAACTCTTTTCAGTGTTTTGGGGAAACTATTTAGCACGTGACTTCCTAATTTATTTGAATACCGATTTTTCTTTGCTTATGGCTTTACGCCTCGTCGACGTCGAGGTCATTAAAGCCTGGAAAGAATGGGGGCAAGGAACGGAAGGAATTTGGCCATGGATTTTTTGAAGGAAGCATCCCGGCATTCACCTCGAGTGATTTTGGGAAAGCTTGGAAAATTCAAATCTGGATGCCCGGACGGGGATTCGAACCCACGTCCTCCCGAATGCGAGGCCAGAGCATAATGCGCTCACGCACCACGTTTGGTTGGAATCCCTCAGTCCGTTACCTGAAAAAGAGGATTCCCCTTTTCCTTATGCCTTAAAACGGGTGCCCGGTAGTGATTATTGTCATATTATTATAAGAAAAGGAATTATTAGATGAATAGGAGAAATAAAGTTAATTTAAAAACAAAAATAAAAAGGAATTATTAGGAATAGGGGAATTGTCACCGGAACGTTAGTTCCATCGAGTTTAAATTAATAATAATATCTTCCTTTCCATGCAGAGCTCCTCATTCTTCTACCAATATCCTTACAATTACTGTATTTCACTCATTGGCAATATCAGCGGAGTTTGTGGTTACGTCGAAATGCAACTTGGTCCAGGATGAAAATAGGATTAAATATTATATATGTATTCATCCTACAATGTTGTTTATAGGATGAATATATATGTAATATTTAATCATGTATACAGAAATAGTTTAAACAATATGTATATATGTTTATAGCAACAACTGATGATGCCTTACTCCAATAGGGCGAAACGCGTCTGGTGAAAGAAACATTAATAAAAAACAGTTGTTAACAGACGGAGTTTAATTCATAAACATATATGCAACAACTGTGAATCATGGCCAACCACAATGTTATTACCACTAGATTTATTCGCAGTTACTTGCATAAACATTTACACGCCCTCGATACACTGCTACAGGCTTCTACAAACTCCATATCAAAATAGAAATTTCAATTGACATTTCTCCAACTCGCGCTCATACAATGCTTACAGTAAGGCGCCCAACACACTACTTCATACTTAAACTCGCGTCGCGCCCAGCGAAAAACGCAGCATGATCAGCTGTCGCGAACCAATGATTCTACAACGCTAATCGTCGATTATATTACGCTACCCACAGACTGCACAACCTACACCTTGTGGAAACTCGACACAAATACAAGCAATTTACAAATGTTAGTAAAATTATTAATGACATTTATAATTAATCAAAAATAATAATGATAATAATAATAATCTCACAGCAAAATCGCCTCCAAACAGTAAAAAAAGCATTAGGGTTAGTCCAAAATCTCTACAACAAAAAATCTATGTCAAGACAGACGAACATTCAGCATTACAACACAGTCATAAAACCAACAGTTCTCTATGCAAGTGAAACATTAACATTTATCAGAAAACATGACTTTGAAGAAATTAAAAAAGTAGAGAGAAAAATCAGAAAAATTCTAGGAGCAAGACTCACTAAAGATGGTTACAGACTACAATCAATCAAAACAACAGAAAAGTTTGCATACATCGAAATTAACATCAAGAAAAGGCGAAGAAATTCTTTGCTCACCTTAAGAGATTAACAGATAGTCGATTGACAAAAAAGATAATAGATTATGTAAGTTCACTTAAAAATCCAACACCTTGGCTGTAGAGATGGGTCGTTCACGAGTGAATCAGTTCTTTCGAGCAATTCTTTTAAAAGAGCGAGTGAGCAGTCGCTCACTAAAAAGTGACGGTAGTTCTTTTAGGTGAGTTGGCTAATTCTGAAGATCAAGAAGATCTTGTTCACGTGGGCTTGGTGGACTGTTGAGCTAAAAAAAGGTCTACTAATTGCATCAAAGTCGATTTAAGGGGGGTATTTTCATCGAAAAGTGGGGGTGAAACCGGATTCTGAGGGGTGAGACCTAAAAAAAAAAAGGTTTCAAATGAACATCGCTCTCTTTAGTGAATCACTTTGCCCACCTCTACTTGGCTGAATGAAATTCGGAAGGATCTTAAAAGTGCAGGCATAGAAGCAACAGACATCTTAGAAAGAGACACCTTCAGACACAAAGTAGACAAATGGGAAGTTACAACTGAGCAACCAAAACAAAAACAATACAGACCAAAGTGGTCGGAAGAACGCAAACAAGCTTTCTCGGAAAGAATGAAAGCCTATTGGAACAACAAGAAGAACTCAAAGAAAACTTGATTTGGTTATTTGCTTACCGTCTTCCATTTATTGAAAGAATTCGCCAATAATAATAATAAAAGTTATTGGTGGGGGATGATGTAGTCACATCCATTGGAATTTTTCTAACGGAACAGATCAAAATGATAAGACATATTTCGTTAAGGGCCAGGCGACCATTCTAGTGTGGCCAGAGTCGCATCGCACTGTGCATATTAACAAGACGCGAGGACAGAGATCACTACAATGCCTAGCAGCGAGGATGGTAAACCACTAATATCGCCAATCAAAAATACTGAAGGCTGGGATTGGCGGAGACAGAGCTCCGTACTCCTTCTCAGGACTTCAGTAGGAGTTTGGAGGTGGCGTGGTCAGCTCCACGCTCCTGCCGCCTCAGCGCTTAGAAATTAATTTCCCCCTCTACCGTTAACAAGATGTTCAAAATTTTAAAGAAGTCAGGTCTAAAGTATCGAGATAGAAGAATACTCTATAAACTATATAAGAATCAAGTGGCTGTAATAAAAGTAGAGAATCACGAGAGACATGCATCAGTTAAAGAGGGTGTGAGACAAGTTTGTAGTCTATCCCCGTTAATATTCAACTTGTATGTAGAAGAAGCAATGAAGAAAGTCAAAGAAAAATTTCCATGTGGCATAAGTTTTCAGGGGGAAAAAATCAGTATGCTACGATTTGCTGACGACATTGTCTTATTAGCACAGAGGGCTGAGGATATTGAGAAGTTATTGAATGGCATGAACAAAATACTGAAGGAAGATTTTGGACTGAATATAAATCAAAGTAAAACAAAAGTGATGAAATGTAGCATAAATGACACCAATACTAGCAGATTAAATATAAAAATAGGATCGGATGCAATAGGAGAAGTGAGTGAGTTCTGTTACTTGGGAAGCAAAATTACAACCGATGGCCGAAGCAGGAATGATGTAAAAAGCAGAATAGCACTAGCAAAAAGAGCCTTCATAAAAAGAGAAACCTTTTAGTTTCAAATATTGATCTAGGAATTAGAAAGAACTTCTTAAAACTCTATGTGTGGAGCACAGCACTATACGGTAGCGAAACATGGACTTTAGGAATACCGGAAAGAAAGAAACTTGAAGCATTTGAAATGTGGTGCTACAGAAGAATGCTTAAAATTAGGTGGACAGACAAAGTAAGAAATGAACGAGTTTTGGAAATGATGGGTGAGAAAAGAAGTTTATGGAAGAAGCTTACAGGAAGAAGAGACAGGCTGGTAGGTCATATTTTGAGACATGCTGGATTGGTTAATTTGTTAGTGGAGGGAACAGTTGAAGGTAAGAACTGTAGAGGTAGACAGAGATTAGAATATATGAAGCAGATAATTGAGGACGTGGGTTGTAAGGGTTATGTAGAAATGAAGAGGTTAGCACAGGATAGGAAGGGATCTAGGATTGCATCAAACCAGTCTAAAGACTGACGACAGCAAAAAAAAAAAAAATTAACCGTTAACTTGACAGCAGGGTTAAGTAACGTTACGTACTTAATCTTTTATTAATTACAAGATACTCCTTCATCGCGTTAATAAAAGTATCTCCTGTTATTATATTCTTAAGCCTTAGAGAGAAACCGTTTCCCCACGAAACAGTATCTTATGTTAGTCCTTGGAAAGATATAAAGCTATTTTTCATGACAAATGTCGACCTATTGTGTGAGGCGAATTGTTCCTGTCAGGGAGCTCCCACGGAAGCCATCTCTCAGACATGTTCTTATCTTCAGTCCTATCTTGGCGTTCCCATTATTCTCCTGTCAAATGTTTTCTAGCGTGGGAGACACCCGAAGTACGAAAATCATTAATCACCATGCCACTCGTTGCCGTTCGATCCATCCTGACGCAATATAAACTAATTTCTCATTTTCCTTTAAATATTTAATATTTGATTAAGTATCGGTAAAATGAAGGAAATTGTTTAATTATTGTGATCACGTGATAGCTTAATGTGTTGTACTTTGCTTTGTATATTATGAGAAACTGTTCTGACACACTTTGTACGCTTGCTAAATGGATTGCGATACCTGGAATTTTAATGAAAGATATCATATTTGAGAGTGTTTTCGATATACTGAAATTGTTTATTTTATTCTGTTCATTGTCAAAAGCTTGTAATTTCTTCATAATTTCATTTAAGAATATTTTCGTTAAGTATCGAGCAGTTTCAAATAATGTTTAATCGTTTGTAATAGCTACTGATTGTATTACTTTCTGAACGCGTGTTGCGGTGAACTTTTTCGCGTCGAAACTTTTCTGTGTGACATAAAATGTTGCTCAAACGGATGCTTACAGAGTCGCTCGGAATACCGTTAAGAAAAAACTGAGTTACTCTTGTCGTCTAAAATACCTTTGTAATCTTCAGTAAACTGCGTGATGTTTATTTTAAATGTGTTTATGCAATAAAAACGAAGTTAAATCCATCGTTGTTTTCTCATTTAAGGCTATCTTTCATCATAACTGAGAAAGTTAAAGAGCTGGTTGGAAGTAATACTTACTCGGTAACCGGTTCATACTGCAATCATAAAAGTTTCAATGAAACTTGTAATGTCCCTTGGTGACGGGAAATGTATGCGTGTGAATTCCACGTTTCTTTGGCATCGGCGAGAGCCAGGTGACTCATACCTGCGCTGAAAGACCGAACGATTTATGGCAGGCCGTAAAGTTAAAAGCTTTACGCATTCAATGAAATTCAAAGGACAGTATAGGGACTGTGCCGAAATGAGGATTTCCTGGTACAGTAGAAAGTTGGAATGAGAGAAACGATGCTTCGGAGAAAAAGTCAGGTTGCGGAACACCTCTGTTGGGAACCAGCGAATCAAACTGTGTTACGAACTTTTAGAAACCATAGTTTTTTATGTTGCATGAGGAGCGCCAATGGAGATAGTGGACGACCCGCCAAACGCTGCGACTCGCTGAAATTTCCCGCGTCTGCTAAAACTCGGGAGCCTGCAAGTTTTCAACGGGGCGAACAAGCGGGAATGAAGACATTCTGTTTCTGGCCAGCAAACAATACGCACCGGCGCACCACGGGAGATTGCCGGAGAGCTGACTACCTGCGGGGAGCTACCTCGCCCAGCTGATCAACAGGGTCTATGAGACTCTGTTTTATCTGCACGTCATCTGCTACGGTACAGAACGCCGACGATGTATAGACACTCTTGCGTCATTCAACCCTATACAACGCTCTGAGATGAGAATCATGCTTTAAATTGTTCAAAAGAAACTTTTAATCTTCAGTTCTGTTCAATAAACCAATCAATTTTATATTCAAAGAAAATAATAGGTGTTGTAAACCCTGCTTTCAATAACTTCCTTTCCAATGTACCAGTATATCATTTGATTAGATGAAGATAAGTGTTTTCATTGGTATTTTAAAAGTATAATTGCTTCGATAAAAAGTATTTCAGAATTGGAATGTCGGTTCTCTCGGATAGAGAACACTTCCATTCTTGGCACCTACCCGGGATTAATTTTGCAAATTGAATTATTAATTAATGCATCTCATTATTTTATTCTAAATTTAATAACGTCACAAACAAGACGTTACAAACTAAAAGGCATTAAAAATTTGAGTAACATTACCGAGCGTGGTTAGAGAGTAGCAAGACTCGGGACTGCCATTCAGGACGACGCGGGTTCGAATCCCCGTCCGTTTATCCAGATTGCGGTTTTCCATGGTTTCCCTAAATTACTCCAGAAGAAGAAGAAATAATCCATACACACAAATACCTAGAAAAATACACACCTAGTAAACTTCGCAAATGTAAAAACACATTTTACAGTTAAAAAATCGTACCGTTTGAGGATCAATTGCATTGAGTTTCAGCAACGCCTGGAGTTCTTCTACATAATCATCCGATAGCTCATCTTAGTCCTCAGGATACTAACACAGCAGCAGCCACTGACACAACAAACGTGCCGTGGCATGCGCCATTGCGTGTTTACAGCCGACTGACATGCGGAACAGCTGATCGCCTGGGAGTGCTGTCACGCACTGATTTGCCGTCGCTCTGAATCCCCACCTCCATAGAAAATTCTCGCTTCAAAAACTGCACAGTGCCCGCCATTCAACGGATTAATTGGTTTAGAAGCTCAAAAAGTGATTTGATTTCTCATCTGCGCTCCACAATGTAGGTAATTTACTGCTGCGGTACGCTTGTGGCTCACAGTCAGTGAACGATTCAGGAGAAGACGAGCCAGTGAGCGATTCCTTGCAGAGGACACACTGCGATTGTTCTGATGATATCCTTAATCCATTGAGCTGTTAGGCTTGTTATGAACTGAGGTATAGATTCTGTCCACTTGGTCATAGGTGTGGGAATTATATGATTAACTGGATAAGTTTTTGTAACTAACTTACATCTTTTACGAAAAAAAATACACTTTAATTCTACTAAGACACTTCAGATATATACTGATCATAATTATAAACGACCACGAAGATGGCGTATTCATAGAATTAATTGAGAAAGAAGTGATCTAATTATTCTTTTAAGAAATCAACAAATGAGTGGTAATTACAAAAATTTCACGAGAATCCCTTCAACTGATTTTGAATATCTAATGAACGTAATTGGACCCAACATAGAACGAAGAAACACTTCGTTCCGAGAAGCAGTGTCGGTTCAAGAGTGATTAGCTGTGACGCAGAAATACTTAGCTACTAGTGATTCTTTTACAAGTTTACAATATCTTTCTCGCATTTCCAAACAAGACATAAGCTGAATTGTCCCTGAAGTGTGCCAAGCGCCGATAGGAGCTCTGGAAGAATAAATGAAGGTAATCCTTTATTCAATAATAAAAAAATAATAATGTAATTTATTTTTAAAAAATCATACGTAATTTTCTAAACTCATATCTGATGAATATTCGCTATTGTTGCTGTACGGGGAGTATGGCGGGTTGTGTAGAGGAGTTGTAGTGGAGTAATAACCATAATTTTGTATGGAGTTATAATGTCCTTGATGAGCAAGCATAATTATTTGAAATATTTCATGTCGAATTGCATTTTTTATTTCCTTGGTATAGTTTTTAAATTTTTCTTGTATAAAATCAAAGAAAGACGGTAGTCCCGTACCCTTTTTCGGTTTATCTGCCGCATTTTTCAGTATTCCGAAAGCCTCTTTCAGGATTTGTAATTTCGGATCTGGTTTTTAGCTTTTTATTGAATGGTTCACGTAGAACATGTCACTGTGTTTTTGTGTTACCATTGAGGTCCTCCACCTAAAAATAATTATTTTTGTTTACTAATGATCAATAATAATAATTGGAATAATTTTATTTTTTAAAGGTTTATTTAGCCTTGCAAAATTAAGGCTGCCAATCCTTGGGTTTCCATAGGACACTGCTTTCGTGATAGGCTTCTATCAGCTGAAGACATTTATCTTCTGTCCATTCCCTCATGACGCTTGAGGATACTGGTAGGTTCGCAGCGTGCAACAACCTTCACTCTCGACGTCCACGAGCGCATAGCGAGCGCCCTTTGATTCGCAGCAAAAACCGACAGTTGTCGGCTCGCTGCGAATGCAACGCGTTCCGCTCCCGGCAGGCTCGCGAGCCACGTACTCACTATCGTATTCGGTAACAGTAACGTGCAACGGTTACAGTTACAGCTCGCTAGTGAGTACGCGGCTTAACGATGGGCCTCCGCAGCCGATGACTCATGCATGTGCCAATGTTAACACTTTAGTGATCTTGGTCAGTCACTTGTCTGAAATACCTCATAGTAATTCTCAGGTCAGTATCCAGGGCGGGCGAGCATGAAATAGTTAAGCAATAGGAGCTGTCACCTGAGAAGTAGCATGCATATCAGCAAGCTGTAAGTCGCCAGTTGCCAAGCACTTGTCATTACTGCAAGCTGGTAAAGTTACTTAATACAGTAGGTTAGCGAAGACTATTGTCCTGTCCACACAGTGGGAATAGCTAGGGGTTATTCTATTTAAACCCTGGGGGCAGCTGTCTGTCTGTCTCTCTACGAAAGTCTTTCAACGTACCACATCGAAGCTGAGGGCGTTAGCGCCGCCGGGGCGGCGGTTGCAGAGTAGAAGATGGTGCCTGGCGTCTGCTACTAAGGTGGGCTCTGCTGCGATAGCTGTATGTGGACATTCAGATATACAATCACTTGGTCAGAGTCATTTGGGCATAGTCTGCAGGGAGATTATCAATAATCCATTTAATTCTGGCTGCAAGGCGCCCATCAGTTACATGCTCGCCTAGTCCTTGGCCCTGTCTATAATGTTCTGCTTCAAAGCCAACTGAACAATGTAAATATTCACGTATGTCATCAGTCACTGCTCATGTAAATAAATGTGTAAATAGGTCATTATCGTCTACAGTAATTTAACCGTGAGGGCCAATAAGTTTCGCACACTGGTTGCAGACCACGAACACCCCTTCATGACGACCATGTTTCACAACGCCAATGGCATTTTTCAACAAAAAAAATAATAATACGCCATGTCACAAGGCCAGGAGTGTGATAGAGCGGTTCGAGGAACACAGTGGCGAGTTACAATTGATGCGTTGGTCCCCCAATTCGCCAGATCTGTACCCGATCGAACATATCTGGGATATGATTGAAGGTGGCGTCAGAGCTCATCGCCCTCCTTCCCGGAATTAACGAGAGTTATGTGTTTTGTTTGTGCAGATGTGGTGCCAACTCCCTCCAGCGACCTACCAAGGCCTCATTGCTTCCACGCCACGGCAGGTCGCCGCTGTTATCCTTTCCAAAGGTGGACATACTGGCTATTAGCCAGGTGGTCATGGCTCATCAATGTACTTTCTAAATATATATTAAAATTGAAGCGTGAATTTTTCAGTTTGTTGTTTTGGTATCAAAGCAATGGGTGCGAAAAACATTGAATTAATTAAAATTGTTAGCTAATACATTTTTATGATGGTGAATTCACGTATTAATACACGATCATTCGATGTATCAGCCATGTCGATGTCTCAAATATTTATGGAGTCCTTTTAAGACATAAAACCATATGTATTGTATATCTACATCTTCCAGTGTCTTACGACCGTGGGAATAATTAAACAACACTTGACATAATCTTCTTGAGTTGTGCAAAGCTATGTTATAATTGAGCAGAGCCAACCACCACTGCAAATATTAGCTATGCAAAATGACTGAACATACATATGAAGCTAAGAATGAGGAAATTGGAAAAAACTACAATAAGTTTACTTTTTGTGTCTCTGTATCGGAAATTAGAAACAATCAGGTTTTAAAGGGGGGTTTTTCGCCATCATGTCAATAAAGAAAAACTGACTGATTGAAATTATGTGATATTGAATTCTGAAGCTGTTGTTAATGTCATATCATTTACCTGATATCCTTTCTAGAAACCCAACCTACTTGGGTCCTAAATATGTACACAGCTTTACAAGTTGCATAAAACATAGTAGTCAAATGAATCGCTAAAATAAGGTAAATTCCTTTTAAAAAACAATAACTGCATAGCTATCTTGTGAAAATAAATATGGTCATCATTTTAGCTGCAAATCGTTGTACACGAAACAAAATTAATGCAGAGAGAAAATTAAAGTATTAAAGACTTAATCAGTTTGAATGCGTGTCAGGGTAATGTTTTTACCACGTAACGATGTTCTCTTTTAACAATGAACACCTGTACCTTTTGTACAATTTATTTTGTTGATGAAGATGGTGACATATTAAAAAATCGCCCTGTATTAAAGAAGAATTTAAAAATCAGAATTGTCGTTAAATTTGATGTAGAGACGCGCAGAATTGCTTATCTAGTTTACCTGAGGCCCCGGCCACTTATTAGTAGTAAACAATGAGCTATTGGGAAGCTGGTAAGTGTAGCAGCAGTTTTGCTATACGTAACAAAAATTATCGTCTAGCAGTATCAGCCTGTAGCACATTAATGACGGGAAGAGCCAATCTACCATACGAGGTGCATTCAAGTTCTAAGACCTCCGATTCTTTTTCTAACTAACTACTCACCCGAAAACTATGAAACTGGTGTTACTCCCTGCAGACCTACAAATTTTCACAACGTCAACGCCATGATTCCATGACCGTGGTGAAGGCTTCTTTAGGAGTCTGTTTTGACTACTGGAAAATCGCTGAAGCAATAGCAGCACGGCTGGTGAATGTGCGGCCACGGAGTGTCTTTCATTGTTGGAAACAACCAAAAGTCACTACGAGCCAGGTCAGGTGAGTGGGGAGCATGACAAATCACTCAAAGTTGTTTTCACAAAGAAACTGTTGCGTAATGTTAGCCCGCTGTGCGGGTGCGTTGTGGTCCGTCAGCATTCGTGGCACCCACCTGGAGGACTCTTTTCGCATTTTCAGGTCGTCATGCAGGATTGTGTGCACAAAACCCACGGAAATGCTAATACTGGAGGCGATATGTTCAACAGCCATTCGGCGATCCCCCGAAACAAGTCTCCCCACTTGCTCGATCATGTCGTCAGACCGACTTGTGCGAGGCTGAGATTGTTTTGGTTTGTTGTCACATGATGTTCTGCCTTCATTAAACTGTCGCACCCATGAACGCACATTCGACACATCCATAACTTGATCACCACATGTCTCCTTCAACTGTAGATGAATTTTGTTTGGTGTCACACCACGCAAATTCAGAAAACGAATGATTTCACGCTATTCAAGTAAGGAAAATGTTACCATTTTAAGTATCTAAAACAGTTCTCATTCTCGACGCTGCCGCTAGAGTTCTATCTGTCGTACAGTGCTGCCATCTCTGTCACGTAATAACAACAAGTGCACACTCATTTTAAAGCAATGCACATGTTTCTATTTCTTTTCAGTCTGGACAAAAAAAAATCGGAGGCCTTAGAACTTGAATGCACCTCGTGTAATTTCCTAAGCTCACTCATTCACTCGCCTCGATAGGTATTGGCTGGAGAACAGTGTCACGTGTCAGTCTTCATTAACAACAGCTATCATACATACCATTCGAAGAAATTCTTAGTTATGTCCACAATTTAATAGCTAAGCAACTGCTACCAAATTCATTTCCATAATACATTCATTAAGTTTGTTTTTCGTAGCATTTCATAATCTAAAAAATATTGACAAATTTTACGGCTGAAGAAACGTTGAACTGTTTTCATTAACATGTTGCTAATAAAAGCAACATATATAAAAAAAACTTTAAAAAAATTAAATTACTCATGGTTTCTGCTGTAACCACTAATGCCGATTGTCATTCCAGCTTAGGATAAATTCCAATTTAATTAAAACTTTCACTAATGGCTTTGCTTGACCAAATTTACGGTTTGAGAAACAAGGCTTTCCCGGCGTACCTTTGATACGAAATCTTCACAGGTTTTCCGCCGGATAATATTATCAAAAGACAAGCTTTCGGCGGCTTGCTCTTCCGCCATCATCAGGTCCATTGTACTTATGAGAACAACTAGAACTTCTAGTTGTTCTCATAAGTACAATGGACCTGATGATGGTGGTGGCAAAGTAAGCCGCCGAAAGCTTGTCTTTCGATTATATTATCCGGCGGAAAACCTGTGAAGATTTCGTATCAAAGTTACGGTTTATTTGTTTTTTAGCGAATTTCACTGACCACTCTCATCAATGGTCTTTGTTGATGTTCGCTGTACGTGAGGTATTAGGTAATTTTAAGGGAACATCAGATCAAACATGTTACAGAATCGACTATTCTGGCAATTCATTTCTTAGTTTCCCAACTAATAATGAATATATTTTAAGTTCTATGGCCTTCACAGATACTATGACCAATAATTTCATTAGTGTTTGCCCTATCTCAATCAATAAAAAACAACGTGATGCTTTCGAAGCAAACAGGAATTTTTTTAAATTTTAAGGGTCAAATACAACTCAAGTTTGTACTTAAGCAAGTTCGAGTCTATGAAACCTTTGAAACAAGTGTTTAATACCTACCTCTATTAATGCTTCTGAGTTCTTCAAGCTCAAGAGATTTTAATCACCCTGAAACACAGGTCAAATTTATATTTGGTCAAATCAAGTCAACCTGTCATAATCTTTCATCGTAAAAACTGGAACTATTCTAGACCCGTGACGACACACAAAAAACGATCTCGGTCTTACACTAGTATTAAATAATAGTATTCTATTCATTGGCATAAAATTTATTGACTAATATGTTGTAATAATTATTATTGTAGTGGTATTACTGTCCTGGATACCTCTGAAGGGTTCGGCTGTCGATTGATAGAATTTCGACCTACCTCGCATGCGCCTCCTGTCGAGGCTAACTAACCTAACACGGTAATCCTACTGGTGGAATCTGAACCACGGAAACGTTCTGGTGCTCGATGTGCCGAGGGTGAATGCCGGGTTAAGGGCCCATAAAAATGCCTACTGATACAGGGAATCGAACCGGGTCCCTTCCGATTTCCAGTCAGACGCCTTAAACACTGAACCATCTGATCGCTACACTTAGTTGATGAAATCGAAATATGAGACTTTACGTGGGTTCTACAATATACGGTAGTGACGACAAGTTTATAGGTGCCGTGCACATACATAATATGTGCCTGAGTATCACTTAATGATTAGGTGGATAAGCACTCTCTTGCTTCAGGTTTAAGGATATTAGAACATTTTGCGCTGTCATTCTTGATGCTGGTTATTATGATTACAGACGTCCACCTCATTCGGCGTTGCTATAATCACAAACTGCTGAGATATTTTAAAACTTAGGTGTTACAGTTTTTAAAAAAAATTAAATTAAACATATTTATTACTTCTACACATACACATTATTCTTGCATCATAAAAAAGAGTAATAATTTTAGTTGATAAAAATCTACTCATTTAGAAGCATATTGCATGAATAGTCACGAATATAATTAAATTTGTTGAAGTAATAAGTTTGTAATTTAGAAAAAAAAAAGTCGATGTGACACAGTTCATATAAACAACTTTTGTTAGCATGTATTCATAACCCAAGTGAGAAATATCAGCTTAATAGCCCCATACCAGCTATCTATTAACTACCTACCATTAATCACATGTACCGTGACGCTTCCAAAATTACTCCTTATATCACACTGTTCATCCCTGGAAGTGGAGGGAGGTGGAATGCATTTTAAAGCAGAAGTAACTTTATGCTAAGTCTAAAGCTCACCAATTTCCTCCTTCATATTTGATACACGTAACTGATCACTGAAAAGATTTCATACGTTTATATTAAAATTACTTGAGGGTACATTTCTCCACAAAACATTCCAAGGATCATCTAACTCTTAATTATTGCTGCCCTTCTCTGAAATATGAAGACTTTCCTTTTATGTTGTTAACATTTATATTCACGAATGTAAATTAAAACTGTCAGCTATCATTATCATTATCTCCTGCTGATAATGGTAACGATATTTAGCCACGCTTATGTATTATACTTTATGCTTAAGCAAAATTTAAAATGTTTTCTCTGTGTCTGAAGATCTAATGCAAATAGCGTTCATTTAATACTGTCAAGTTCTACTAATAACCGGAATGAAATATTGATTCTGCATGCATGTATAGCAAGTGGAATGTTACTGTTCAAAAATAACCGAATATGTTTTGAGTAGGATTTAAAATAATTTTGAGAGTGTGTATGAGAGAGCGTAGTAAATACTAATAGCTTCCAACATTCATTATTTAGCTAAGAAAATATTAACGTCTGCTTACCAATATTTTTTTTACAAAGTTAGTTAATACAAATTGTTTATTGTGTTTAAATTAATATCAAAACCGTTCAAATTATCTGTATTAGCATCTAAATTCATTACAATTAATTATAAATTGAAGTAAATTTAAATTGATGTAACAGTAATTTAACAATTTCCCTGGCCTTCAACCATCGTTGGTTTCGAGTTATATTGTAACTCGTTAATATAACATCCAGCCATACAAGTTATTTGAAGTAGGCTACGTAAGCGGAAAACACTTACTTTCGTACTACATTTTTAGTCATCACTTACGTGGATATGTGGTTTTCACTTTTTCAAAGGGAGTTTATTCCTAACTGCTAAGACAAGAGGAGGGGATAATTTTAGTAATTCGTTTATATAACAGAAAATAAATTTCTTGAAGCAAACAAAAAGGTCAAAGACGGACAGTCAGATCAACTACAAGAAGAACACTTACAGTGTTTTATGTGAACTCGTGGTTGTAAAGTGGACCAGCGAATAAAGGATGCCACAGACTTAATTAAGCTTGGTATGGCTTGCTATCTTCGAGACATTAAAATTTTCAGTTAGAACATGATTTTTTTTTTTTACTTATGGCTTTACGCCTCGTCGACGTCAAGATCATTAGAGGCGGGATGGGATTGGGGACAAGGAACGGGAAGGAATTCGGCCATGTCCTTTTGAAGGAAGCATCCCGGCAGATAATATGATTATGATTAATTTCACAATTGGTGGTCTGGTGTAATCTAAACTATGACAGTAAAAGTGTGTGTTGGCGTTTAAAATGCGAGTGCTTGTGGAGTTACTTTTTTCTATTTCACATTTATAGTTTGAAGACTTGATATTTGGCAGATTAATATTACACGGACCAGCTAACCATGTTTACCGCATTTACTGAAGAGAACGAAGCCTACATACCTATCCATGGTCAAGTAAATTAGCTAACGAGAAGTGACTAACAATTTTAAACAGGGTCTAGACCAGTGTTTCCCAACCTTTTTTGGGTCATGTCCCACTTTCAACATTTTTTTTTGCCCCCATACATAATTTTTAATAAAAAAAATATTTGTTATTAAAGAAACTGATATAGGAAGGTTTTTGAAAGAAAACACTTTAATATTGTCATAAAACACAGTAAGTAAAATTAAAAAACATATAATGAAATACTAAAATTCAAATTCAAAAGATTTATAATAAACATTTATTATGGCAATTTAGTGTGATACTTTTAAGAATTTGCTTTTTTGCTATATTTTGTAACCATATCTGGCATTGCGTTTAAATAACCCAAAGAGAAAGCGGTAAAGTCGTATCAAGTCAATTTCTAAATTGCCCCCTGTGGGGCGTGGGCCCCACGTTTGGAAACACTGGTCTAGACTCTAGACAGTGCCCAGCCACTGTGTGAGATGGTGTGAGGGGGAGGAGTTCCTAAGCGCCACCACAGAGCCACCCGTATGACGACAGCATGGCTGCCTTTGTTTGTTTGTCTTGCAGAGACTGCTCGGGGGAAATCCCCACGAGATCTCCGCAGCCAGGATCCTCCAGAAAGGTAACTACGCTGGCCAAACACACGACGAGAAAGGTTTGCTGGAGGATTCAAGAAGGCACTCTTGGGGTGCATTACCAGAGGAGCGCACGTGTGTGTCCGACATGTGGCCGCATCGTCACGCAATTTCATTACTGTAGTGGTGGCATTGTTTATGGACAACATACACGGCGAGCTACGGTTTTTCCTCCTCTGACGCAAGTTTCTGTGTAGTGGATATAAATAAGTGTTTTTCGACGTAGAGAATATTCGTTGTCTTCAACTACAACAAAACTGATAAGTCACAATTCCTTTTTAAATGAGCCTTCGTATCCCTCCGAAAAATTACCGAACTGATGCAAAAAAATCGAGTTTCACGTTCTGCCTAGCCGGAAATGTTTTAAGCACCGATATAATTTTATTTGTGGGTTGGTTTCTTGTTGGTTTGTAATACTAAACGAGATTTTCCATGATTCATTTTCGGACGGTACAATTGCTGTAAAATTAATGCTATTTCAGTATCTAACTAGCTTCATTCATTTTTTTGTAATTAGAGTGTGTAAACTTAATTATCGCCTCCCCATTTGGTATAAAAAATTTAATAATTCATTTAGTAACCAAGTGACTATGTCTTTTGATTGAATAACGATTAATTTAAATAAATGATCCTTGTCTCCCATGCTGAGATTAATAAAAATGTATCTGGGTGCTCATAAAAAAAACAAGACATTTTAAATGTAACGACAATACTACTTGAATCATTACATAAAAAAGTTAATAAATGGACTGATGTTCTTTAAGAAAGTAAGTATCTGTCATTGAACCTTAAAATTCGGTGGAAAAAAGTGCAATTGCTGAAACAGTTCAAGAAAGTGACTAGTTTTAAGAAGATTGCTCACTCTATAGATATCTCCTTTTTTTCATTTTTCCAGTTATGGTGCATAGTTAGTTATGGAGATCACATCTGTATCATAATGATCAGATAACCAATGGCGGAGTTGAAGATCGTCACGAGCAAATATGGCTCACGTGGCGCCGTAACCCATGCAATCGTGAGCCAACATTGGCTCACGTGGCAGTCAATGTGTTAAGACCAGAGGCGAGACGGGAAGGCCGGCTCAGCCCCTGGCCGAGACAACGCTGCAGCCCGCAGCACCAACTGAGAAGTCTTGCGGGACTCGCGCTTCACTTCCCAACGCGACAGCGGCAACACACACAGTTTGACTGTGTGGCACAGTAGTATCGCGGCAAAGAGAGGCGTAGCACCAAATTTTCCAGCTGCCACCCATTTCCAGTAGCTAAGATCAAGAAAGCAGTCACAAAGAAGCACATAAAACACTCTGCAAAGTATAGTAGCATGACGATACCGTATTGGCGTTGCAACAACTCTGCCTTTTTGTGCAGCTTGAGGTAGGCGTCGTGGAAAGAAGAAACTTCAGGACCTGTGACATTCCGAGAAGACACTCCTAGGCAGACGAACGACAACTCCGGCTCTCTTGACGAAACCATTGAACAAGCCATCTGGGCGTTTATCACACGAATATTAACAAACAGTTCGAGAACAGAGTAAATCGCTATAGAAACCATTCACGTAACAGTAAAAATAATAATAACCCACGCAATTCCGGCGAAACTTCCATTCAAACTGCTGGCTTAACGATTCACGTAACAGATCATAAGACACATTGTTTCTGAAGCAAAGGCATATATGATAGCAACACCTACTGCCATTTTCTTGGAACAATAAATTCCACTTTGACCAGCAAATAATGCAGGCATCCAAAAATCTGCGTTTGTTTGTACCAGTATTGTGCTAAGACTCATAAATAATCTTCCGACAACATTCAGTACAACACATAGAGGTACTACCATGTTAGGAATCCAATGTTCAGTAATCAAATTTCAGAACAAAAGCCACAGGACAAGCGTTAATAGCATTAAATGTGAGAAAAAAGGGCTTAGTACGATAACTATTTTCTTCAATTAATCAACCTTCAGCTCCAGTAAAGTAATTGTTATTTATTACTTATTGTATTATTCGGTCATATATCGACGTATATTGTGGATGACTCAAACAAAACGTGTTTGTTGGTTGTCATTCGGGCCCACACTGTCCTGCAATTTATACATTTCCGATAAAGTGCTCAGCCACGAATGTAATATCTCACCTGCCATAGATAAGTTATAATCTTTATTTCTGTCTTCATATTTATGTAGTTTTCTTGGCAAATGTTTATTGCCTCTCGAGACAGTTAAACTGAAAAACACATTATTCATAGTGATACTGGTTTCAATGCCGTTTCTATGTTGCAGTGGAAGAAAATAAACGGGTTTTTGAAGCTATCAGTATTCATTTACGCTGCTATGGGAAGCAGCAAATTTTTCACAATCTTTCGATATCTCTCGCTTACTTCCTTTCTGTTTTTCCTCCTTGTAACGGTTTATCTTTTTTTACATTTTCAAGGAAAGTAAGCTCATTTTCGATAAAATCTCCTTTAATTAAAACAACACTTATTAAGTCAACACCCGTTATACATTGCTGAAAATCCTGAAGGTTTCTTCGATAAAATAACAACTTTGTCTTTATGATCAGAACTTCTATCTGAAAATTGCAGATTTCACACCAACAATTCTGTCTAGTTTTTTTTTATTTATACAGTATGAAAACCTTCGTAGTGTTTTCTACAAGATGTGAATCTATGTCGACTAACTGCGATCTGTCTTTTCTTTTTTAGTCACGTGACAATAAGAATTATGAGCGAACATCACGCTAGACTTTTTCACCATGGAAATTTATTCTCTTTCCTTTCACAATTATAATAACCAAATAAATAAATGATTAAATATTATTAAAATAATCAAACTCAGTCTCACGACATGCCCCCCGCTGATTCCCATGAAATTTGCATGTAACAAAATAAAATGGGAATTAGGTGATTAATTTTTCGTTTAATATTGATTGCTACACCTCGTACGGTAATCGTTTGTCATAACAGATAATTTCGACCTTGTAAATCTAACAACGAGGTAAAATTTATGCTATTAGTCCACTCATTAAAATGATAATTCAATAACTTTAATATTTCCGTAAAGACATACAGTATTTGTATGCAAACTTACTAAAGAATTCACTGTAAAATTGTAATTTGATAAAAAAAAAATATAAGTAATTTTTCCCACACGCAAATAATTATTTTTAAAACAGATCCAAATGAAAAAAAAAAACCTTTGGGAGTCTAGAGCATAACGCACCACCTCTCACACATTTCACTTCCTTCCTCAGGTCATTCTATATACTTTTACACTAAACCGACATTATTGTTCCCAAGATTTTCTTCCTCTCCCCCTTCCCCCCCACCCTCCACAATACCTACTCTGTCCTTATTAGTGAAATCGCTATAAAATGTTCCTCAAGACCTCATGACCTCAGGATGCATTAGGTTTGAAAAACCTTATCCTGGTAGCCTGTGCCTAATAGCTACCTCTACTATGATTGCTAATTAGCAACAGTACAGTTTTCTTCCTATATTTTATGTCCATGTCTCTATTCCAAAAGGCTCGTTACATCTTAAATACTTATGCATCTGCACGAATACTCTTCTCCCTCGCTGAGGTCAGACCTATTACTCCTCTCAATTTGGGAATATTCCTCACCTAGATCCCATTTCCCCTAGAACCTGTGGCCAGCTCCCAACCATCCTATTCACCCTCCCACACTCTTTCATTTGCAGTGCTGTAAAGCATATTCACCCTCCTGACTAAACGCATCATCTTCCTTTTCTGCCGCTATTGGCTGAATCTGAAAGGTCCTAATCATTTCTCCGATCTCCCTAAACTTCCCGTCCATCCCCCTAATCATTTCTTCCATGATCTTTTCTCCCTGCTCCGAAATTTACCTATCCCTATACTAAAGCGTAAACTTCAGCGGAAGAGCTCCCTTTATCTCCCATTTTTTCTCTGCGCAACATTAATCCCTGTGAAACCACTTATTACACTCGATGCAATTCAAATCCTTCACCACTAGCCTGCTACAAGCGCCACAATTACCAGGTCTGGTTATTCGCTAGTCAATAGAAAAAGCAATTCTAATTAATGATGCTTTTAATAATACTCGTTAAATGTAATTTCTCGTACCTTCTAAATGAATCTTAAGAAATGATATTCTGTATATTTTAAATTTAACTGACAGAGTAGTATAACTCAAATTTTACGATTCGCTTAGCTGTGCGGTTTTTTTTTTCGAATTTAAAATTAAATTGAAGCTTTACTCTTCAGTCGTCATACTGTATTTAAACTCCAGAGAAGATTACATTAACCCTCTAATAAATATTACTAACGGTTTAGAATTTCAAAATCAAATCTGTAAATGAATTTAAAAGATCGATACCATGTAGATCAAAAGTGAATAACACCAAATAGTTATTTTGGGATCGTGCAGAAACCACGTGGTTCAGTAGTTGTCTGTTTTGAACCCTCTCCCCTCCAAGTGAGGGGTTGTCTACTTCTGATGGAACGTTGTTTTTTCCCTATTTATTCCAGATGACATTTTGTGCTGTTTTCTCTTACCAAACCATCGTTCTAATTATTGGGTGCATAATCAACGCAAACGATATATGCTTTATATACTTTTCTTATGATTCTAAATATTCAGCATCAAATGAAGACATTAGCCATTCCTGCAAATATTAGTTGCTGGGAAAACAGCTTCCTCGGGTGCAACCACGGGATTGTTTCCTTCATTTCATTCATCGTTTCTTTTTAACTGATTAAATAAAAATGCTATACATTATGCGTAAAGAAATAAGAAAAACTTGCAACTGTTTAGTTTTCTTTTGTTGCAGTTCTGTCAATTTTCGTTTCTTTGTCCTGCTTAAAAGATTTCCGTAGCTCTCTGATGCCGTTTGGGATATTCTAAAATCGTTGAAAAACATTTTCGATAAGCCTCATAAATTTTACTCTAGAGCGCGATTTCACGTCACAATCACACTTCGAACTTGAAGTAACACTTCAGAGAGTAGTAGAATTAAATATGGTATGAAAATCACTTAACAGAACAAAATTAGAAATGTTTTTGCAACATGTGGTGTGTTGATATTTGGGCTATCCGAATCAAAACAGCTTTGTTTCGAACTATCAAATCAAATCCAATGTGAAATCAGAAATCGAATTTGAGTCTAGTTACTGCGTGCCTAATACGTTTCGGTGAGTAAACTAGTTTAAATGCGCCACAACGTGTCGCCTAGTTCAAAGGCATTGACCCCATGCCACACGAGCACAATGATTTCAAGTCACACACCCGCACGACAATGTCAGTATACAGAGTATCTAAAATACGGAGGTAATTAAACGGCGGAATAAATATTCACGTGTCGTTGTGAATTATGTATCCTATTTTAACTGGACAAATAAATTAAGTGAAAACTTCGTAGATCGGCTCGGACCTCCATTCCCTTCCTCTCACTTAGTCGAGCGTAGCATTTTATCCAAACCCTTCCCCCTCCCCTTTACCAAGCCACGTACTATATAGGCACTCCCTTATGCATTATAATTATTGCTATATAATAATTATTTTAGTATTTTAAAATAAATATTATATAAATATATTAATATATATAATATGATATAAATATTATATAAAATTGTATTAAAAGTTATATGAAACGTTCGTTGAGGAATGATGTACTTGACTGCAGAAAACTGTAATAGACATTTTGGAGACTAATAGAAGTTAGATTGTTTCATTGCCAATCTTGTCAACGAGATCTCCTAACTAACCTATAACATCAAATCCGTCTTCCTGTTTAAACTTCAGCAGGTACCAACCAACACTGTACACACCATCACAAACATGGTACGTATCAAATCATGCAGAAAAAGTTGACACAGTTAACCGAATGCAACCAAGCCGCTCAAAATATCACTATATGTCACCAAAAAAAAATTTTTAAAAATGATGTAACAGCTCGGACATCGTATATTCAAACCAGACAAAGGCGTTTGCAAAGATACACCACTCTTCTTTAACTTACTCCTAAAACCAATGAAAATCCAACGAAAGCTGGTGATATGGTGGCGTTCGAAGTGTATGAGAGTATGTTTGCGACATTCCATAGAGGTCGCGATAGGTCCTACGGAATTAACCTGCTCATATTTCACATTCTCTCAACGTTTTTTCTTCCAGATGATGTTAATTCTTAGGATAAATAGAGAATATTCGTATAGGCAACGTCATATAAAATGGTTATATTTTTTCTGCTATTTCCAATCCCCTTTTATTAGCTTTTTTGTGCTATCTAGTAAGCTCAGTAACAAATACACCAAGTCAATAAAAATTCTTAAGTTACACTTTAAATTTCTGCTATATCATAAAGGTGTAGTTGAAAACTGGAAACCATAACATAATTTAGAAAAAATCTAAATATGGAAAAAAACAAATGGAGAGTGAAGAAACATGAAACAATTAAATTAAAAAATATAATTTGTAAATATTTCTATAGTTCATGAAAAATACAATTTGCATTCCAATACTGCATACATATTAAAGAAATTAATTACAATCTTTATTAATACAAAGTAATAAAAATATTTTAACCTATTAACTATTAAATAAATTAGGAAAAAGGAAGATCTATTAAAACGAAATGAGAAGCAGGTAAAGGTTGGGTTAGTTTTAGAATTTTGATAAACAAACATGAACTATTAAAGCGCAACCTTCAAACCAACACAATAATCATAAAATTTCAGTGAAAGCAGAAGTTATTTACATATGATTAATTTAGTAATGCATATTCTTTGAGTTACGTTTAATAAACTTATTGGATAAAAAATGAAAAGTTTGTGAAGATTTGATCTTCGAAAATTTAAAACAATTAATGATGAATGGAGGATAAGAAATTATTTATCAATTCGTCAGTTATGAATAGAAAGGAATGCCGTGACGATGAAAATCGATATATTATCTTATGACCTGTACACTAAATTATTGCGCATACAAAATGCGTAGACAGAAAAGTATTTATTTATTTCTATATTTATTTCTTGTACAGTGCTCAACGATTATTTTGGAAAAGAAGTGAATAGAATCATTTTTCACTTGTAAAATTACAGGAGTACGCTCCGTATACAGATTTTACAAGAATAGTTATCTAATTGTTAATGCAGTAAGTATTATCTGTACTATTCCGTTTTATGAGTCTAGTCACATTACGTTACTTTTCTGTTATTTACTATCTATGGCTGATGAAAAGAGGGAAGAGTCTCTCTGTTATTAGTGTGAGACAGACGAATGAATCTGATATCAAGTTATGAAAATACATAATAATACAGATAGTTAAGAGGGAGCAAATTGTACGACACAAAGAGTAATCGTACTTGTCTATTAATACAAATTTCACTTAATTCAATATATTTTTAGTGTGTATTATTATATGTTGGTAAAATTGATTGTACGTTCTTGAATCCTGTCATCTTCAACCACCGTCGATTATAAGCTAAAAGATGGGCAGTAAAATTAAAGACTAACCAATAAAAACGAATGGACACATATCGAGACTGTAATAATATTCCACTGGTACAGCGAAACCTTACACATTCATAAGTTTAGTGTGGTATTAAATGGAAAAGTGCCAAATGAATGTCATAGGCATTATTTTGTGTCATTGGTACATCTACATATATACTCTGCAATGCACAAAATTGTGGGTGGCAGAGGGTGCTCAGCACCAAAGCTAATCTCTTTGCTGTGTATTCCAATCCCTAATGGTACGAGGGAAAAAAGAATTCATATAAGAATCATTGCGGCACCTTATTTCTCTAATCTTATCTTTCCTGTCATTCCGGCTCAAATAGGTTGGTGGACGAACTATTTCACTACACTCGTAAGTGAAAGTAGGAGTACACATGTTTACCAACTAGTTTAATGAAACGTGCGTCGTCTATCTACCAGAGACTCCCTGGCTAGTCTACTAATCAGTTCTGTGATGCTTTCATAAAGACTGTAGCAAGCGGTCACGAATCGAGCAGCTCTTGTCTTTACTTATTCAAGAACCATACAACAACAAAATTATTTTCAAAATTACACGGTTTTCTGCGACATAATTTGCATGCATGTGTTGGAGGTTAATCAAGGTGAAAATTCAACTCTAATTACTATTTAAAAAATATTTTGTTATATGCGTTTCACAAAAAAATACACGAAACATCAGTGCACCGTAAAAATCAGTATGAGATAAAAAGATTATGGGAAACAGCGAGTAATTTGTTTTGAATCGATTACACACACTGAAATTCTCTAATTTTCGGATAAACACAAGATACACTGTACGGTTGGTTACAAACAGTGCAGTTGTATCATAATGATGAGGTAATTGATGGCACAGTTGAAGATCACGAGCAGGGCGCGGTCGACTGTGAAGAGCCCCGCCGCTGTGAAGTGTATGCGAGGCCAATCGTCAGGGCGAGCTCAGCCCCTGGCCGAGACAGCGCCGCAGCCCGCAGCACCAACTGAGACGTCTTGCGGGACTGCCGCTCCACCTCCCAACACGACAGTGGCAACACACACAGCTTAATTGCTTTGCAGAACAGGTCAACCGCAAAGAGAGGTGTAACTGTAGATGGTAATGCTACCATCCGTTAATAGCAGCTAACATCAGAAACGCTTCAGCGAACATGCCCACAAAACATTCCGCAAAGTGTAACAGCATTACGACGCCAAAACGGCGTTGCATCAACTGTGCCCTTTGATGCAGCTTAAGGTAGGCGTCGTGGAGAGAAGAAACCGGTGGACCTCCTACCAATCGAACAGACGCTCCGAGGAGGTCGAAAGACAGCTCCGCCTCACGTGGCGAAACCAGTGAACGAGCAAGGTGGGCGTTTAACACACGTATACTGACGAACAGATCGAGAACCGAGTACCCTGCATGGTAACGAGTCAAGAAACCGTAGAAAAAGCAATAATCCTCGCAGTCTTAGCGAAAGCTAAGTAGAGACTGTGAACGAAAAGTTTCATGAAACAGGTTATAATATTAGACATTTCTGCAGCAAACCAATATACAACAGAAACACAGAGCACAACCTTCCTGAAGTAATAATTCTCTCTTTGGTCTTCAAGAAGTTCAGTGTCTCAATATCCGCTTCGTTTTGTACCATCATTGTACTAAGATACATCAGCAATCCCCCAAGAGCGTTCATTGCAATGCATATCGTTTCTGCAATACTGGGAATCGTGAATACGCCATATGAATTCAATATTTCTCCATAATAAAACATGAAACTTATAGCAGCAGCGTTAATGGCAAACAGAACACACAATATAGTTCTCGTCTTCCTTTCTACTGTTCGACCCATCATATTTGAGACTGTAGCTGTTTGATTCATATCGGTTATTGTCCTATTATTGACTCTCTGCGCCCCCAAATTAATATCTGTAAACTGTGTATAGAGTTATTCCATTCTAGAAGAAGCCACAGACATAAGCTGTAGAAGTGGTTGCTGCTTGACGTCAGTCCTCAGAATATTTTACGCAGCAAGAATCGTCTTTATCGAACCAGGCCACCAGAGCCATATGTCACCCGTCAAGAACTGTAATCTATTTTGTTCCCGTTTATATTTTTTTAACACTCTGGAGATAATACCAAAAAAAATTCAACAATATTCGTTGCTTTAATGTTATCTGTTTTTACTAAACAGTCTTTACCTTAATGTGTTTTTGTGACATAGACAAATTATGTTTAAGAAGCTGTTTTGTGCCAACATATTAATTAATTTTACACTAAAACTGTACATAAGTGATCCATGACAAATACACCCAAAAGTAATGTTCGTTCATCGAATATCACTTGGTCAATGTTAATGTCTCCTGAAATAAGTTCTTTTAAATCACATTCGGAAATTAAAATACTTTTTTGAAGTTATTTCAAGCCCAGAGAATCCATAGGGACTCTATTCAATCAGTGTTGAAGGCAAAATATAAGTGTTGGTTGAGAAACATATAAAGAGTAAATCGTACAGTGCAGAGGTATATTAGGATATTCTAAGCACTTTCCTGATAGAAGAGAGAATCATATGTTCCATGCCTATGATATTTCCATTCATAATAAACATTTGAATAGAATTTCACGTTTGTAAACTCCATATTTGGCAGACAATCGACAGATCTCACAGAACAAATTTATCCAGGGAAGTCTTAATGTGAAATGAAGATTTGCTGAGATGAATGTACAAAATATCCAATGCTGCGTAAATAAACTTTTATTGTTTGAGTAAAGGATTCACGATTTTGTAATCGCAAATAACAAACAAACCTGATGTCAAATGAAGTCAAGCACTCTCTTTAACAACTCCCTTATCTTCCAAATCAGTTAAACTTTTTCTGAAGGGACTGCAATGCAATGGTTACACCAGTTTCAAATTATTTTCTTTTCACAATTGGAAACTGAAATGTTAAGTGTAGCTACAAAAGGTTTGCCAGGCTCTACTAAGTGACTAGTTTCTCCATCACGTTGCTGTTATTCGCTTTCTCAGCTCCTTTTGCGACATGGTGAAACCAGCGTCGGCCTTAGTCATTGCGAGGCCCCGGGCGGCAGATCCTTGCGAGGCCCTTGTCCTTTGTACAAAATATATTAATCGTAGGTATTTCTGATGATCAACGAAAAATGTAAACATCATAAAAATAAACTGTGAGTTTTAAAATATTATATTAGAAGAGTTATTAAAAGTTAACAAACATGAAGATGACAAATCATTAAGAATAAACTGAAGTACGTTAAGGCCTTTGAAGATATACGCAGGGATTTAAAAATAATGTTTGCGCCTTTTCCTGAGAATAAGATATTTAATTAAGGCACAAGAATCTAACGAATGAGCTGTTTCATTTCAATTCAAAGAATAGAAAGGGCTGAAAACCAATCTTGCGTCATCGAATTCCTCAAATATGTTTTAATATTTTTTAACCATGAAAAACTTCTTTCAGCGGACGCAACTGTATTACGTGTGGCGGCAATAATACTCAAGACTACTTCAATAGTGGGGTACACTTCAGTAATTCAATTAATGTTTTTTCTATTATTTATGTCATCACTGAGATGTCACCATCGCTTTCTTCACACAGTTCTTGTCCATCAATATCAGATGTTTCCCCTGCTATTATATGAATGTGACATTCAATAAATCAAATTGAGAAATTTTGATTGGTTACTAATTAATATATACTTTACCATCAATTAACCGACTTTATTGTTACCACTAATACTAGAAGCTAAAATAATATTTTTTTGTAAACATAAACTTTGATCAACTCGGGTAGCTGCGCGAGGCCCCTCCAAGAGCGAGGCCCTGGGCGATTGCCCTGTTCGCCACCCCCAAAGGCCGCCTGATAACAGGCATCAATTTCTTCACTTTAGTCAGACATCGTACCGAGACGTAACAACCCTGTACTCCACCGAAAACACGGACAAGAGATTTTGTCTAAGTTGCATTAAAAATTTAAATACCTATCAACCCACCACCGTCACTGCGAGCGTTAGGGCGTCACGACATTGCATCGCGGAGGTACAACAGGTTCGACTCCCGTACCAACCGTCGTAATTGCGGTCACATCAGCGAATGTTGGCACGGTCCCCAATTACTACACGCTTCGCAAACTAAAATACACATATCCCAGAAAACTCAAGTCACACGAATTGCAGACAGTTGGCAAAATTAAACTCCCTCCATTGACCCGGAACTGAATATCCCTGGTACTAACTTCGAAGCAGAAACTTTGGACAAATTCTTAGCTACAAGCTAAGATAAGACTCTAGGATTCGCGTGATCAGATAGAGTCCATTGGCAAATAATAATAAATATCAACCACATAAGTAACCAGTGGACGTAAATACGTAAGAAATAAGGGGGGGGGGTGATATTATTCTTCATAACAGTATATTAACAGTAACGGGGTGGGGATAAAATCAACTGTGACGTCACTTATCTGTATCAGTATCATTTTTCCTTGTTTCATCGGACGATTATTTTGCATGCCCTCTTGAAATCGATGTGTAAAAGCTGTCTATATTCTCTGACATCTTCAATGGGTTTTTTTTGCTGTCATCAGTCTTTCGACTGGTTTGATGCACTCCTCCATCCTTTCCTATCTTGTGCTAACCTCTTTATGATGTCTACCTATCCCTTACAACCCACGTCCTCAATTATCTGCTTCATATATTCTAGTCTTTGCCTTCCTCTACAATTCTCCCCTTCGACCGTTCCCTCCACCAGTAAATTAATCAATCCAGCATGTCTCAAAATATGCCCTACCAGCCTGTCTCTTCTTTCTGTAAGCTTCTTCCACAAACTTCTTTCCTCACCCATCATTTCCAAATCTCGTTCATTTTATACTTTGTCTGTCCATTTAATTATTAGCATTCTTCTGTAGCACCACATGTCAAATGCTTCAATTTTCTTTCTTTCTGGTTATGTTTCGCTACCATAAAGTGCTGTGCTCCACACATAAAGTTTTAAAAGTTCTTTCTAATTCCTAGATCAATGTTTGAAACTAAAAGATTTCTCTTTTTCATGAAGGCTCTTTTTGGTAGAGCTATCGGTTATAATTTTTCTTCCCAAATAATAGAATTCACTTACTTCTCTAATTGCATTCGATCCTATTTTTAAATTTAATCTGCTAGTATTTGTATCATTTCTGCTACATTTCATCACTCTAGTCTAGCTTTGATTTATACTCAGACCAAAATCTTCCTTCAGTATTTTGTTCATGCCATTCAGTAATTTCTCAATATCCTCAGCCCTTTCTGCTAAGAAGACAATGTCATCAGCAAATCGTAGCATACTGATTTTTTCTCCCTGAACACTTATGCCATACGGAAATTTTTCTTTTACTTTCTTTATTGCTTCCTCTACAAACAAGTTGAATATTAACGGGGATAGACTACAACCCTGTCTCACACCCTTTTTAACTGTTTCATGTCTCTCGTGATTCTCTACTTTTATTACAGCCACTTGATTCTTATATAGTTTATAAAGTATTCTTCTATCTCGATACTTTAGGCCTGACTTCTTTAAAATTTTGAATATCTTGATGGTTAAATCATTTAAATATTTCTTTTGAAAGAGTAATATTAGGTAATTGTTGTGGTAGTCGGCACCATATTATTTTATTTGAATTTGAATCTTTATTTTTAATCAATATTGGCTGTAGTTATATAACTACATCGTTAAACGTAGTCCAAGAGAATTGTATTGTGTCATAAAAGTATTTAATCTACAACAAATAGTATTAAAAAAACATAGTAAAAATGAAAACGTATGTGGAAAGGAACAAATGAATGTGTTTTATTTCAACAACCTGTGCAAGTTGTAATTGAAACTCTACAGCAGCAAACAACGCTAAAAAAAATTAAGAGATCTGAGGTATTCCAAACCAGAAGCTACTGTTATTTTTATTCATTTATCTTACCTTTTGTTTTATATTTCCATTACACGTGTTCGAATTTCAATTCATTGTCAATTCAAAAAATTGGTTTACAGTTTTCTAATTGCCTGTTCTAAAAAAAAGGAATCTTATTAATTACCTACAAAGAATTTGTGAATCTATCGTATTCTTAAAAATATTAAAATATCTGAAATTTATAACATATGTAAAAAATTTAATATTTATGATATATATCAGAATTATCTCTGATTAACACATAAATAAAATATGTTGACATGATATCGTGAGCTAGTTGCGATTATGATCGCAACTCTGAAATTTTGTTTTCCTATTGAAAGTCAAAAGCTGACACTCGTAGCTACTCATTTTCTTTAAGACGCTTTAATAAGCCCTGCTTGTTATTGATTTATAATTAACTTTATTAATTTTGTTCCTTTCAGCCAAGCGGGATCTTCTAATACAGCGAATATCAGAAAGCATGTCACATTAAATAATGATCTTTGTATATTACATAAATGAATTTTGTTGACTGAATTTTGTTTATAACCTTGGTCAATTTATTTCTTTCGTTTGTTCGTCTAAAAGTTCTCTCATACCAACAACGACCGTGTTTGAGAGAGTCTTGATCCAAAGATACCCAGGTTCGTTTCTACTCAAGATTTAATCGATTTATTTTTTACGCTAGTATAATGATCCAAATTTCTCATTATACAACTCTTATAATTTCCAAACTCAATGTGCTTCAAGATCAATCTTGTCTTAGTCGTTCGCTCTAGTCAACAATCCTCTCATAACTTCTTTTTTCAGAGATCCTATCTTTTCGAACATCTCGGAGTAAACAATATTTTTTAGACTTGCCATTCTTTTTTTTATAAATTCCTTAAACTTTTAATTTACCAATATTATGAACTGCTATGTTATAAGCAAGTTGAAAAAAAAAACGAAGATTTACCGTTGGCCAAAACAAATATTAACGAAGAAAATTAAAGTTACTATGTGAAACAAACGATCTTAAAAACCGAGTAAGGAATACCAATTAAATAAAAATAAATTTCTATTATCCAAGAGAATTTTAAATATTTAATTGTTGTTGAATGAAATGGTGATATTAAGAATACGTTTGTAAAACACAAAAAGAAAATCCTTAAAATGTGAGAAAAATGCACAAGAATGATCAATGAAGCAGAAAAAAGTCAAAATAATACGAAATTTTTATTCAGTATCTGTATGTTGTATGTCATCCACGTTTATAGGAATGAGACGAAGAAGGCGCAGCTTACCAGGGTTGAGCAATGCTGCTTCTAAGACGCCATGACCGTCCACAGTTGAACCACGCTGTGAGGGTGGTAAACATGAAAAAGGAGAGGTGCTACTTCGGAAAGCCATTAGTTCTGTCTTGAAGGTTGTGCCTGTGGATTCCGTTGTTCGGCGGGGGCCTCAGTAGGCATGACCTACACCTAAATAAAAGGGGTACTTTTTGAGTTGTTAGATAAAGCTGTAAGGGAGCCCTCTTCCACTGATGATGGAGTCAGGACTGTGCCACTTTTAGGTTAGGGGCTGTTTGTTAGGGTATAAAAATAGGTGATCAAAGGGATACTGATTGTAGATGCATGTTGGATAAAATCATTAACTGAAAAAAAATGGATGAAGCTGATTCACACATGGGGGCAGAACTGGGAAGGCAAAGGTTAACGCTGAAAAAATCACAAAGACAATAATATGAATGTTACTAATGAACTGTAGAAATACAATTCATCCAACATTTAAATAACATAGCTAATGATAACATAGTTCATCATAGAAAGAGCTTTTCGGCAATATTAGAAACAGGAAGACTAAAATATTTTGAAATTCATCCTAACCATATTATGACGGAACTAAGAAAGCAAACGCTACAACAGTATAAAGGGGCTGGTGTAGATTATATTACTATGGATGTCTTAAAGATAGCAGAATATGACTCTGTACCTTATCTTGAAACGTCTGGATACTTGGTGCATACCAGAGGACTGGAGGAGTATGCATGGCCGACCCCTTTACAGTCGACCATGCTGACAGTATGTTATATATATATAAAAATAGACTTGTGTTTTCCTATATTTAATTTTTCTGCCACCACTACCTAGCACAGATCACTGGCCTTTGTGTGTGGAAGTAGCATGGAGGATCCTGTCATGCACAACGTTGGCCGAATGCCGATAGCTGTGGGGATGTGGGAGATATGATGGTTAAAAGTGGTCGATGCAGGGCATTTTAGTATTTCGATCAAAGACATGTGTCTCCATATATGTCACTCTGCTGCGACAACTACATAGAATAGACCATTGGTCTTTGTGTGTGATAATGGTATCGTGTCTCTTGTCGTGTACTATCGTGGTTAGATGTCTGTAGCTATGGGGGTGTGGGAGATATGGTGGCACTTTCATATTTCTACCAAAAACGTATGTGTCATGGTGTATTACTTTTTAGCCAAAACTATCTAGCGTAGATCACTGGTGTTTGTGTGTGGTAGTAGCACAGAGTCACCCGTCGATCACAACGTTGGCTTAGATGACTGGCGTTTGTGTGTGGCAATAGCATCGAGTATCCCATCGTGCACTATGGTGGTTAGATGCCGGTAGCTGTCAATCCAAATTCTTTACAAACATGAACGAAGTCGTAGGCACCAGCTAGTTTACTTTATTTTTTAGCCACGGTATTATCTGGTCATTGTTATGGCGCTAAAGACCTCGCTGCCGACGCGCCCTAAAACAACAACAACAGAGGACTGGTACCGTGATTTATGCTTACAAAGTACTCTTCTTCTGGCGGACTGAAACTGATCTTGCTTCTTGCGGCCAGAAATTCATCTTGATATAATTTAAGTATAATATTTCTTCAAATAAGAAGTCGACGAATAAACTCAATTTTATTTAAATCTTTGAAATTGCATGTTACATCAGACAGCAGCCTTCAAACAGTTTCAAAAGCACACTGAAAATCATAACACTACATATTTAGTATCAACTGATAAGCCAATTAATACATCTTGCAAATGACTGATTAGCACAGAGACTAATTCACACCTCAAGTCGCAAAGTGAGCTCGGTATTATGGGGTAAGTAGTACATTAACCCTAGAATTTTGCTATTGGTTGCAGTAAAAACGTAATAGACGTATTTATAAACAGAGAATGAGGCTGGTAAAAATGACTTCATGTAGGAGAGTTTTTAGTTGTAAGCGGCAGCAGCCGTAACAGTATTCAACAGGACAAATGAAAACAGTGAATAGTGATACCTAAAAAAGGTATAGTGGTGAAACATGCAATACTCTGAATTGATCCTTTACTAGAGAGGTTGACGGACGTATCTAAAGTAATGATTTATATTAACTGACATCAGAATTAGTTTTGAGACGTTGCCAACACAATTGTGCAGAGTAATTTGTGATTATCAAAATTCTCATTTCCAAAAATTGAAGACAAGGCTAATATGTATATTCCCTAAAGTGTGTTTCGTTAAACTGTTAAGTGTACAAACAGCTTAAATGAAAAATGTGTAATTAATTTATATAGGTTTGGAAACACATTCATTATACATTACACAGTGATTAGTTTCGATAAGAACTGGATAGTATTATTAATCACTTTCAAGTGATTACTTAGTCAACCGGAAACAATAAGTGTCGCTATTAGAGACGAACATGCTAAATCCAACACTGTATTGTGTTATTTTTGGGCCATAATTAACACAGACATAACATTAATCATAACAACAATGCTACACTAATTATCGGGCAAAACTGGATATTATTGCAATGGTGCTACCCAAAACAGCTACATATAGAAATTAAGTACTATATAATTGAGTAAAAAATAAAATTGATAGTTAAACACAGCTAATGCAGTCAAAAACTTGATTAAACACACACTAATTCCATACGTTTTGGATTTCCAGTTAATATCTGCTATTGCTTATGAAACTTGTAGTTGTACCAGTATAACGAGGTAGTTGATAGCACAGTATAATATCGTCACGAGCAGGGCGCGGTCCATAGTGAAGAGCCCCGCCGCTGTGAAGTGTATGCGAGGCCAATCGTCAGGACGAGACGGGAAGGCCGGCTCAGACCCTGGCCGTGACAGCGCCGCAGCCCGCAGCACCAACTGAGACGTGTTGCGGGACTGCCGCTCCACCTCCCAACACGACAGTGGCAACACACACAGCTTAATTGCTTTGCAGAACAGGTCAACCGCAAGAACAGGTGTAATCGTAGAAGACAGTACCGTATTTCCCAGATGCCATCCGTTAATAGTAGCTAAAATCAGAAATGCTCCAGCGAAAAAACCTATAAAACACTGTGCTAAGTGAAACAGCATGACGACACCAAAACGGCATTGTAATATCTGTGCCCTTTGATGCAGCTTGAGGTAGGCGTCGTGGAGAGAAGAAACTGTAGGACCTCGAACTAGCCGAGAAGACACTCCGAGGAGGATAAAGGACAGCTGCGGCTCTCGTGGCGAAAACAATGAACGTGTCAGCTGGGCATTTACCACTCGTAAATAGAGCCACAGTTCAAGAACCGAGTACAAAGCCATTGTAACGTGCCACGAGGCCGTAGAAATAACAATAATCCATGCTGTGTCGCCCAAGGTTAGGTAGAAACTGTGAGCGTAATATTTTAAGAAACAAATTGTAAGAAGTGGCATCGCAAGCCCGTACACGACAGAAATAGAGAGCACAAACTTCCTGCAATAATAATATTCACTTTGACCATCAAGCAGTCCACGCACCTCAATATCTGCATTGTTTTGTGCTTTGATTGTAGTAAGATACATCAGTAATCCTCCAAGAGCTTTTATAAACAAGCATGTAACTTCTGCAATGTGTGGAATGGTGAATATCCCGTGTGAATTCAGTATTGCACCGGCATGAAATATGTTAGTTATAACAGCCGCATTAACAGCGATTAGAATATACAGGTACGTTCCCGTCTTCCTTGCTACATTTGGGGCCATTGTATTTATAACAGTAGCTATTTGGCTTCTATCCAATATTATTCGGTTATTCGCCTCCTGCATTTCTAAACTCTCGAATGAGAAGAAGCCAAAGACATACGTTAGACAGGTGTTTACTGCTTCGAGTCGATACTGCGACTGTTTTCCAGAACAAGAACCGTCGCTATCGAACCAGCTAACGGAGCCATATGTCACCTGTCACAGATTGCAATTATCGCTCTTCGTAACATTTATATAGTTTTGACACTCTGGAGATACCAACATCGAATAAAATTAATCATAACTTGTTTACTTCCATTTTTATGTTCTATTTTCATTAAAACACCTGGTCTTTTTAATTTGTTTTTCCTACTGAGAAATATTGTGTTTGTTCCAAATATATTGAACCAAATTTTCTTAAAATTTAGCCAAAATTATCATTGAAGGGATGAAATAATATTTTTGGCTGCGAAACAATACATGTTATAGGATTTGACAATCGTATTGCTTACAGCGTATCTATAAGCATTACCAGACGTACTATCCACTTAAAAATATAAACCCTTTGAAAATGATACAAATGTGATGAACTGCATTTTTTCTAAATAAATAATGTAATTCACAATGTTCTCATCTACTTGAATATATGTCTATACTACATTTGCCGTAGCCACATAGCGAACGACTTTCCAAACTTTGTGCAGTAATAAATCGAACTAGTGCAAACGATTCTGACAAATAAGCCTAATTTTTGACACTGCTTTGACACTGACAATTTTCTCAGCTTTTAGGGCACTATGTCGTTTTCTTTCAGTCTACAATGGTATTAAATAACTTTTATAAACTGATTAAATGTTCTTTAAAGATCATTTAGTATTTGTAATTCATCTAATTTCTTTTTATCTGTAAGCAGCGCTGTGACAGATGTATTTCATCTTTTTTCAAATTCTTAGTAAAAGATGTTAGTGGCATATTGGATGTGTTTGAAAAATATCATCATTACTTTACCTTCTCGTTATCTGAAAAATTTCTTTATAGACTGAAGAAATAATATCGTACCATCGAAACAATCAACTCAAGTATTCTTCACTAGAGATTGTGAAAATTATTAACACACAGAATAATTTCTCTGAATGAAACGAAAATCGGACGTGTGGAACCTTAGCAAGTGATTAAGACGGCAGAGAAATAGCGTGCGCGCAGACTTAACAGCGGTATACCTCGTCGACATCAAAGAGCGGAATATCACCTTGTGTGTTAGTTAGGAAACGGGTTTGTCGTGACGCGACATTGCGGTTCGGACAGGGCATGCCGCTGTGGCAGTGACACATATGTGGAACCAGTGGATGGGAGAGGACCATATACAGTGACGAGGGGACACTGAATCACACAATGTGGCCACAGTGCAAGATGACTGACACATTGTCCGCAAGGCTGTAATCGACAGAACATGTCTCTCCACAGTGTTGGCTCGACGTTGGAGCACTGCGATGGGTGTGGAAATGTCTGCGCCGACAGTTCGATACTGAGGTCTGCACTGGTGGCAAGCATGTCATTGCGGTATCGGCTTCAGCATAGCCGGCAACCCGTCAGGATACGGCAAACCATTTAAGGAATGAGTCAAGACACCAAAAATGGACAAGAAATGTTATAAACAACTAAGTGGATCGCTGATGAAGTGTGGCTTCTGGAATTTACCGAAGCTTATTGTTTAATGAACTTACCATTTGAAAACTGAAGTTGTTTTAGGTATTTAGTATTATTGGGTAATAGTTTTTAGTAACAGGTTGTGATACCTAACAGCGTGTAATCATCATCGTCATCCTCAACAGTTTCCAGCCTCTGGCCGGTTCTGCTTTATGCACAAGCCTTTCCATTTCCTTTTTTCTTCCCACCACCGCTCTGTCACCACCTTGTTCCAGTCCTCTCCTCTCTTCCGTACACACTCCTCCACTCCTTTCAGCCATCCATCTCTTGGTCTTCCTCTGAATCGTTTACCACACATATTAATTTCATGGATTTTTCTTGGGATTCTCTGAGCCTCCATTCTCTTTACATGTCCATACCATCTCAGTCTGGTCCTCTCTACCCTTTCCTGTAGGGGTTTCTCTTTTATGGTGCGTCTAATCATTTCATTCCTTATTCTGTCCATTTCAGTAACTCCCATTCTACCTCTTAAAAACTTCATTTCGCTTGCTGGTACTCTGTAGCAATGAAAACAAATTATTTAAACCATTTTCGTAATATCGCATTTGTGTTTATCTTTTAAAACTTTGTTAAGCATAAAATGTTATTATAGTATTATAAAATAACAGCTCTTTGTAGACTCTAGCGAATGAACCATCTAAATCTTATATCTTCAAACTGGCAATTCTTGTATGTATATATATTTGGGATCTCAGAAACGGCTCAAACGATTTTGATGAAATTTCATATTTAGATAACGTTTTGTTTTTTAAGTTTACCTATATAGGTGTCCTTCCTGCGAAATAGTGATTTTGCAAAAAAAACAGCAATTCTTGTATTTGGTATCACGGAAACGGCTTTAACGCCATCTCGTAGATGTATGAGGTACCAGTAAGCCGACTAATGTTAATTAAGTTCTCTTTGTTTATAGCAAGGAACTCTTACATATTTAAACAGATAGTTTTTGTACACTAGCTGTCCAGTGCGAATAGTATCGTAGTCAGGCACCGAATGATAATACACAGTCCAGTCACATTAATGTGACCACCTCTCAAAAACCAGAATAACCACCTTTGGCAGAGTGGACCACTGCGAGGCGTGCAGGAAGAGAGTCAGTTAGGTTTCTGAAGGTGTTCACTGGGATGTTGAGCCATGCCGACTCCAGTGCCGTGGCCAGCTGCGCTAGATTGCGCGGTTGAGGATCGATGGCGCGAACAACCCGATCGAGGTGGTCCCACAGATTCTCGATTGGGTTTAAATCCGGTGAGTTTACTGGCCAGGGGAGTAAGGTAAACTCATCCTGGTGCTCTTTAAACCACTTACATACACTGCGAGCTGCATGACACCTTGCATTGTCCTGCTGGTAGATGCCATCATTCTGAGGAAAAATTATTCTCATGTAGGGGTGGATATGGTCCGCAAGGACAGATATGTACTTGTGCTGATCCATCGTGCCTTCCACAATGATGAGTTCACCCAGTGAATGCCAGGAAAACATTCCCCAGACCATAATGCTCCCTCCTCCACCCTGGGTGTTTGCCTTCAGACGTTTCACGCCGTATGTGCCAACGTCCATCTGTCCGATGGAGCATAAAACGTGATTCATCGGTAAAAGCCACCTGTCGCCATTCTTTGGACGTCCAGTTGCTGTACTGGCGTGCAAATTCCAGCCTTCGTCACCGATGAACAACAGTTAGCGTAGGTGCATTAACTAGGCGTCTGCTGTGGAGGCCCATGCACAGCAACGTTCGCTGAACCGTTGTTGAGGATACACTCTTGGTAACCCCTTGGTTCATCTGGGCGGTCAGTTGCTCAACAGTTGAAGGTCTATTTACCCGAACGCATCTCCGTAGCCTTCGTTCGGCTCTGTCATCTATAGCCCCTGGGGCACCACATGTTCCACGCCGCTGATTTTGAATAGTGCCATTTTGCCATGCACGGTATACTTTCACCACGGCGACACGTGAACAGTTCACAAAATTAGCCGTTTCCGAAATGCTTCCACCCTTGGCCCGAAAGCCAATAATCATGCTCTTTTGAACGTCGGATAAATCGCTACGTTTCTGCATTACGCCAACGATTGAAATGCTTTCCGATGCCACTAGGACATCCTTTATATACACTCCACTGTAATGTGCTGCCACCTGCCTTCTGTGATTGGTTATCTCACGTTGACGTCGAAAGTAGGTGGTGGTCACATTAATGTGACTGGACTGTGTATAATAATGTGGGAACAAGTAAATGCAAGTATTTATTAATGAAAGGTATTTTATTTTGAAGAGTAGTAATAAATATCACTTTGAAAACAATAATAGCAGTTATAATGTGATCATCGTTGACTTTTTGACCGTATGTGTTTTCAACACAAAATTAAATATTATTGAATCTACAAACTCGTGGAAAAGCTACATATGGGTCTCCACAGAAGAAAACAAAAGATCAGGTTCTGGTAAGTTACAATCCTGTCTTTTGAACCGTCTGACCTTGTGCATTATTAATGTTCATAACGAAGATTTCTACTATTGAGAATTATTTTCTTATCATTTGGAAAGGCGCGGTTGATCAGAAGATGTGAGGTTAATGCGAGATATGAGGATAGTTTTATCGGAGTGAATGTATTTAGCACTGTTGATGTACTCGCTTAAGTGAATTATCACAAATCCTGTACCATTAATTAATCCCTGATTAACATTAAGATTTGTATTCGACATAATAATAACATTTTTCTTTAAAAACAATTTATGAGGTGGTAAACCAGAAGATCACGGAAATGGCTCTAGTGATTTGGATGAAATTTCATATGAAGATAACGTTTCACTTTTCAAGTTTGTAACATAATTCTTGTATTTAAATCTCAGAAACGGCTCTAACCTCATCTCGTAGAGGTTTCAGGTACCTATAAGCCTACTAATGTTAGTCATGTTTCTCTTTGGTTAGAGCAAGCAACTGTGCACTTCAAAATGTCTTGGAAGCTTTCAACAAACAACAACAAAAACAAACAAAAAAGTTTTACCTTAATCAAACTTTATTCGAAATCTTCCATATTGGACAGAAATAGAAAGATGCCGAGTGAAGATCAGTCACGCAGGTACTGTACAGATAAATAAATAAATAATATCATTGTGTCAGCTACTTTTGACAAGTAACCACCAACACCTCGGCGTGCTGAGTGGCAAACTACAGGGTTTTCGGATGAGTACCCCATTTAGGTATTTTGTCCTTTATACGATTACAAGGCTACAGTATCAATTCTACTTACAATTTCTTCTAAAGAAGCACCACATTTAATGCATATCGAGCAGAATGTTTCCCTTTCAAGTTGTTATTGCTGCTAGCCTTCAATTTATACCAGGTGTATATGCTAGGATATTTATTCAGCTTGATGAATTCAGATAATCTGATAAAGTTTCTTAAGTGACAGTTCGATCGGAAAACATTGACTATCTATCACCACAAAGACTCATGCAGAAGACTTGGAGAAAATGACGGAAATGGAATCAGGTACTGTGGTAATATTTGCTAAAGGTGAGCCTAGCGAAAATTTGAAGGACAAAAAGTTATATTTTCTGATATTCGGCATTTGCACATCTTTTATCTAGATACTCTGTTTATGATCAGTAACATCCCTGGTAGGAGTTAGTACAACCATAGAAACAAGAATTGAATTACTTGAATCAGTCATAATGAGTTATTTTGAGATTTAACACTTGAGTGTAATTTAGATTCTGGAAATTGGACTGCAGATATATATTTGGGTAATAAAATATTTGTGTAATGTGGAAAACGTTGGACACAGACACCTCAATTTTTGAAAATTATTGGCTGTGCTGCAAATGGAGAATTCACAGAGCTAAAATGGAACGATTGCAGAAAAAATTAGATATTATTGGAATATTGGTACAGAAAATTCTTTTGCGAACATTATTATCAGTAACTTTGTACTTTGAATTGAATCAGCATAACAAAAAATTTCCATGTCACTAATTTTCTTATTACGTAGGGAAACAGATCAGAACTCGCCATTTAGAAGAACAACGAAAAATATTCGTACTAATTAGTGTTGATAACAATCGAGCAAGTAACAGAATGACAAGATAGTTTTACCTTTTCAATTAGTTAATTTGTTGACCGAAGGTTAAAATTGTGAATACTTGATTTACACTTCCACCATCGTCTTCTTCTTATGGCCTGAAATTGATTTGTATATGATAGATATACAAATAAGAACTCGACGAATAAATTGATCTTCAATTTATATAAGTCTTCGAAATTGTATGTTATATCAGACAACAACCTCGAAACATTTTCCAAAGCAAAATTGAAATAATAACTTGAACAAATGTGATGTCATAAAAAAAAAAAACGTCAAGGCATTAACACATCTTGAAAATCGGCAATTAGCACATTACCTAATTAATACTTCAAGTCTTAAATCGTGTTCTGTATTATAAGATAATAGGTACAACTTCCCTTTGTTGTTCTGTTAAATCTTTATTGTTTTATGAAATTGTAAGAAATATAATAGACGTCTTTGGAAACACAGAATGAGGCTGGTAATACTGACCGTATGTAGGAGAATCTTCGGTTGCAAGCAGCAGTAACAATCACAATTATGAATTGGACAAAGCGAGACAGATATAGGCAAAATTCTTAAATGTTAACTGATTTATCTACAAATTGGATGTGATTAATTGTTTCAATCAACTCGTGACTGACGTTACTTTTGTTTTCTGGAGGTTTGAAATCCCAATTATGCAGATTAATTAGTGTTTTACACATTTCTCAGTTTCATAAATACACGAATATTACGTACAAAGCTAATGTGTATGATCTCAAAAAGAATTTTCACTAAAATATTGAGTACACAAAAACTTGGAAAAGCTGTAATTATTTTCTGTATATTTGGAAAAACATACATTATTCAATGTTCAGCGATTGTTTTCGATAAGATCCCCCATGTTGGTGAAGTATAAGCCGAAATAAACATGAATCAGTACAAGTGCTTTATTAAAATATTTAGTGTACAAACGACTTGGGAAAGGTAGAACTGTTTTCTGTAGATATGGAAACACATTTATTATTCAATGTTCAGTGATTATTTTGGATAAGATCTGCGACGTTGATGCAGTATTAGGCAAAATAAATAAGATTCAGTATACCAGACACTTACTAAATTCAGGGCTGAATCGCACAATTATTAGATCAGAATTTACTTAAACAGACGATTAATCGTAATGACAACTCTTCCTCAATTATCCTAACAAACAGGATATTATTGTAATGGTGCTCTCCAAAACAAGACTTGCCGCATTTAAGTGCTGATCAATTAAGTGCAGAATAAAACTGATAATAAAAAATGGCGAGTACAAACAAATAAGCTGATTAAACACACACTAACTATTGATTTCCAGTTAATACAGTCTGTTATTGCTTATGGAACGTGCACTTGTATCATAATGATGAGGTAGTTGATGGCACAGTAGAAGATCGGCACGAGCAGTGCGCGGTCGACTGCGAAGAGCCCCGCCGCTGTGAAGTGTATGCGAGGCCAATCGTCAGGACGAGACGGGAAGGCCGGCTCAGACCCTGGCAGAGACAGCGCCGCAGCCCGCAGCACCAACTGAGACGTCTTGCGGGACTGCCGCTCCACTGCCCAACACGACAGCGGCAACACACACAGCTTCACTGTGTCACACAGCAGTATCACGGCGAAGGTGGGCGCAAACGTAGATGGCAGCACCATATTTCCTAGCTGCCACTCATTCACAGAAAACAAAATCAAAAATACAGTTGTGAACTTAGCCATAAAACATTCCATAAAGTACAGCAGCATGACTATTCCGAAACGGCGTTGTAATTTTGAGCCTTTTGGTGCAGCTTAAGGCAGGCGTTGTGGATAGCAGATACTGTTGGACCTCCGACGAGTCGAGCAGACACTCCTAGGAGGATGAAAGACAGCTCCGTCTCTCGTGGTGAAACCAATGAACGAGCCAGCTGAGTATTCAACACTCGCAAATGGAGCCACAGTCCGAGAACCGAGTACAAAGCCATGGTAACGATACACGTCACCGTAGAGCAAACAATAATCCAGGCAATTTTTACTAAAATCCTACTCAAACTGGTACCATAAACATTGATGTAAATTACTATTAGATATTCTGCTTGTGAAGCGAATGCATACACAATAGCAAAGCACAGTGTCAACTTTCGGCGAAAATAATAATTACTTCCGTCATCAACCAGTTGAAGGATCTCGCGAGTCACCTTATTTTGTTTCACTGTGCTAAGATACATCATTAAGCCTCCAAGAGCGTTTACTAAAATGCAGGCAGTTGTTGCGTTCTTAAAACCTAATAATATACCACCTGAAGTTAATGTTGCATCATAGTAGTAGAACATAAGACCTATAGCTGCAATGTTAATAGTAAGCACAAAGAACAGGTGCATTTGGCACTTATTTGTTACAGTCACACGCATTATACTTTTGAAAGTCGTCACTCGTCTTATATCCATTGTTTTCGCTAAATTAACAGTGTACAAAGGGAAACTCCGATTTTTTAAATTTTATTATTCCATCCAAGATGTTCTTGAATACCAACTGACTAGGGATATTTATTGGCTAACATCAATGTCTATAATGTGCTACAGTACCGAACTCATTATTGAGCCTAGCCGCGGCAGCCATATTTCACCTGTCACAGTCGCGTCCTTATCTCTGTCTCTATCTCCCTGTTTATCGTTTTCTTAAGAACTCTTTTGTGTCGTTGGAATTACCTAAACCGAAAAAAAACATTATTCATCATACTGTATGTTCAAATAATGCATATATTATTCCTTCTAAAGCATCAGAAGATACCGTATTTTACTATTAAAACAGTCTAACTTGTTCCGGTAGCTACTTTTGCAAATCGTAAAATTTCAGTTTCGATGCACTCGCTGTTAATTAATTTGGTAATCGTTTTATGTAAAACCCATGTGTCGAAATATGAAGCTATATTTTATATGTAAGCCGGTTGAACAAGGTTGCAAGAAACTTTAAATTACAGAAACACAATACACAGTACAAAATCGCATTAGTACGTCCTCTAAATAAGCAATAATTTGCCAATACTGACTTCAACCTTAATATTTTCTGAAGAATATTGTTCATAAATTTTTTTTCTACAACTTACTAATTACTTTGTTCCAAATTTCACTTGGCTTCTCATATTACGTAATACATTCAATTTCTTACAAAGCATTATATTAGTTGTAGCAGATTCTTTTCTAACTCTTAGAAAAGTTCCTTGGATAAAAAAAATTGGTGTGATGTATCTTTTTAAGCTATGTCACAATATATATCTGCATATAGTTTAATGAAAACTGTGAAGAACAACTAAATGTATTACTGGAAGAAATAAACGATTATATTCGTATGCTATAACTAACAAACAGCTATTTTCTTAGATTGATTCTTGGCTGTCCGGGTGGCGCCGCGTCATGTTTCTTGAAACCGACGTTTCGACCCTCATTCTGGGGTCTTCTTCCAGGGCAGAACGTCGGTTTCAAGAAACATGACGCGGTGCCACCCGGACAGCCAAGAAGTTACTGTGCCGTTTACAACTTGAAAATTAACATTATCCAACTTTAACTTCATTGCAGTCGTAAAGGATCAGCATGTTAAACTGACTGACGTGTGACTTTACGGCACTGAAAACCAATGTCCACTCATCACGCAACCTACGGCGAATACTAATACCTTCATAATGATAGTTCTTTTAAACTGCAGACCCATAAAATCTGTATCAAATGTGAGAGTTCGTCGTCATTGTGTGCCTCCTCTATAATACAGCTCTGGAAGAAAACACAGTCGATATTTCTATTCACCATTTGCAACATACAGTTATATTTCTTGGTACATAGAGTTTCTCGAAACGTGACCCTTTTTCAAGATTCACATAATACTATTCGTATGTATTGAGATGCGTATTTATCGCTTATTGGCTGCTTTCTTAGATGTTTTCTTGTTGTAGAGATCATGGCCATGCACGGAGCTGATAGCTGGGGATATGTCTCCCTAGAGTAACAATGATCTGGCTGTGTGACTCTTCGAATTTCCTATAAGGTTATGCTGCTGGTATTTTATAGAAGGAACGGGACGGCTGTGGATTTATGGAGATGTTTTAAAGGGAATCATCCTGGGAAGAGCACGCACGAACAAACAGTTCTGATAAAACAAGAAACAAGCTTGACGATAGAGTGGGCAAGCAACTGATAGATTGGCCCAGTGGGTGTATGCGTTGTATGAGCATTGGTAACGGTGGGAACATATTAACCGTTTATGTAATATCTTTTTATTTTAATCTGCTTAACGTCTCTTAATAGCGAGGTGTTTAGAGACGGGAAAGGATGGAGGGCAAGGAATGGGAAGGAATTCGGCCATGTCCTTTTGAAGGAAGCATCCCGGCATTCACCTCGAGTGATTTGGGGAAACCATGGAAAACCCAAAAGTGGATGCCCGGACGGGGATTTGAACCTGCCGTCCTCCCGAATGCGAGGCCAGAACGCTAACCGTTACACCACCACCCTCGGTATATGTAATATCTTTCTCTGCTCCGCAAGCCGAGGGTCGCCGGTTCGAATGCGGCCGCGGGCATGGATGTTTAAGTGTTGTGTGTCTGTGTGAATTTCCTGTCCGTTCTGTGGTGTCCATACTTAGAAGATACAATATATAAACACTGGATGACGACTGATTCACTGGAAGCTAAAATAATCACATTGAGCTGGCTGTATGGCCTCAGCTGCCGAAAGCCATAAAAAAAAAAAAAAAAAAAAAAAAAAAAAAAATATCTTTCTCTTCAATTGCGACACTAAATCGTGTTGATGAAAGTAAATTTTGCATTGGGTGCTTGACAGAAAATAACGGAACCCATTAGTGGTTGAATTTTCTAATGCACAGAGTAATCGGGAACTTACAACTATCAATCGTAACACAGTGTCGCCAATCTCTCCACATACCAACGAATAATAATGTTTTTCTTCGTTCCACACTCGTGAAGAGCCATAGTGCCTCATAATCACTAACTTTCCAAAATCATTTTTATTATTAATTTACTATTATTATTATTGAATTATGAAGCGACTAGATGACCCGTATGAAAATTTCGCGAGTACGATGAACAGTAAGATTGATGGCTTATAGTAGAACGAAAGAAGAATCACTTCATTTGTATTAATTGTTTACTTGTTTAGTGTAAGAGGTACGTAACAAAGTCAATGCCAGCGGAGCAGTTTACTAATATCTCTGTGATTTGTGCTGCTGCTATCTAGCGGCTTGCCCCTGAACTGTCTCATACGCGCGACTTTCACAGTTGTTCAAGGAACAATTTCCGAAAAATTTAGTTCTTAATTTATAATGTTGCCTATGTGGAGACCTTAATCTTTTAAATGATACCTCATCTATCGATTTCGGTTGGGTATCAAGGGAGATAAATGGCCCATTAAAAAAAACACGTTATGTAAATAATTGTTCTTGTTCCCTTTAAGGGTAAAATTCTTTTATTAAAATATGTTGTGACCACAGCGGTGTCCTTTTATCTATTTCTGATAGAAATCGATGGTGATAAACGGCTCGTGACACAAAAACGCGTTGTATAAATAGTGATACTTTTGCCTTTAAAGGGTCGATTTCCGAAAGATTCCTTTCTTAATATATGATGTCACGATAGGGGAGATCTTAATGTTTAAAAGGTTTCTTCATTTATCGATTTCGATTAAGAATACAAGGAGATAAATGGTTCGTGACAGAAAAAACTGAATTTTAGAAATATATACGGTTTTGCCCTTTAAGGGTCGAAATTGGAAAAATTACTTTCCTAAGATATGATGTGATACCTTAATCTAAAATGTTACCTCATTTATCGATTTCGACTAGGTAACTTCTTCTTCTTCTGGTCCCTATCCGTTCCGGATGTCGGCATCCACCTTGGCTGTCTCGTCTCTGCTGGTTGATGCTCGGATTAACTCCGTAGTTGTCTTGGAGGTCCATGTTCTCAGATCTTTTAACCAAGAAATTCTTCTTCTACCAGCACTTCTCTTTCCTGGTATTTTTCCCTGGAGAACAGATTGCAGGAGTTCATAGTGGCTATTATTCCTCATGATGTGACCAACGTACAGAAGCTTTGGTGTTTTTATGGTATGAAGGAAAATAATGGCCTGTGACACAAAAAAAGTTATAGAAATAAATAATATATATGATTTTTAATTATAAATATCCTGAATAACTGTATGAATGTTTGTAACTTGATTTGTAATATTGTTTGGTTTTCACAGTCCGTAGTTTGTTTAGTAGCCGGGGTAGCGTAGTGTTGTTATCTGAATTGTGCAACTCTCGTTGGCGCCGGCATTGTGGATGGCTGGGTGCGAGGCAGTGTGCGTGTCGCGTCCCTCTTAGATGGTTGTGTGTCGAGTGCTGTCTATTCCTATGGAAATGTAACACAACCGTCTTAACATTTGTATCAGTGAATAATATCAACTAAAATTAATAATATCTCGACCAAAACAATTTTTGTTTTTATTCCTACACTAAAACAAAATACCTCTCCAATTTGTTTATCTGAGCTAACGGCTTGCATGTGTTGAAAGAGTATAATTTGGGCCAACCTCCTTTAAACAACACGCCGTCATCCAATATCAGGAAAGAGCACATGTGGCTGCCACTTCAAGATATGCTACATATGGCGAATCTCTCAGGAAAAATCACAATACGACATACTGCAGATTTTTCGTAATCTAGACAATAATGATTAAAATCGCCAAAGTCGCAACTAAATTGGTTCCGTAATTTAAGGGTGATGTCTGGACAAACGGTCAGATATAGGCAGCCCGTTTAAACATTTGTATTGGTATACACAGCGAACAATATGGATTGTACTCAGTCCTATCAAGAGTCGAACAAATAGAAGATTGGCGAGATAATTCAACTAGTTGAGTTAGATAACTCGTTCACCGCAGATTAGTGATTTACACTTCCATCAAAATATTATTCTTAAGGTCTGATAATTACCTTGATTTGCTAGAACTGCAAGCTTGCTACAAATAACAAATTTACGAACGATTTAACTTAAATTTTGTGAAATCTTCGAAGCTGAGTGCTACATCAAACAATAATCTCAAAAAGAGTTTCCAAAGTACACTGAAGATCATAACTTTACAAATTAAGTCTCAAAACGAATCAAGGAACTGATAAAGAACATCTTGCAAAGCGCCACGTAGTGTAACACAACTACTAAACTGCACACCAAGATGAGACAAAGGATGCACTTTTTGTCCTATTAATTGTTTTCTATCAATCTTGATGTTGCATATTTCGTGAAATTCGAAGCGCTTTAACCGACATATTTTATAAACAGAGAATAAGGTTGTTAGTATTTACCACACAAATAGGAGATTTTTTCGTCGCCAACGGCAAGATCAGTAAGAATGTTAAATCAGCTACAGCTAGAAAGAAACAAAAGTAACAAAAGAAATATCAAATTGATACAGTGTCTTTAATTCTGCCATAGACAAAGTGATTAATTTTTTTCTAAATATTTATCATTAATTAATACTATAAAGAATTATGTTAATTAATGTATAAAGTTAAATTAACCGAGAATTTTTTGTTCATTTTTTAGACAAACATAAGATTTATTTGTTTGATCCTATTTTTGTAGTTTAAATAATTAGCAAAACGAAGTCTGATTGCTAATCGCCTTCAGTATTGTTCCTTATATACATCCATTACAGGAATTAAGAAGATGAAACTAAAGTAAATTATTCTCAATTGAGTAAGGGAGGAAACGACTTATATTAATAACACATAAAATTCCTTGCAGTATAGTTTTGAAATCAAACAAAGCAAAATATATTCGCAAAAATCACAATCTTTATCTTCGAAATGCACTAAACCTTTATAACAATCTATTAGTAATAAAAGTTAATTGAACCAGTATGAAAATAATTATTAAAATAAATTATTTAGAAGCTTTTTAGAAGTACTTTGAATGCAATACTTATTGTTTCTTTGAATGATTCATTAAGGCTGATAAATGATTATTTGTTGTGTGATATGATTTATTGGATTGGGGTGACAAAAACGGTTGAAGATTACAAGCCGATTACTTTGACATCACTGATAAGCAAAATGGTGGTGAGATTGATATGCATCTATATCAGAAATGTCTGTATGGAAAAAAACTAGTATGCAGAACATGGTTTTAGGCAAGGATATTCTTGTGAATCTCAGATGGTGGGCTACATGCCAGATACTTCAGATGAATTGTACAAGGGAGGCCAAGTTCGTAATGTACCAACAGATCTTTCTAAGGCATTTGACAGAGTGAGCCATAAAATGGTTTTAAATAAACTGAAAGCTATTGAACAGAATGCGAAAGTTACTTGCTGGGTAGAGTAAATCTTAAAAACCAGAAAGCAAAGTGTTAGATTAGGAAATACGTTATCAAAAGAGGTGGACGTAAATGTGGGAGTGCCACATGGTAGTGTATTAGGACTGTTGCTGTTAATTATTCTAATGAATGATTATGATTACGTTGTTTGTAAATGTCATAATGGTATATTATAGGATCAAAACACGAGAAGACAGTGAACAACTCCAGGATGACCTGGATAGAATATCTAAATGGGTAGGTCAGCATGGAATGAGGAAAAATGCCAGGAACAGTCAGCTTCACAGGTTCACAGATAAAAAAGTTGAAGATTATTTATGACCATAGGGTGGGGCCAGAATTGCTTTTTGAAGGCTTGAAGTATAAACATCTTCGCGTAACTTGCAAATCTGGTTGTAGGCCATCTTCCGCAGTTGTTGGATAATAGATTATAAATCAAAATTCCGTCTGGAACAACTGTTGATGTTACTGTTTTCTTTATTTCCATAAGCGTTTCGACCTTATGGTGTGGGGCATCATCAGTGGCTGTGAATTTATTTTTACATGTGATATGTTACATTTGACAGAGGAATTATAAATACAAAGGAGTAATTAGATGACGAAGGGAATTGCCACCGGAGGGTGTGCTCCATTGCAATTAAATTATTATTGATAATAATAATGAATAAAACAATAATTTTGACCATACAAATAGTGCAAAACAAAGAGGTGTCATTATTTCCTGTAAATGTTTGTTAAAACATGCGTTATTCATTGCTCGTTGATTAGTCTGGCAAAGATCTAAATATTTGTATCTGTCATACTATTGTTAATGCAGTATTAACTGGAAACAATACTTGTCCATTTAACAGATGAGACGTGATAAATCAGCGCGGAATTTGCTATCTTTGAATCGTAATTTCCACAGACTGGAGGTTAATCATTATGACAATTCATCCTTAATGTGGCAAGAAACACGATATTATTATTAACGAACTAACAGATGCCATGAGAAAACTCCGCTACTAAAATACCCTATTTTAGATTCATAATTCGCACAAAGCTCTATAAGGTTCACCATTTCAACAAATATATATTAATTATCTTAATTAACATGATATCATCTTAATGGGGCACTACAAAACAACTACATGCCGCACCTGAGTACTGCACTATTAGCTCAAATAACTGAGAGTTAAAAGCTGAAGATCAAGTAAGAACAACCTTCGAGACATTAACCGTTCAGAGACGAAGCGAGCATAGCCGCTGAAAGGGAAATTTTAAAGGAGACATTCCTGGCCAACGGCTACAGCCTTGACGTCATCAATAAGGCCACCACAAGGCTTGCACCTCGAGCACCACCCTGTGCTCCGACATCGGAAGTTGAAGCCAGAAGACAAACAGACGGACCCACGGCAGTATTACCCTACGTCTACGGCGGCCGTCTTTTAAAGAAGAAAAATATCCGCCCAATATACAGAGCGCCTTGGAAGATTTCTGATGTGCTTTTAAAAATTAAAGACCAGAGGGAGAAGTTGCAGACAGCGGGCGTATACCAGATACCCTGTAGCTGTGGCCAAGTGTATATCGGCGAAACTGGACGGACAGTCAAGGAAAGACTGTGTGAACACATGAGACATCTTAAAAATAACGACGTCAGCAAATCAGCTGTAGCACAACCTTCTGCTGACAGTGGGAACGCAATTTTATTCAGTGACACCAGTGTATTGGTTCAAGAAAGCGGATAGTGGCCCCGGCGTGTCAGAGAAGCGTTGGAAATCAAAAAAAGACCAGATAATATGAACGCGGACGGCGGGCTACAACTTGACCAAATATGGTCATGCTTGATCAGGAAAACGAGGGACGCAGGCCCCCATCGGACCGGCCACGCTGGCGGCGGTAGTTCCAATGACGTCACTCCAAAAGATAAGCTCGTTGTTCGGGAGCTATATATAGGCGGCAGCAGTTCCAGCCGTGACAGTACACTGAAGAAGGTGTAACCACCCCTTCTCACATTACAGTAAAACTAATTACTGTGTGAGGCTAATGCATTTGGGAGGTTATATCCAGTTTTGTACGCTCAAAAGGGCGTACTGGGAGGATTAGCTCCAAAATGTTAATTAATAAAGGAACAATTCGGCTCCAAGAATATCTTTTCTTGGAAACCCGGCCCGTAATGTTAAGTGCAACGGTTTTAATAACTTTTATAGGTCTGGCAACGACTAAATGAAAAGCGATAGTATACTTCACCTTTAATATCGCAACTTTAACACCGTATTCCAAACTTCACCAATTAATACATTTCTCTCCTAAAATTACACCACAGCACACTTCACGCCAAGACTTTTTATGTGCTTGCTTATGCACGTCACTCCTTTTCTCTGACACTCCAAAGACCATAATACTGCCTCTCTGACTCATGGAGGAAGGAATAATATGGAGACGACGCAAGAGACCTTTACCACGCATGGGAGTAAAGCAGGCCGGGGGAGGAGTGGGGGGGCATGGCCGGAGTGGTGGGGGCTTGACCGCTTCCCAACAAACACGGGGAATATGTACAAACACCTCAATGGGACTCTAGTATAAACGTGACGCCGAAATCTGGTGATGGATTATTATGTAACTCGATGAGACAAATAAAAATGAAGAATAAAATTTTTTGATATCCTGCTTAGTTTTCGAGATATTCTGTCTCAAATGTGAAATGGTTTTGGTTGAAATTCAGAAGAAAACATTATTCAAAGTCAAATTTTATGATGAATTTTTATTTAAAAAGACGAGACAAATAAAAAATAAAGAGTAAAATTTTTCGATATTTCACCTAGTTCTCGAGATATACTGTCTCAAAAGTGAGGTTTCTTAAGTTGAAATGCAGAAGAAAAATTTCGCAAAAGTCAAATTTAATGATGGATTCTTATGTAACACGACGAAAAAACTTGATAATAAGGAATAAATGTTTTCGATATCTTGCTTAGTTTGGGGGATATACAACATCCAAATTGAGGGGTTTAGGTTTGGATGCAGGCTGGACCAAAAATTAATTCTGTCAAAGCCACAATGATTACATGGTTGACATGCAGAATGGATATTTCAGTTTTATTACTACCACTTGTGGTTAGTCTGAAATGTGTCCTAGACCAGAAAAAAAGTAAGAGGACCACTCTAGGGATGAGCAACCCAGACATTTTGTAGGCTGGTACCAGAAATAAAATGTTTATTCAGTCACCTTAATGAACATTCTCTTGATCAAGATGTGTTGTCTAATTTCACAGCCCTACTTATTAGGAAAATTGTAAAAAAAATATCTCTCAGTTAGATTTAGATACGGGGGGGGGGGGGGGGAGAATGTTGTACAAAAAAAAAGAGACTAAATTAGAAACTCATTCCCCAAATTGATTTTGTTCAAAAGCCAATAACTTCTTTAGTTATGAAGCCCATTTTTATTTCTGCATGAACCTGTTTCGACATAAATAGATGAGAAAGATTTCAAAATCGGTAAAAATAGGTATACACGTATTTACAAACAGAAACAAGTCTTATATGAAGCTTTAAAAATAACCTAAGTCAATGGCCTGAAATAGCTATTTAAAAAATTAATAAAACTCACAGCTTCTCACATAACAGTTAATTTCATCATCCATTGTCAGTATAATCAGCAACGTGACGAAAGAAATCGTAATAGTAAATTCACTGAATCGCGAAGTAAAACACGCCCCTTTAAATCTCATTTTAAACACTCGTTAAAAAATAATGCTAGTCTATTATGTGCAAAATAGCAAGGTTTGTTGATTTTCTACACTACACCAAGAAAAAATTGAGAACAAAGTCATCCCATTGAGAGCTATGACTAAATATTTATAGACGTGCTGCAAAGTTTGCGGTGTCTACCGCTCACTTCAACAACGATAATTACAATTCAACTTACTTATGAAATGATATTCCAGGTTCTTTCCTGTCTGGCCTATTTGTGCAACCGTACGCAACACAAGCTGGCATTTTTAAACACTTATACACAATACTAAATGTAATAATCACTGCATCTACCACAATGTGAACACCTTAATTGTTGGGAAGCGCCATATGGTCGCTGCCGGTGCTGCCACCATGCGGGAGAGTTTAGTGCTTGCTTCACCGATTTAATGTCACTTCTCCTCCATATAATTCCTTCCTCCATGCTCTGACTCTCCAAAGACAATACTAATCCTACCTAAACCTAAGAGCTTACAACTACCCAAGTACAATATTAAAAGCGTCTGTGGAACTCGTTATATTTACAATTTCATAGTATTTACATTTTTAATTATTAATCATTATTTAATACCAAGATATAATTAATAATATATATATATATAGATTGGAGACTAAAGGTTGCAAAGGCCACAAAATGATGGCCGAAACGTTAGGTTTCGACAAATTTACGCGGTTCAACCCGGACAACCAAGATTACAACCTTCGAGACTATTATACATATTAGTTCTCTAAATTTTGGATTTCCGTTTGATGAAATGGGTGGCTGGTTATGAAAAATTCAGTTGTATCAGTATGACTAGGTAGATGATGCCGGAGTTGAAAAGCGATAGAAGCAACGCCCAGTCGACTGCGAAGAGCCCCGCTGCTGTGAAGTGTATGTGAGGCCAATCGTAGAGGCGTGACGGGAAGTCCAGCTCAGTCCCTGGCCGTGACAGCGCCGCAGCCCAACACGACAGCGGCCACACACACAGCTTTACTGTGTCGTACATTAGTATCACGGCGAAGGTGGGCGTAAACGTAGATTGAAGCACCATATTTCCCAGGTACCACGGCGTTGTAACAGTTGAGCCTTTTGGTGCAGCTCAAGGCAGTCGTTGTGGGGAGCAGATACTGTTGGACCTCCGACGAGTCGAGCAGACACTCCAAGGAGGATGAAAGACAGCTCCGTCTCTCGTGGTGAAACCAATGAACGAGCCAACTGGGCATTTAACATTCGCAAATGGATCCAAAGTTCAAGAACCGTGTACAAAGCCGTGGTAACGAGCCACGTCACCGTAGAGCAAACAATACTCCATGCAGTTTTGACTAAAATCCTATTCAAACTGGTGCCATAAACATTGATGTAAGCAACTGTTAGATATTCTGTTTCTGAAGCGTATTCATATACAAGAGCAACGCATAGTATCAACTTCCGGGCACAATAATATACACTTTTGTCGTTAACTAGTTCATGCATCTCTCCACCCGCCTGGTTTTGTTTCACTGTGCGAAGATACATCAGTAAAACTCCAAGAGCGTTCACTAAAATAAGCCTGTTGTTGCCTGCTTAACATCTAATAATATACCACCTGAAGTCAATGTTCCATCATGAAAGTAGAACACAAAAAATATATCAGCAATGTTAACAGCAAGCACAGAGAACTGATTGATTCCGCACTTATTAGCTCAACCGCACGCATTAGATTTTTAAAAGTAGTTTCTCGTTGGATCTTCATTGTTTTCAGTTAATTAACCTCTTACACAGAGAAATTGCGTTCTGTAATGATTTTATTATTTCGTCCAAGATGTAGTTGAAGATTAACTGCCTAATAGTGTTTACTGGCTGACATCAAATCATAAACTGCTCTGCGGGCCTTGAACTGCCGATACGAGTCTAGGCATGCGTCAGCTGTCACAGCCGCGTCTTTATCTCTGTTGGCATCTTCACTGTTACATTGGTTACTCACCAAATGTTTTGTATCGCTGCAGTTACCTACAGCGAAAAACACGATATATGTTCAGATATTTGGAATATGACTATTTCAAAAGCAGTCAAACGGTTCGGTAATTGGTAAGTAACTCAGTCTGGGTTATTCCAGTACTTACGTTTACCAGTCGAAAAATCCAATTTTCAATCATTTTCTATTATTTAACCTAATATTCGGTTTACTTACAGCTCATTTGTGGAAATATGTAGCATTATTGATTTATGTTATATTGCTAAATCAATTAAATTCAACTTTAAACACACAATTCACATTTTCAAAAACGAATTTACACTTCTAGATAAACAATGCTTTGCGCACCACTGGGATTTTTTTTAAAAAAATCAGTTACTAGGTAACTTCTCAAACTGTAAAAACTAATATAACTAACGTGTAATAGAAATGTTTAATTTCCTTGTACTTTCAGATTTGAGATGTAAAGGAATTAAAGATTTTGTTTAAAACTCAACTTAGACCCTCGACTTAGAGAATACATTCAGTTTCCTACAAAGCATCATGTCAGTTGTGTTAAATTCTTTTCTAACATGTGACAAAATTACCTTAGTGATTACGCATTCTTCTTAGCTATATCATAACTAACTTAACAGGTTTGACATTCTGTATGTACGCTTTGATTAAAATTGTGAGGAAGAATTGAATGTATTAGCTTGAAGAATTGAACAATTATATTCGTGTTCTGGAATAAAGATTTTTTTTCGTAGTTACTGAGCTGTTGACAATGGCTGATACAACCTGACTGCAAACATTTTCTAACGTTAACTTAATAGCAGTTGTAAGGACTCGGCATATTGGTTTATTTGGTTTATCTTATGAATAACAATGTATTCTTATCATGAAGCCTATGACGAATTCTAATCCCTTTATAATGGTAGTGAGTGTAAATTGTTTATGAAAATTAGAATTAGCCATATAAAATGTGAAAGTTCTATATTATTCTTAAATAAAAATATTGAATATCCTGCATCTCCTCTACAACTCCACTCCGGAAGAAAATTCTTCTAACCTGAAAGTTTTTCAAGCACTGGTAAGTGCGCAGCAAGTTAAACTGACTGTGATGTGGTTTTGTATTACGAAAAAACAACCTCTCTATTCATTACACAGTCCATGAGCAATAGTAATGCCTTCATAACTGTATTTCTTTTAAACTGTAGCCAAAGATTCAAAAACCTTTCAAAGCTGGAGAAGATGAACACGCCATAATACATAGAGTTAAAATTCTTACTGGAGAAAGAATGCCAGTGAGGCTGGAGGCCAAATTGCCTTCACAGAATTTGGTTTTAAAATATATTAAATGTGAAAGTATGTGTATAGGGATATTGGCCACTGGAGCATATGCTTGTTGCGGTTAGATTAAAAAAAAAGTATAACAGAACGAGAAGATATGGAGCAAATCTACTGCTTAGTTATTATTTAAGTAATTACTGATTTCTCCTGTAATATTATTATTATTAATTTAATTGCGATGGAGAACACGTTCCGGTGGCAGTTCCCTGTACTCCAATTACCACTTTGTTATTTTATTTTATTATCTTATATAATTTTAATGTTAAATTCCTCTCTCGTCTATTTTTGCGATTTATAAATTTTAAATTATACTGCTTGTACCTTAACTTTTATAATACTTAAGGTTCTCATACATATTTCTTCAGATTAGTATCAGTTAATCCACTGACCACGCTACGCTTACTATATGAAACATTTGTAGTTAAGAGAGATTACAAAATGTTAATTACTTTTAGAGTGAAAGAATTATAGGTTTAGCGACTATTTGGTGCTGTAATTTGAGTAATGATGATTACCATGAAGAAGAATTTTTTTTAAAGTGAAGTTTATTGCATTACAGAATTTTGCCTAGTAGTTATTACACCTAAATGCTCAACAAATTCATATTTCTTCAATAAACGGTAGCAAACACATTCCTTATAATGTAATTAAATTATGACTTCACATATTCAGTTGACTAGTGTAATCTTCTGACCACAAAAAACAAACTAATGAAACTATTCAAGGAGAAAATCTTTAAATGAATTCAACTATTTCAGAATTGTCTCTGGAACATGAAGTATGTTCATTCTAATGGCAATACTGCCAAAATAATTACAGGAAACATTATAAAACAATGAACTGCTGCTCTCAACGAAACAATTAAAAGAAATATTAGATTATTATACAAATTTTCATAATATGGTACAAAACACGAAAAATTAATTAGAGGAAAATCTGAAATGGTCAGCTAATTAGATACGCAAATAAAAAACAAAAGATCAATTATGAATATAAAGTGGGGAAAGAATTTTTTGCTGAAGACTTGAAATGTAAATATCTTGGCATTACATTTGATAGCATGCTTAACTGGGCAGGACACATTGGACAGGTGGTAGGAAAAGGTTTCAAAATTCTGCACTTGTTGGAGAGAGTAATGAGGGGATGCACGAGAGAAGTAAAGGAATTGGGTTACAAAACTTTGGTCAGACCATTGCTCGAATATGGTAGTGTAGTATGGGACCCACATTTTGAGTATCTAATACAGGAGTTGGAGAGGGTGCAAAGAAGGGCTGCTAGATTTGTTTCTGGGAATTATCGCAGAATGCAATCAGTGAAAGATATTATAAACACTTTAATTTTAATTTTAGATTTCCACCGAACAGAATCAACTATAAATGTAACTGTATCAGTATGACGAGGTAGCCGATAGCAGAGTTGAAGATGGTCACGAGCAGCCCACGGTCGACCGCGAAGAGCCCACCTGCTGTGAAGTGTATGCGAGGCCAGTCGTCAGGCTGAAACGGAAAGTCCGGTTCAGCCCCTGGCCGAGACAGCGCCGCAGCCCGCAGCACCAACTGTGACGCCTTGCGGGACTCGCGCTCCACTTCAAAACACGAGAGCGGCAGCACGCACAGCTTGACTGCGCCGCACAGTAGTATCAAAGCAAAGATAGGCGCATGCTCCGATTCCAGCTTCGTATTCCCCAGCTGCCACCCATTCGTAGTAACCACAACGAGAAATGCCATACCGAACATACCCACAAAACATTCCACAAAATGTAACACCATTACGATACCGTAGCGGTGTTCCAGCAGTTGTGCCTTCTGGTGCAGCTTGAGGTACGCTTCGTGGAGAGAAGAGACTGTTGGTCCTCCGACGAGTCGAGCAGACACTCCGAGGAGGACCGAAGACAGCTCCACATCTCGTGGTGAAACCAATGAATGAGCCAGTTGGGCATTTACCACTCGTAAATGAGCCCACAGTCGTAGAACTGAATACTCTGCCATGCTGACGAGCCAAGTGACCGTCAACCAAACAATAACCCACGCATTAGCATCGAAAAAACCGTGGAAACTGAAATAGATTGCAAGATATGCTGTTTCTGAAACAAAGCCATGTACTAAGGCAACACTGAGAGCCAACTTCCTGCAAGAATAATATCTAGTTTGGCCGTCAAACAGTTCAGGAATCTCAATATCTGCGTCGTTTTGTGGCGTCATTGTGGTGAGATACATCAGTAATCCTCCAAGAGCGTTCATACCAACACATGCAGTTGCTACAATACTGGGAACGGAAAATATCCCAAGTGAAGTCAGTATCATGTGGTTATTGTACAACGAAAAAGCTATAGCAATAACGTTGATAGTAAACAGGATGTACAGATGAATTCTGGTTTTCCTTGCTACGATCGCTTGTATCGCTTTCACGAAGCAGGACTCTGGTTTGACATCCATTGTTTCGATTTAACTAAACTTCTGCACTCTCAGACTGGTTGTTATAAACTATTGGTTCCGTTATTCTACCAGAAGCAATACCGCTTAGCGAGTGGCAAATGTTGAAGGTTTTCACTGGCCTACTATCCTGCGTGACAAGAACTGTCCGTATCGAGCAGAACAACCGTAGCTATATGTCACCTGTCACACTTTTTCCGATCTATACTCTTATCTTAGCATTTAAATTGTCTCCTTGTCAAATGTTCCATAAGTCTTCTGGCAGCTACAGCGACAAACACATTACTCAACCGGTTTTTCACGGGGAAGCTGTTTTCTTTTAGAAGCTGCTTTGTCTCAATCAGTAAAATAAGTAACGGCGTTTAAGTAATAATCATTTTAAATTAAATAATTAGAAAGATTCGTAATTTGTTGATGAATTTATCTTAAAACAATTTAAATTCAGTTTTATTTATTGTATTTGGCAATAAGAACACATTAAATTATTCTGTAAAGCTATGCAGTCTTAATATTTTACAGAAACTGGAAGAACAAATAACCGGAAAATTAAACAAATACACTAAACTCCTTTAAATTTTCGTCTATGTAAATTCTACTTCAGATAACATTCATATCCACATGAAAATTTTCGAATGTTCTTTTGCCATGGGAATTTAGCTGATGACTAGACAAAAAAATGAATAATTGTATTTACTATCCGATATTGCAAAACATTTCCATTTGTTTCCGGATTTCCGATAAAAAAAACATTTTTTTAAGAAAATCTATGGCCACAGGGAATAATGTTTTGTACGGTTATTAAAGATTTTTCAAAAAAAAAATATTTATTGTAAATTTCTTAAATAGCTGATTTTATTCAACATTTTTGTGCAAAAATAGCATTACGTTAGATGTGACATTTCTTTTCTAAATCATAAAAAATTTACTTATTGTGTATACCTGAACATAGTGTCTAAAGCATAATTCTTTACTTCTGGCGTATTCCGCATAATATAGATGTAGTTTGACGTAAAATGGTGATGTGTAATAGGAATTATTAATTTAAAGAATTGAACTACATTGTGTTTCTTCCAAAATTAAATTAAAATTTATTTCAATATACTTGTGCCTTCTTTGGATCTTACGCGGGAAAAACTAAGAGATTACTCTCTCACTTTATTTTATACTAGCCAGAGTACCAAGGTTGAGATTGGTTTGCGCATACATAGAGGCATAATTTGAATATATGTGTATCAAATTCTCCCCAGTCTTTCGGAAGAAATAAAAAGATTTTTTTTTAGAAAGTTCGCTAGATATCGCTACTGGCCAAAGGAGGGGAGGGGGAAGGGAGGCTGGTTCGGGGAGTTGTCATTGGGGGGGTTAGATAAAAGAATATTGTTTCCAATTTGTAACCAATTTTTTCATGAATATAATTCTACAGTGACGAAGACCATTAACACGTGGAACATGAGGCGTAATACAATACCCAATGTCCGCAATGAAGAAGTCTCATTGTGATCTTACTTAAATGAGTGCCCGAGCGTGGTAGGTGAACGATAACGCTCCGGTCTCGCATTCGGGAGCAATATGGTTTCGAATCCTCCTCAACATCCAGGTCTGCGTTTTCCATGGGTTCACCAGATCACTCCAGACAAATTCTGGGATGGTTCCGTCAAAAGGCCATGGTTGAATTCATATCAGTTCCTCACCCCAGTCATTTTCTCCGCCTCTAATGACCCTTTACGTCGACGAGGCGTTAAGTCAGTAATATAAACAAAAAAACACAAAACACACAAACAAAAAACAAATAATCAGTGGAACGTGACGTTAAAAAATTCTGAGATTATGTTTGCATTTACTGCTCCAGTGCCAGGTCACTTAGAATAAGAAGCAGATATAAGTTAGCAGCCACTTGTGGAACCAGCTAGGTAAAACTCTGACGTCACGAGGTTTTAACGGCTAGCCTGGCTTACAGGGCGGTAGACAGAAAATCTGCAAAAAAGAAATCTTGACCTTTGGGAGATTGGGGTAGGCTAATGTCTCTGGGTTTTTTTTAACACAAAGCCCATAAAGCAAAGGTGGCATACCAGAGCCCATCAAGGGTGATACCGCCGTCTACAGTTTGGTCGAAGAAGGAAGCGAGCACTGGTTATCGATCTTTGTGTACCGTTGGGTAAGAAGGCATAAAAGCTCTTTCCGATTTAGGATCGCTGCATTGTGTAGCTCAGATCTAAGTACCCAGTATGTAATCATAATCTGCAGCTTCAGACCAGGATTTGTTTAGCTTAACAATAGTAAATTAGTATTTTTATAAAAGTGGAACGATGGATGACTGCCTGAAAGTCACCGAGGCCTCAGTTCAGCTACCAGATGAAATAAGCCAATTTGTTTTATTTGTCTCTTTCTGATTATTATTATTATTATTTTTTTTTGTTTTTGTTATTTTTTTGTTTTTTTTTCTCTCACACATGTTTAATGTTCTGTGTAGTTAACTTCTTCTGTTGAGATATATTAAGGCTAACACTTCATGGCATGGTTGTATCTTGCTTAAGAAACCTGTAAAGATAATGTTAGCATTTGCAAGATGTTTTGTAGAGAGTATTTTCGTCCATTCATACAGCGATTCGTATCCGGTAAGTTACATTAAATTTAACTTTTATTGTAATGTTCCCCTCACCTTCCCATCTTAATTATTTTTTAGAAGTGCGTCAAGGCTCTCATAGTATAGTCTTCGGTAAAGAAACCTGGTAACAAAACCTGACGGAAATACAGCGTTGTAACGAGATAGTCATAATTTTGCGACACTGCATCGCAATTAAACAATAATAAACAGGGAAGGGGAAGCTAATACCTCATCACAGCATTTCTCCCTATTCCTTTGTTACCACGCAAGTGACTGTGGTGGTGACTGTTCGAACTCTGCAAGGGAAGCATTTCTAACAAGAGGCGTGAGCCTATCAGGGACGTCCCATTCGGTATCTGTGTAGTGAAGTCGCTAAGGTGTCGATCGTGCAGGGTCCTAGTATCCGAGACAAGCCCTCGGCGAGTCTCATGGCGTCTACCCTTAGCGCTGCTGGTGGACTTCCCAATCCCACTATGTGAGTAAAGGGCGTCACCAGAAGCATTAGGGAGCATCCATAAACTACGTGGGCTCCATTGTGGCCTCTCTTTAACCCTCTCCCTCCACGTGGCCTAACGCAGCTTTAGCCTCAATTACCCCTTCCCCGTGTAGCACGTAGATTATTCCCCCCCCCTTAATTCGAGAAGACATTTTGTACTGTTTCCCCTTAACAGACTATTTTTAAGATTGTTGCGAATGTACTGAACACGGCCAACACTTGCTTTATATACTTTTTATAATTACAAAAATTCTAAATGAAATTTTGACGCTCTGCAAATGATCATTTAAAATGAAAACCTCAAGGAGTCTTTTCTTGTTGAGGTGTTACTAAAAACATTCTGAAGTTCTCATTCATAGTTATTCACTCAGAATTTAGATTTTTTCAGATGACATAAAGGCTTTTCACAGAGTACAATGGGTGAAGTTAATGACGATTCTAAAAAATAAAGGCATTGATTGGAAGGAAAGAAGGCTAATAAGTAAATTATACATCGATCAAGGAATGAGAGTGAAAGTGGGGAATGATCTTCAATAAAAGGAAAAGATTGGAAGAGGTTTAAGACAGGGATGTTGTTTGTCACCCATATTATTTAACATATATTTGGAGAAAATTATGAAATGAAGTTTAGGAGGTAAAGGAGGTGTATGCATGGGTGGACGTAGGATTACCTGCATAAGGTTTGCTGATGACATGGTTTTGTTGGCAGAAAGTGTCAAGATACTCAGAAGAATGTTTTAGACTTTAGACAAAGGGTGTGAGGAATTTGGAATGAGAATCAATAGCACTAAAACTAAATGTATGATGGTGGGAAAGAGTAAGAAAGAAATGATGATAACGCTGCAAGGAGAAATAATTGAACAAGTGGAATCCTTTAAATATCTCGAGATTATTGTGAGTGGTGATATGAGCTGTAAGAAGGAGGAAAAACTAGAATAGCAATGGCAAAAGAAGCTTTAAATAGAAAGAAAAATTTACTATGCGGAAGGCTTGACAAAATCCTGAGGAAAAAATTAGCTAAATATTTTGTATGGGCCGTAGGACTGTATGGAGCAGAAACATGGACGCTACGCAAAGAAGATCTAAAGAGGTTGGAAGCTTTTGAAATGTGGGTATGGAGGAGGATGGAGAAAATAATTTTGGAGGACAAAATAAGGAATGAGGAAGTGCTGAAACGAATAGGAGAGAAAAGGTCACTCATAAAAAAACATAAGAAACAGAAAAAAATAACTGGATTGGGCATGTGCTGAGGAAGGAATGTTTGCTTATATCTGCTCTGGAGGGGACTGTAAACGGAGAGAAGAGAGAGGTCGGCGAAGAATGAAAATGATGGATGATATAATGATAAACGGGAGATATATAGAAACTAAGAGAATGGCGGAACAGAGGGAGGCTTGGAGGGCTGTCACTGTGCGTGGACCTGCTGTATAGCAGAGAACCCTTGATGATGATGATGGTATATAATGTGATCAAAACATGAGAAGACAGTGAACAGCTGCTGGGTGACCTGGATAGAATATCTAAATGGGTAGATGAAGATAAATGCCAATAAGAGCCAGTTTGTTAGGTACTACCATGCTCATATTAATCCGAACGACCTGAATTGCACATCGCTACATTTCATCCTGGGACTTATTCAACCCATTATACACATCTACCAAGACAGTACTATACCCGGTAGGTGGTACATTCATGTTAATATCCAAAATTGAGACTCACCCACCTCACAAAAAAACGTGACATATTTTAACATATTCGTTATAGAAACGAAAATATGGATTGTATTTCGTTAATAAAAGAGTTGTGCAGACATTGAAAGCACTTCATTTTAGTTTTTTAAAACATTCAAGAGAAATTACGTGTCCATACAGAACATTAAAAGTTAATTTTGAAGAAACGCTAGCGTCAAAAGAAAGGAAGACGTTATACCGATCATCTTTCACTTAAAATAACTGACTATTAATGATAAAATCAATATTTGCCATGTAAAGATAGTTTTAGGTGAGTGCGTTGACAAATAATTGCAGATTTTTGAAGTTAGTTAATTTTGCGGTGTGCTATGAAGACATGTTGTTCCCTTACTACCACATTTAAAATTATTTTAGAAACATACGGAAAAAATTATAACTAAATGACTGTTGTCGGTGACATGAGATGTCGTCAACGCATTCTGAGTTGACAGTATTTTAGCGTCAAAAAAACTAATTTTCACCTACCATTAATAACGAAAGCTGCTTAAGGCGAAATGAACACTCTTTTCAAAACAAAAACAAAACATGATGAGGGGTCAGTAGTTGAAGGCACAATTTCAAAATGTTGTCACCTTTGTGGTTTTAGTGGTGTTTCATAAACAGGAAAAACAAAAACTAATACGCCTTTTTAGCTATAGCAATATTCTGTGGGTGGTGCTGTTAAAACTCAAACGACAGGTGAAACGTTGGTTTGATGTTCTTACCGAAAACGTTATTGGTAAGTATCCAAGGACGTGGATTTAAAACATTTGGTAATTAACGAACTGCTGCGATTGCTAGCGGACACGTTCGAAATCATTATTTCGCGATTTATACGCTTTTTGCTACTTGAAGTTATTATAGTAGGCCAACTTTTCACTCCATTCTGATGTTAATACTATGGTGAACTCTTCCGACAGTAGTCCGTAAAGAACCTGCACTGATTTGAGGGGTGAAATTGTTACCAGTCAACTGGTAACCCAGAATACAACCAGAAGTTTCGCAAGTGCGAAAATTTTAGAAGCTGATACTAATCAATAATGAATTACAATGAACGATTGTTTCTATATTTTGTAACTGTTGTTTATGAGACATATAGTTTGGAGAAATACACAGGAAACTGA
>JARYHS010012519.1:205556288-205585581 GCA_031002005.1 Vandiemenella viatica | reverse complement strand
GAGGGGTCAACTACTGTTATACACATGTTGACCAGCATTACGTTTCCTTGTTCCCAGTTTCCTGTGTATTTCTCCAAACTATATGTCTCATAAACAACAGTTACAAAATATAGAAACAATCGTTCATTGTAATTCATTATTGATTAGTATCAGCTTCTAAAATTTTCGCACTTGCGAAACTTCTGGTTGTATTCTGGGTTACCAGTTGACTGGTAACAATTTTACCCCTCAAATCAGTGCAGGTTCTTTACGGACTACTGTCGGAAGAGTTCACCATAGTATTAACATCAAAATGGAGTGAAAAGTGCCTACTATAATAACTTCAAGTAGCAAAAAGCGTATAAATCGCGAAATAATGATTTCGAACGTGTCCGCTAGCAATCGCAGCAGGTTCGTTAATTACCAAATGTTTTAAATCCACGTCCTTGGATACTTACCAATAACGTTTTCGGTAAGAACATCAAACCAACGTTTCACCTGTCGTTTGAGTTTTAACAGCACCACCCACAGAATATTGCTATAGCTAAAAAGCCGTATTAGTTTTTTGTTTTTTCCTGTTTATGAAACACCACTAAAACCACAAAGGTGACAACACTTTTTGAAATTGTGCCTTCAACTACTGACCCCTCATCATGTTTTTTCTTTGTTTTGAAAAGAGTGTTCATTTCGCCTTAAGCAGCTTTCGTTATTAATGGTAGGTGAAAATTAGTTTTTTTGACGCTAAAATACTGTCAACTCAGAATGCGTTGACGACATCTCATGTCACCGACAACAGTCATTTAGTTATAACTTTTTCCGTATGTTTCTAAAATAATTTTAAATCTAGTAGTAAAAGAACAACATGTCTTCATAGTACACAGCAAAATTAACTAACTTCAAAAATCTGCAATTATTTGTCAACGCACTCACCTAAAACTATCTTTACATGGCAAATATTGATTTTATCATTAATAGTCAGTTATTTTAAGTGAAAGATGATCGGTATAACGTCTTCCTTTCTTTTGACGCTAGCGTTTCTTCAAAATTAATTTTTTGTTTGAAAATGTTAACTTTTAATGTTCTGTATGGACACGTAATTTCTCTTGAATGTTTTAAAAAACTAAAATGAAGTGCTTTCAATGTCTGCACAACTCTTTTATTAACGAAATACAATCCATATTTTCGTTTCTATAACGAATATATTAAAATATGTCACGTTTTTTTGTGAGGTGGGTGAGTCTCAATTTTGGATATTAACATGAATGTACCACCTACCGGGTATAGTACTGTCTTGGTAGATGTGTATAATGGGTTGAATAAGTCCCAGGATGAAATGTAGCGATGTGCAATTCAGGTCGTTCGGATTAATATGAGCATGGTAGTACATAGATAAAAAACTAAAGATTGTTTATGATTATAGGGTGGGGTCAGAATTGCTTCCTGAAGACTTGAAGTGTAAGTATCTTTGCATAACGCTTGATGATAAACTCAACTGAGCAGAGCACATTGGGCAGGTGGTAGGAAAACGTTACAAAATTCTACATTTATTCGAAAGGATGATGAGAAGATGCGACACAGAAGTTAGGGAATTGGGTTACAATGTTCAAGTGAAGTGATGAATAAATTACCAAAAACGATGAAGTAACTTTAATTAAAATTTTAAATCGCAAAAATATATGGGGGAAGAATTTAACACTCAAATTACATAAGATAATTAAAAATAGTAATTAGATGACCAAGGGAATTGGCACCGGAGCGTGTGCTCGATCACAATTAAATTAATTGACAAAATAGGACAAACTATACCTGCCGCGTTAAAAAATTGAGATCTGCATTTATTGTTTTCTTTTGCTGCAGTTCTGTCACATTTCTTTCTACATTACCAGGGAATGATTCTTTTATCTGCTTAAAAGATTTCTATAACTCATTTGATAGTGAATACTCGTTGGAAAAACATTTTCGATAAGCTTAGTAAGTTTATTGTACAGTGCCACTTCACACCACGCTCTAAACTTGAGATTCACTTAACAGAACAACATTAGAATTATTTTATCAACGAGTGGTGTGGTCAAACACGGGAGTTCCTAATAAAAATAGCTTTATTTCAAACCAACAAACAATACGAATTGTCATCGCCTTGGAAAATTACGGGTGACATCTGTAAGTGAATTTGAGTCTAGGTACAGCATGTCTGATTTCTTTTTTCTTTTTCGTTTCTTTACGCACCGTCGCTTGTCAAATGTTCCGTCCGCGTCAAACCCGACGCTGTCTCTTCAAGTCAGACATATAGGCAACACTGTTAGCATATAAGATATCACGCGGAGATAATTAAGTGATTGAAATAAATATCCACATGCTGTTTTGTGTTCTGTACCTTACTTTAACAGTGATAAATAGTGAAATGATTACAGTTGTATCATTTTATTTGACGGTATACTTTCACAAGAACGAACAGTATTTTGTTTGTGGCTGTGAGGACACTCCAGCTAAGGGAATGTTTGAGCAGCAGGCACTCACGGGGGGGACAAAAGGCTGGCATCCTGTCTTTCTGCGAGCCAAATACTTGGGCACAGCAGGGGGTAGAGACCTGGCGAGGGACAGTTCCTGCGAGAGCTTTGTACTAGTGAATGAGCCGCAGATTAATGTGCTAAAATGCAAAGTGCTCTCTAAAGATGTTGTGCCTTTTTTCTCTACCCTGAGCGGAGCCACGGCCTGACTTCTGTAAGAGAGGGACATTCCGGCGGGGGAGGACGCCGTGGTCAGACTGGCGAGGAGCCAGCTCTGATAAGGCGCTTTCCCACGATCCCTTGTAACGAAGGCGAGACGGGACGGGACCTCATTAGCCGAAGTGTAGGGACGACCGCGGGCCGCAGGTTAGTCCTAGCTTACCTCGCCGCCACCTCCGCACCACGTTGCCTAGTGTCATTTGGCACAGAGCACTTTACAGCAACAGAAGGGGTGCGCACCGCTGCTGCAAACCGATGGCAACAGCGCACCGCTACACACGCCTGTGATGTTTACCGACTCGGAGTGGGTAGCTGTGTTTCGTCTCCGCTAGCAGAGGCGGCCCTGTTCCCATGGCATGTGGTCGAGTATTCGTCCGGTCCCGTCCCGTCTCGCCTTCGTTACAAGAGATCGTGGGAATGCGCCTTTATAGTGCGGCGGATAGTGGAAACTGCCTTGGTGATGTGTGCTCTTCAAATGACGCGGCTGATGGGATTGTGTGCGGACCAATGCAGCTTGTAGAGATTTGCTCCAACAACGGTAATAATAGTTGAATAACTAAAGAAAAGTAAGCATTGCACTTCCGTTTCGTTGGGACCTGAAGCGGTCCTGCCAGGGAGGCCTGCGTGATAAAGAGATTCCTCAGTGCTCTCTTTAATTGTTAGCTGAGGTGGCGCCCTAATTAATTCAAATTTTAATTACAGTCATGAATATAATGATCCTTTTTTTAATAATTTCTTAAAAAATGTCAATTTGTTTCAATAACTGATAAATTGTGAAATATCAAACTTGCTTTTTGCAAACGCAAAGATATACCAGCAAGGTAATTCATATATATATATTTTTTTGCTGTCATCAGTCTTTCGACTGGTTTGATGCAATCCTCCATCCCTCCCTATCTTGTGCTAACCTCTTCATCTCTACATATACCCTAAAACCCACGTCCTCAATTATTTGCTTCATATATTCTAATCTCTGTCTTCCTCTACAGTTCTTACCTTCGACTGTTCCCTCCACTAACAAATTAACCAATCCAGCATGTCTCAAAATATGACCTACCAGCCTGTCTCTTCTTTCTGTAAGCTTCTTCCACAAACTTCTTTCCTCACCAATCATTTCAAAAACTCGTTCATTTCTTACTTTATCCGTCCACTTAATTTTCAGCTTTCTTCTGTAGCAACACATTTCAAATGCTTCAATTTTCCTTCTTTCCGGTATTCCCAAAGTCCATGTTTCGCTACCGTAAAGTGCTGTGCCGTACACATAGAGTTTTAAAAAGTTTTTTCTAATTCCTAGATCAATATTTAAATCTAAAAGATTTCTCTTTTTCATGAAGGCTCTTCTTGCTAGTGATATTCTGCTTTTAACATCATTCCTGCTTCGGCCATCGATTGCAATTTTGTTTCGTATTAGTAACAGAATTCACTTACTTCTCCAATTCCATTAGATCCTATTTTTATATTTAATCTACTAGTATTGGTATCATTTCTGCTACATTTCATCACTGTAGTCTTGCTTTGATTTATATTTAGTCCAAAATCTTCCTTCAGTATTTTGTTCATGCCATTCAGTAATTTCTCAATGTCTTCAGCCCTTTCTGCTAACAAGACAATGTCATCAGCAAATCGTGGCATACTAATTTTTTCTGGCTGAACAGTTATGCCACATGGAAATTTTTCTTTGAGTTTCTTTATTGCTTCCTCTACATATAAGTTGAATATTAACGGGGTTAGACTACAATCTTGTCTCACGCCCTTTTTAACTGATGCATGTCTCTCATGATTCTCTACTTTTATTACAGCCACTTGATTCTTATATAGTTTATAAAGTATTCTTCTATTCATTATAAATTCACAAATAAATTTAACAGCTCAAATAATTAATAATCTCTCCTCCCATCCTAATTTTTTTAATGAACATTTCAATAGTATGAATAATTAACAACATGGCTTGGCTCTGAACCCCACTCCTTCCCACGTAGTCCAGCGTAGCGTTCTACGCAAAGCCTCCCCCCCCCTTCCTCCTATACCGAGCCACGTAGTTTATGGACGATCCCTTGGATGTGCGGTAGAGGTTCGCACAAGTGACTCTTCAACCGTTGCGAGGTAGCCTTGCACACACGAGTGCTAAGGGAGGGGGAGTTGGCCGTTGCTCTTTCCAAACATTGGCCTCTTAGTGGCATACAGTTTTTTTTGGGTAGTGGAATACGCAGGGTGGGTCGCAGAGGGATTAGTAACCCTACCCCTTCCAGCCTGAAGCTGGGTGAAACACGTTTTGAGATAATACATATATCCCATTGTTACTGAGTTCTAATATTAAATTAGACTAGATGACCCGTGCGAAAATATCGCGGATAAAATACGATGAATAGTGAGGTTGGCAGCTTGTAATAGAATGAAAAGTAGAACCGCCTCATTTGTAACAGTTTTTTAACTGTTTAGTGTAATGGGTACACATCAAAACACTTAAAACATAATACGAAACAATTAGGAAAATGTAAAACAAACTGTATGTTTCACCTACTGTCACTGACGTTGACAGAATAGAACCAACCTGAACAAAATACACACAGCATGTCCATATCTCTGTGAAATGTGTTGCTGCGATCATAACCTGTGAAAAAATTTCTCGTATAAAATGGTTTCATTGGAATTGTGTAACAAAACAGAAATATTTCCGTAACAGAAAAAATATCTGAAAAGCTACTTATTGTATAGAAAACAATTTATTGACGTATTTGTGATATGTGCTGCTATCTAGCGGCTTAACTCTAAACAGTCTCATACGCGTGACCTTCATAGTTATTACTTTTGCCCTTTATGCGTAAAATTACAAACAAAAAAATTCTTTCTTACTTTATGATTTTACCTAATTGGAGACATTAATCTTGAAAACAATACGTCATTTATCCATGTCGCTGTGATGCCGAAGGAGATAAAAGGCTCAAAATTTAAAAAACGCGTTGTAGAAATAATATTTATTCTTTTGATATTTAAGGGTCGAATTCCAAAAAAAAATCCTTTAATATAATGTGGTGTGACCAAAGCTAACACCTTATTCTTTAAAATGATACCTCACTTATCGATTTCGGTTAGGCATCAAGCGAGGTAAAGGAAACACGTTTTAGAAATGATGATATTTTTGCCCTTTAAGGTTCGAATTTGGAAAAAGATCTTTCTTAACATATGATGTGACCAAAACGGAGACTTTAATCTTTAAAATGATACCTCATTTATCGATTTTATCAAGGGAGATAAATGGATGGCGGAAAAAAAACACATTTTAGAAAGAAATATAGTTTTGACCTTTAAGGGCAGAATTCCGAAAAATTCCTTTCTTTAAATATGATGTACCCATTTAAAATTATACCTCATTCATAGATTTAATACGAAGAGATATAGTGGCTTGTGACAAAAAAACACCTTATAGAAATAATATACACTGATCAGCCAAAAACATTATGACCACCTGCTTATTAGTGTGTTGGTCTATCTTTGGAGCGCGTACAGCAGCGATTCGGCGTGGCATAAATTTGAAAAATCCTTCTTACGTCCGGAGTTGTCTGGCACCAGATGTCTACCCACAGGTCACGCAATTCCCTTAAATTACGGGCCGGTGGTTTTTGGGCGCGGCTACTGGGAACGAACATCTCGGAATCGACGAGGCTGGTCGGCTGTTCGCGTGCTACTGTAGTGAGCATCTATGCAGAGTGGTTGAAGTACGGTGAAACCACGACTGGACGACAAGGTGTTGGTCGTCCACGCCTCACCACAGAACGTGGAGGTCGGAGGCTTGCCCGCTCTGTAAAGCGGGATAGGCGGCAATCTGTGGCAGATCTGACAGCAGAGTGTGCTCCGAAACATTTGTACCTGCACCTGTATTGAACTCTGCTGTCTATACCACGCCGAATCGCTGCTGTATTGCGCTCCAAAGATGGACCAAGACACTAATAAGCAGGTGGTCATAATGTTTTTGGCTCATCAGTGTATATGGTTACAACTTTTAAGAAAAACATCTAAACAACCTTGCAGCAAAACAAAGAACTAGAAATAATATTCTCCGAAAGTTACCTGGGGAGCATCCGCCTCCACACTTCGCACCTCAGCACTGAGCCTTGTGTCTGCTGGTGAGTACTGCACATCTGCCTGGATGAATAATACCCACATCAAAAAGATCGACATAGTTTTGAGCCAGACCATGCGAATAATTAGTGGATGTACGAAGGCCGCTCCACTGTACTGGCTACGATAAGACGACGCAATCGCCTAATTGCCCAGTATAATAAGATCTGTCAGAACTTGGATCTCCCCTTCCACGATGACATGGAAACCCAATTGCACAGACTTAAATCGAGAAGACAGAGTATAAAAACTGCAAAACAACTTACATCTAACAATTATAACGGGAGAGAAGTAAGATCGGAGTGTATAGCCTCAGCCCCACCTGAATGGCTCTCCTTGTTTAACAATAAACAGGCACTAAAAAGACTCGAACTACCACGCAAGATCTGGGCTGCTCTCAACAGAGTTAGGTCTGGCCATGGCAGATCTGCTTACCACATGGAAATGAGAGATTCACCGAATTGCGACTGTTGAGAGGAAGAACAAACCATCCACCTTTGACGGCCAACTTCGAGCCTTCACGGGATCACCGAGAGACTTCATAGATTTTTAAAATGGAGCTTTACATTGAGTGCACTATGTCGATTTTGAATTTTGACTATAATTTAATTTTACATTTTATTAGTGTGAATTGTATTACTGATTATGTTGTATGGCCATAAGATAAATAGATAAATAAATATGATTTTTAAAAGATTCATCTCTGGGATCAGTTTTGGCTGTTTCAGATTTAACTAAGTGACAGAAACCGAAGACACGATAGCCGGATTGAGGTTGGTGGTTTAGTTGTGCTTGGTCTGACTTTGGTGGGCTTTAATTCGCTGATACATCGGCACGGTGCAGCAGCCAGCGGCGGTCTAACAAAAGATTCTGACCCAAAGTAAAAGCGGCCATCAAACACGTCGCTCTGCACAGGCCGCACGCTACGTAGAGGGGCCCCAAAGTCCCCAACTGTTACACCACCGGCTGTTCTGAAGCGCTCCAACTCTGGCAGCGAGTCTCGTTCATTACGCTGTCTGCCACAACTTCTGGCCTCGTTGCTTTGTGGTACGGCCAGCAGGCAAGGGACACGCCGAAATTCCAGCCAGAGAAACCGCCGGACACTACCTTCAGTCGACCACAGGGAGAGAGAAACTATGCCCTAACTCCATTTCAGGAGATCAGACACGCTGTGATCACCTTTGGGGACAATCCCAGCAATATGAGACAGTACATGCATAACACTCAAATTAACACTAATTATTTTCTATTGCGAGTACGCTGATGTTTAAAAATGTGGATTGCCGAAGATTGGGAATAGAAGCGGAACTATTAGCATTATTTGAAAGGAAGAGAGTGAGTTATAGGAACATTAACAATTTGAAAAAGTGATGAAAAAAGACTATTGCAAAAAAACCAACTACTTTAAGTCCAAACTGAAAGAGTTTCTGCTTCAGAACCCATTTTACTTTGTGAAAGAATTTTCTTCTTGGAATTTGGTAACTAAGAATGACTGATAAAATAGTATAAATGGTGTATGGAAGGGGAAGGTGACAAAGTTGTCCACAATTACTAAAATGATATATGGTTTTTCTTTCTGTTGAAACTTTTGACAAATGAAGTAATTACACTGTTTACAAAATTTCACTCATATATAGTAACTAACATGGGATAGCATGCACTCAGAAACTGCTGTGAAAAATTATCATACAAACAGGTTTTTAAGTAATTGACAGCTTATGAGTTGTTGGTAATATAATTGATATTGTTAATAGGTGTGTGTACTGTTTCACATAAATAGCAACTAACATGATATAATATGTAGTCGCAAATTACAGTTAAACTTATAATGGTAACTGGTTGGTAAGAAAATAACTGGTTATTAGATGCTGGTAACAAGTGTATACACTGTTCCACATAATAAGTATTAATTAACTCGGGATTGTATGTGTAGATTACAGGAGATATTGGTTATACTAATGGGTTGTAACTAACTTGTCAATGTATAATAATATTATCCATTATATAGTAATATTGAAATTAAAAATTAGTGTTTGTACTGTTCCACATCCCCGAGATTATTCTCACATGGGATCAAAGTGAACATATCTATCTATATAGTGACTATTGCCTATTAATTCCCAGTTAGGTAAAGAAGTGTAGTCACTGTGCAATTTTATCACATTCAGCGAGCGGTTTTTGGTATAAACTTTTATTACGTCATTGTGAGAAGGAAGGATTTATGGTTCTTTCTGCGAACCTTTGCAACTTTGGAAGAACCGACAGCAAAACATAGATTTTATATTGGGTTGGTAGCAAAAGGTAACCTTTGCTGAAGAGATTGAATAAAATATACTTAAGGCATCAAGCTAGTTTTTATTCCTTGTAGAAAATAAAATTTGCAAAATAAGAAGATACATTAACTAATTTTTAGTCATCCGATCGTGGTGACAGGATTTAAAATCATGAAATTTAAAAATAATAATAATTAAAAAAACACATTTTTCACGAAGCGCGAAAAAATTGTCGAGATAATAGTGAATCCTATATGGCTCTCATAGACGGAACTAGTTTAATCTAATGAGTGTCTTCACTCATAAAACATTACAATTCGACATGTAATCAATTATTGATTACAAGTTAATTCTTCGGCCCCAGAACGTGCCGAATTACTTATGACATCCGAAAAAAATTCAAAAACACTTGTTAAATGTTATATCCATAATTAGTTACCAAAAAAATTCATACACAACGTATTAATTGCTAATAACTTCAAGATCTTCCATTCCTGTCATATGCTCTTGATCAAGAAAATAATGAAATACGAGACTTTTGTAGGTTACATACATCAAATCGCAAACTTCAAAGAACCTCTCTTAGTTGTTAGGTCCTTTGAGATCACGTCTGGATCGTTAGTCTGCGAAAGAGACTCATTATTCCTTCTTAACGAGGCGACGCGTCCTAATAAAAAGTAGATTCCTGCGCAGCTGAGGCGAGCTGGGAAAGCGACGCACGAGACCGAATAGGAAACAGCAACGATAGGTTTTCTTGTAAAATAAACAATAATGGTTCTACGCTACTGCAAATGATAATATCTTCATGAAATGAAATAGATTGTCCATTCGGACACCATAATAACTCCTCAACAGATTGACTGTAGAGACCTGCATACAGAGTTAGGATCAGCTGTTACTTTCCTTCTTTTTAGTAATTGTTCTTGTGTGTATGTAAATGACTCTGATGATTTTTGTAAAATATAGTATATTGTTTTGTGTTGTTCGTGTTAAAATGAAAGAAGGGAGAGCTTGATACTAAGTGCCAGTCTATTTAGGCCTTTTCTTCCGAAGGACACGAAACAAGCTGCCAAGTTTTCTGTCCCTCATCAATAGCTGCGCATAATCTGGTAATATTTCCGACAGGCTTGGCGTGATGGGAAATGCCTGACAGTCTTTGCCTATTTACAGTTTTATTACTTGTATAGATAACTAGATGACCCTTGAGAAAATTTCCCTAGTACGATGAATAGTAAGGTTGGTAACAGAGTGAAAGAATAACCGCCTGATTTGTATCAATTGTTTATTTGTTTAGTGTAATAGGTACGTAACAAAAGTCAACGCCAGTGAAGAAGTTTATTAATATTTCTGTGGTAATTGCTGCGGCTATCTGGAGGCTTGACTCTGAACAGAAACATACACGCGACTTTCACAGTTATTACTTTTGTCTTTCAAATAGCAAATTCCGAAAAAAAATTTCCTTAATTTATAATGTTGCCTGAGTGGATACCTTAATCTTTAAAATGATACATCATTTATAAATTTTGGTTAGGTATCAAGGGAGATAAATGCCTCCTAAGAAAAAAAAACACGTTACGTAAATAATGATACTTTTGCCATGTACGGGTCGATTTCCAAAACAAAATCATTTCTTAATATATGATGTAACCAAAACAGAGACCTTAATCTTTAAAATGATACCTCATTCATCTATATCGCTTAGATATTAAGGGAGATAAATGCCTCGTTGCCAAAAAATGCGCTGTAGAAATATTGTTACTTTTCCCCTTTAAGGGTCGAATTCCAAAAAAATCCCTTTCTTAATAGGTATATGATACCACAAAAACGGAGATTTTAATCTTTAAAATGTTACGTCATTTATCGATTTCGGTTAGGCTCGTGACACAAAAAAACACATTTTAGAAATATTGACATTTTTGCCCTTTAAGGGTGGAATTTGGAAAAATCACTTTCTTAAAATCTTTGAAATGTTACCTCATTTATCGATTTCGGTTTGGTATGAAAGGAAATAATTTCTTGCGACAAAAAAAAACATCGTTTAGAAATAATATATATGATACTTCTAATGTGTTTGTAAATAATCTATCAGAAAATGTCATTAAACTGTAAATTTCTAACGCTGTTTGGGAAAGGCATATCTCACGTCGGCTGTTTCTGTGGGCGCCACTGAAGGCTAAGGTTTCAGTAGGCTTAGCCTAGATTATAGGCTCCCAAATTGTGATGAGGGCGGGAGGGTTGCGAGGTCACGTCGGCGCCGTGTGGATTACTAGGCTAGCTCTACACCGTCGCAAATAATAAGTCTCCTACGCCGCAGAGATCAAAACCTTTATTCTAACATCACACGCTTAGTGAATTTCCACTGAGACGTCATTGTTAGCACTGAAAACTAGGCATTTACCTTACCAATAATACAATTGAACGGGATTTGGGAGGAACTTAATCTTTCTTTGACGGATGGGTGGCGTGACAGGAAAAACTTTCGGAACCCCTAGTCTAGACCTAAACAGAATGTGAGAAGTTGTTATCTAAAGATATAATGAAGGCCATTTATAGTCGTGATGAGGTTAGGACTGTTCCGTTTCTAAATTAGAGACTGTTGGTTAAGGAATAAAAACAGTTGACCAAAGAATTACTTGAAGATTATGAAAACGGAGAAGAGAAGAATGTTGTTGAAAATCATTTATAACACTATAAGAACGGAGAAATTCCAGGCGTATAACTGAAATGAAGTCTTGACGGGTGTACCGCCGGACTGTGTAGTGGTAACATTATATTTCGACGACTAGCTGCGTAATCATCTTCAGGTGCGAAAACATCAGCTCAGATGCCGCACCCCCTATAAGCCCTACGGCTCCTTTCGCGGCCCGCGCCTGTGGGCGTGGCTATAGATGTTCGTTGCGGGCCACGCACTCTGATATGGAGCCGTCTAAGGCGGCGGCTGGACCGATGTACCACGCTCGGATAAACTAGCTGACCCAACTGAAATTTATAACTTCGACGAAGCCCTTCAGTCTTTCGAGACTGCAGTCAAAGAAGCAACCGCAGCCTCTACACCAGTCAGGGTACCCAGACCAGCACCCACTCTACAACTTCCCCCTCACCTACTAGCGGATATCCGGCACAAAAACCGGATTGCTAAAGAGTGGAAACTCACAAGAAGACCAGAGACTAGAAGACTGCTAAATCGTTTACAAAGGGAGGTTAAAGCTTCCCTGATACTGCACCGGAATCAACAGTGGGACGCAAGAATATCCATGCTCCGCCCGGAGGACGGGACTCTGTGGCAGCAAACAAGAAAACTCACCAGGCAAAGGCAGCGAATCCCTCCACTGCAAGGTGAAAGAGGCCTAGCCGTCACCCTAGAGGAAAAGGCCAACGCATTAGCTGACGTCTTTGAGAAAAACTTCAGACCATCACAAGCCAACGTGGATCCCATCCACTTGGCAGCAGTCCAGAGACGCCTGAGAGTTTTCCTTGTCGCCGAAGACGAACATCAAATAGGTGAGATCAACCCGGAAGAAGTAGCCGGATGCCTGTCAAAGCTGCACCCACGCAAAGCCCCAGGAAGCGAAGACATCTGCAAACCTTCTCCTCAGGCATTTACCGCCGGAGGCCTCAGTCCACCTTGCCGCCATATTCAACGCCATCCTGAGACGACAATTCTACCCTCGTCTGTGGAAACATGCGATAATAGTGGGTATACACAAGACCGGCAAAGACCCGCTACTACCGCAGAACTACAGGCCCATTAGTTTACTCCCTGCCATCAGTAAAGTTTTTGAACGGCTGTTCCTAAAACGACTGTCCGCCTTCATTGAAGACACCAACGTTATCCCAAACCACCAGCTGGGATTTCGACGTGGTCACTCCACCACCCAGCAGTTGATGCGGGTAACTGAAGCGGTGACCCGTGCCTTTAACTTCAAGCACTACAGTGCCATGGTTCTTCTCGACATCTCGCGTGCCTTCGACTCCGTGTGGCACTCAGGACTCCTGCTTAAGCTCTTCGAGCATGGCATCCCGGGTCCATACGTGAAGCTGCTGAAATCATACCTAAATGGAAGGACTTTTAGCGTGAAGGTGTATAAGGCACACTCCTCTAACAGAAGCATTGAAGCAGGTGTCCCACAGGGCTCCGTGCTCGGACCAGTGCTATACTCCCTGTACACTGCAGATGTTCCGACTTCTGACGGTGTCCTTACTGCAACCTACGCCGATGACACCGCGTACCTGGCATCTAGCCGCAGTAGAGTGCTGGCCACCCGGCGCCTACAGGAAGTCTTGCAGGTCACTGAGGCGTGGGCAAGGAGATGGCGAATAGACATAAATCCAACCAAGACACAAGCCATCATAATCACCAAGAGAATCGGGGGCCGTCAACCAACACACCCGGACCCAATACTTCACCTGTATGGTAGTGATATTCCATGGTCCCCCACAGTACGCTATCTAGGGGTGACCCTTGATAAGAGACTAAATTGGATCAGCCACATCAACGACATCAGACGGAGAACAAGCATCAGATTGCAGAACCTATATCCAATACTGAATAGAGATAGAAAACTTCTACAGGAGTCAAACTATACACCTCTCTCGTACGCCCCATCATGGAATATGCATGTCCAATGTGGGCATACGGTACAGACCGTCAAATAAGAAAGCTTCAAATAATTCAAAACAGGGCATTGAAGAGAGCCCTTCATCTTCCGCACCGGTTCCCCACGGATGCACTCCATGAGGCAGCCGGAATACCAAAAGTGAGGGACAGATTCCGACAATTGGCGGAAACATTCTACAAAAGCACAAGGCAATGCAACAACCCAGTGGTAAACACAATCGGCCGCTATGATACTAGTGTCGACATACATAGAAGACCACTTAGCCTATTAAGAAATTGACACCATAAAACAGACGCACCAACCGTAATGCATTGCAACCCCATAATTCCGATGGAGTAAATGTCTTCGGACAAAAACTCTGCCTTCCACCTGCCTGTAAAACTAAGCCAGTGACGGTGCCACGGCGCGACCACGCTCTCTGCGGAGTTTCACCAAGGCTGGTTGTCCACGTCTCACTAAGACATAGTCCACAGCACAATCCGGCGGTACACCCGTGAAGACTTCATTGCACTTATAACACTGTTACTAGTAAACTTGTGGAGCATAATGAAAAAAGAGTTTGATAACATGATAGAAATTCACAGACCACAAATATCTATAAGGGTAGAGTCATGGTTAGCGCTAGGCTATGAGATTTTGCCCTATGTATATAGAGCGTACCGCAGAAACAGAAGACGAATAATCATACTACACTAAAACACATTTGGGTTGTTGGTTGTACTGATGATGTGCGGGCCTGACATTCGGAAGAAACCGGATGCAATTCCCAGTTCGGCCATCCGGATTTCAGTTTCCAATATTTCCCGAAACCTCTCCAGAAGACCAGGACTTCTGGTTCTTGTCAACAATTCTCTTCTGGTTGTTAAAATGGCCCACTTCTGCTGCTTAAAGTACAGGGTTCTTGTAGATGAAACATTTTAGTATATTGTTGAGTTAGCTTAGTTGAAAAATTCACTCAACGCTCTATACTCAATGACACCACAATTTAGAAAATTTGTGAAATTTTCGATTACTTGCGTAAATTTTTTTTTTTTTTTTTTTTGTATGTCAACAATAATGCCAGAGTTCTAAGGAAGCAATTAATTTTTTTAATAATATAATAATTAATTGGAATTAAATATGACTCTTTCTTTATCATATGTATCGCACTGTTTTTAGAGTTTGCCCAGTGATGATCAATCTTCACAAGTTATTCCCAATTTCAAATGTTAAGGTTTTCTGATAATTCGTCAATCTGTATCAAAATAGTTCTAGTATAGCCGTTGGGTTTCGATATTATTTGTTTAGCTTGGTGTATTTTTTTTTTTTTTTTCAGATACAATCGTAGACCATACTATCCAGGAGTCCAAAACTATTTCTTTTAAAACAGCTTTTCAGTCATCCTTGATGGTTCTTTATTATTTATAACAAACGTTATCCAGTTATCAGCCTAGGAAAGTGTGTGTGTATTCTTCTGCTTCATATGATAAATCTAGAAGGATTTGTTTTACCTATTTCTCTTGTCACTTTTTTCAAACTCAGGTTAAATTAAAATGGTAAGAGCACGTCTCCTCTTCGATGTTACCAGTTGACCTGGAATTCTACACTGTTATGGATTAAAATTGGTTGTAGTTGGCTAGATATTTTGTTTTAATTAAATCACAAAGACTAATGTTCTCCCATTAGAGGAATCGTTTCAGATATTTTATAGAAAATCCAAGTATCAATTTTCCATATTTTTACTATCCAGTTATCAAAACGTATCTATTCATCTAACAAACGACTTCCACAAACTGGAATGACACATAGCTTCTGGGTAACATCCCTGCGTGTTGGAGTAGTGACACATGGCCTTGTAATGCTCTCTTCTGAATTAATGTCCCATCCCGTCAAGGGACTGGCCTCAAAATCTCACTTATCTAATGACCCCACAATTCATTGCACGGACGCCCACAGGGGAATGGCTGCTAGCGTGATTAATTTATTAAAAAAACGTATTTACTGCCCCATTCCCTCAAGTGCCAAATGAATTAACATACAACGACCTTCCACATTTCTGTTCACCTTCATTTCAAACCAATTACTGATCTCCGCGAAATATGAGTAAATCATGCGTGATGAACAATTTTTGTATTTTCCTTTTTATTTAATAACACAAAAATTTTAACTTTTAAACGCTGCAATAGTATAATACTATCATACATAAACATTAATCTTATCAGTTCGAGTTCAATATACAGGTTTACCGCCTTTTTAAAAATAGTACATGGTACCCATAACCATTGACAAATTCGATGTAAGGTCGTAACTATCATCTACTATAAAAATAAACAAAAACAATTTAATCAACTTCTATCACTTCTACCAGCATTTTCAAAAATCTTTGAAAAAGCAATGTACAGAAGGGTGTATGCACATCTACAAAAGAATGACCTACTCAGTAAAGTACAGTTTGGTTTTAGACAAGGCGTTTCAACAGATTCAGCAATTTTTGCTTTTGTAAACAACATACTGGAATCAATGCATAAAAAACTAAATTCCCTAGGTATATTCTGTGATCTTGCTAAGGCTTTTGACTGTGTTGATCATGATATTCTACTAGGTAAATTAGATCACTATGGAGTTAGTGGTAAGCCAGGACTTTGGTTTAAATCATACCTGGAAAATAGAAAGCAATGTGTATCACTGAAAGATGCTAATACAGGAGATGTTATAAACTCAGAATGGGGTATAGTTAAATGTGGTGTGCCTCAGGGATCAATTCTTGGCCCTCTGCTGTTCTTAATCTATATAAATGATCTTCCACATATACTAGGTGATAATGAACACATAGTGCTCTTTGCAGATGATACTAGCATATCGTTGAAAGATCCATCAGCACAAAACCTCGAAAACATAGCAAATGATGCCATAAAGAAAATTAATAGGTGGTTTAATGCCAACAAACTAATGCTTAATGTAGAAAAGACACAGTTACTTCAGTTTGTTACAAAAAATAAAACAAAGGACAGCTATAATGTGATATCAGAAGGGAAAACAATCAATGAAAGCAGTTTCACAAGATTCCTGGGTGTATATATAGATAACAAATTGAACTGGAAACAACATATTCAACAACTTCTTAAAAAACTGAATTCTGCAACATTCTCACTGAGGGTAATATCTAGAATAGCTAATATAGAAACCAGAAAGTTAGTATATTTTGCATATTTTCATTCCCTGCTCACTTATGGCATCTCATTTTGGGGAAACTCGTCACAAGCACAAAGGGTATTTAAATTACAAAAGCGTGCTATAAGAACTATTTGTGGAGCAAACCCATGGACGTCGTGCAGAAATCTGTTTAAAAACCTGGGTGTTCTAACCATGCCAGCACAGTATGTATACTCTGTATTATCATTTGTAGTGGAAAATCCTGAACACTTCAATCTTAATGCTGACATACATAGCCATAATACTAGGAATAAATATAATATTCACAAGGATTACAAATCACTGTCAATTGTACAGAGAGGGTTAACATTTACTGGAGCTTCCTTATTCAATGTCTTACCAACAGAAATTAAATGTTACCTACAAAAACCCAACTACTTTAAGTCCAAACTGAAAGAGTTTCTGCTTCAGAACCCATTTTACTCTGTGAAAGAATTTTCTTCTTGGAATTTGGTAACTAAGAATGACTGATAAAATAGTATATATGGTGTATGGAAGGGGAAGGTGACAAAGTTGTCCACAATTACTAAAATGATATATGGTTTTTCTTTCTGTTGAAACTTTTGACACTTTAAGTAATTATTGTGGTTACAAAATTCCACTCATATATAGTAACTAACATGGGATAGCATGCATTCAAAAACTGCTGTGAAAAATTATCATACTAACAGGTTGTTAAGTAATTGACTGCTTATGAGTTGTTGGTAATATAATTGATATTGTTAATAAGTGTGTGTACTGTTCCACATAAATAGCAACTAACATGATATAATATGTAGTCGCAAATCACAGTGAAACTTATCATGGTTACTCCTTGTAAGAAAATAACTGATTATTAGATGCTGGTAACAAGTGTATACACTGTTCCACATAATAAGTATTAATTAACTCGGGATTGTATTTGTAGATAACAGGAGATATTGGTTATACTAATGGGTTGTAGCTAACTTGTTGTCAATATATAATAACATTATCAATTATATAGTAATATTGACATTACAAATAAGTGTATGTACTGTTCCACATCCCCGAGATTATTCTCACATGGGATCAAAGTGAACATATCTATCTATCTATAACTCGGTTAGTAAATACACAAATCTATATATATAAAGATGAATGTATGTATGTTTATTTGTTTGTATGTTTGTTTGTTTGTTTGTTTGTTCTTCATACAAATCCACAGTTTTCATCCGATCTCGATGAAAATTTGCACACTTATCCTTTGAAACAAGGAGAAAAATACTGTCTACATTTGGTTGAAAAAATATCTGTATAAATAATACATGTTGTCTCATAATTTCGAAAAATTACTGAACGGCGATAGACAGACGCGTTGGATATGAAGGTCTCTGTACCGTTTTGCCGTGTAGCGGTCAGGTAGCTCAGTGGTTAAAGCGCTTGCTTACTAATGTTTGGGTCTTGGTCTCCGGTTCAAATTTCCGTTGGGGTTAAGATTTTTAAAAATTGTTTTTGTCGTAAGAGTTACGAGTGGGCCGTCAGTTATTCGGATATAATGTTAAACTGTAGATATCACAAAGTTAGGGGTGCAAAGCGAGGCAAATCATAGGTAGTCTTGGAATGCTGTAGGTGTACACTTTTTTACGTTATATTGATTCCTCAGGGGTGATTCGTAGTCAGTGTGATCTTCAGTAATAATAGGCCCTACTATAAATGCGGAAGTTAGTCTCTGTCTTTTGTTACGTTTTCACAACTAAATGCCTTTACCGATAGTGACGGAATTTCACATGAAAATCTGTAGGGAGGGCACAGGACATTTTTTTTCGGTATGATTAACAGCTGTAGTCACGAAATTTTGAGAACTTATCAAATGGTGACAGAGAGACGGATGCGTGCGCTCGCGCTTTTTGTTAGTGTATAATTTGTTAAAAAATTTTGTTTAGAGAAAAAACGTATTAGTTAGTATAGATGTCGATTTTCTCTGTCCTTTTACTTCGTGTCTGCTTAAATATTTCTGGCACCAGTTTATTTTGCCTTCTTTTCTGATATGCCTTGCGGGCGTAAACTGGCCTAAGTTGTAGCTCTAGCAGAGCACGAGCAGCTAAAGTTATTAGAACCCAAGAATCGGATGCTCATGCTGAAGAAAGAAGAAAAGACCAAGCTGAAATAAAGCTGCCCTTACCTAACACCTCCCCTCCTCCCACATCCCCTCACCTTCGTTTGTTTTTCTGTTTTTAAATATATTGGAAATTGATTCCCTTCAAAAGACAGGTTCGACGGTAGAATGACATAATGATATTTTTTCAATCATTTCGGTTTATCCATCCTGTAAGCACCGTTTGTAAAACTTACGTATTACAGCTACTTCACTAAACAACTGCTGTTGAAAGATTTATTATCATACCTCAACGTCTATAAGGTACAAAGGCAAAAGTAAAGATGGGATGATGATAAATGCAAAGAAGAATCAACTTAATATGTACACAGATAAAAACTAAAGGGCGATTATAAAGTGGGGAAAGTATTGCTTGTTGAAGGCTTGAAATGTAAATATCTTGACATAACATTTAATAACAAGCTCAACTGGACAGGACACACAGGACCGGTAGTAAGAAAAGGTTTCAAGAACCTGCACTTGTTGGAGAAACTGATGAAGGCATCTACCAAAGAAGTGGGTTACAAAACTTTTGTCAGACCATTGCTTGAATTTGGTCGTGTAGTATGGCCCACATTTTGGCTACAAAGAAGGGCTGCTAGATTTGTCTCTGGAAATTACTGCAGTACACAATCAGTAACCGATAGGATAAAAGAGCTGGAAGGAATTCACTGGAAGTCAGGAGGAAGGTGAAGAGAGTCGTGGGAGTGTACAAGGCGTTTATTTGTAATGAAACGTGGAAAGATATTGGTGTAAGAATTAAGATTAATACATGGAAAGGAAAAGATGACCATGACCACAAGCTAGTACTCGATTTCAGACACAGGGATGTAAGAAGGTTAGGGAGTCAGGGATTGGAATAAGTTACCAGGAGAAATGATAAATAATTTACGAAAAAAGCTGAAAGAATTTAAAGTTGAAATTTGTAGAGGGCAAAAGTAGGTGAATACAAGAAAGGGGAAAAATTGATATGTGGAGAAATTGCCATCGGAGCGTGCGCTCCATTGCAACTATATAGATGGTTGAGACGAGAAGTAAAAGTTTAATCTTAAATTACCCCATGTCGGTGGAAAGTGTTAAAAGGTCAAACCCGGTTTGTGTAAGGTATTGAAAAAAAATCTCAAATACAATTAGTTAAAACTGCGCATAGTGATAAAGCACGTTATTCCTCAAATTTTGTATATTCCCCTTTAACCACGAAGGGTTTTTCGGGATGGCAAAACCGGAAATTTTGAACTTGTTTTTCGGAAATTTTTTGAAATTGGTGAGGGGGAACCTCATGAAATATGGTGAAAAAGGCTTCGAATAGATCCGAAGTTGCGACGAAAATTACTCATATGTGCCGAAGTGCTGGGGCGGTTCCAGGATCTTGATTTGGGAGAGCCTTGATTGGATTTTGGTGGGGGGGGGGGGACTTGAATGGACTTTGGTTTCCGGGGGGGGGAGGGGAAGGAGCTTGAGTTGGACAAGGCTAGTCTTTATAGTCTCCTCAGATTGCTGCCCCCTTAAAAGATCAGGAGAGCTAAAAAAAATGGTCTCCAAAATCACGATGTCGGGGTGGGACCTAGATACTTTTGGGGTGGGCTTGAGTCCCATGGATCCGCCCCTGCGGCGAAGAGACCTTTAAATGTCGTTAGGGGTAAATACAAACAAAAAAAAACTGAAAAATTGAGGGATATACATCAGGCTGCAACTAATAGATTCTTTGATTAACATAATGTTCTCAGGTGACTAGCCGAGAGAACAAGGTGTTTACATACGACATTTCGGCGACATCTTCACTCAGAAGATGACGACTGTGTGTTCGATCACCGAAGATCTTTTCTTTACACCTTGTTCACAAGGCACATTAATTCTCAACGCCGAGAAAAGCTTCGTTCTTATGCAATGGCGTATCCAGGATCAGAACTAGAGGGGGGCAAGATTTGAACTGGGGGGGGGGGGGGAAGAGTGGCAACTCACAACGGTTTCGAGGAAGTGGGGTGGGGGACTGAAACATGACGATTTCTTACAAAATGAAACCCAAACCTATTCAGGAAACTATTTTTATTATTGATTAATATAGTAATCCAACCATTTAATCTAAGGACCTACTATGTACTTAATTAAGATCATAAGTCAGTTATTTTTATTATGTAAACATTAATCGTCTCGGATTCACAGAAGATTTTTCAATAACTTTGTTTTTCTATATTTCACGGTGTTCTTTCACGAAATTTCCATGCACACTCATCAGGCATAATCCAGTCAATCTTTCTCTCCCAAAGTGTTCCTGAGCCAGTTCTTCACTCGTAGAAGCGTACTGAAGGCAACTTAATTTTTCTAGGGGTAGGGGCAGCAGTCCCCCCCCCCCCTTGCCCCTCGCTGGATGCGCCCATGTTCTTATGTAAGATTCCTTTGATATTTTACTCACTGATTGGATATCACTTGAAATTGCGGCGAAAAATAAAAATTCGATCTGAAATCGTCCCAGAGGTTTGATAATATCTTAAGGTCAAAATCTTTTTTTTTTTTTTCTTAGTCTATGGAAAAAGCTTTTAAAGAGATTGAATTAAAATTCTGTACAGTAATCAGGTATTTTATTTCTCAACTTTTGTATATTAAATTTCGACCCTGACAGGGACGTAGTAGCAAATACAACATTGAGAGAAGCAATCAAATTCAAATCTTTTTTTTTATTTTGTACGTGATATTAAACAAAATGTTTACTTTGATAATTTACATTTAGATCGTATATGACTTGAAGTTGCGGCTAAAAATAGAAGCTTGATAATTCAAAGTTTTAAAATAGTCTAATCAGCAAAACTTAACCAGCGATGGAATAAATCCCACTTTAGTGTACACCAATAATTCACACACGCATCAGTGGCAGATCTAGGAATATTCCGAGCCGGAGCACAAACTCTGAGATTCATTCGAACATTATTTTGCCGCTCCCATTGTCGCCGCCTGCGGCAGTAGTGGAGGTAAGAAAAAAAAGGTACCGCCCCCTCAAGTTCCCGCCCGGGGCAAGCGCCCTGGTTCCTGGTTCTGGTTCCCCCCCTCCCCACCCTTTTCTCTGTCCCTAGATCAGGCTCTGACATGCATTCAGAAATGAAACAACTCGGGACAGGGATTTTTAATGTAAAAAGCAAAGAAGTAGGGTACGAAATGCAGTTTAAAAAGAAGCGGAACGAAAATGGGAGTGCAACAGAACAACATATTAATCCAATGAACAGGGGCGGATCCAGGGGGGGGGGCTAGGGGGCTCAAGCCCCCCCCCAAAGTATCTGAGTCCACCCCCGACATTGTAATTTTTGAGATTTTTTTTTAGCTCTACGGCTGACTCAAGCCCCCCCCCCCCCCAAAACCAAAATTAACTCAAGCCAAGCCCCCCCCCCCCAAACCAAAATCCTGGATCCGCCCCTGCCAATGAACGATTGTGTGTTGGTAGTTTAGGTCTGTAGTTAGGGTGTTTGCTGATGACATAAAGCTACGCAATGCGATTAAAATGGCGAGGACTGAATAGATACAGGTGGGATATCCAGGATTCACGTATAATTAAGAAAAAAGGACAGTAGAGTCAGTATATTAGGCAGACATATAAAAAAGTAATGCTTTTGATTATTTGTGGTAAAAATTGCTTGTTCAATACCTTAAGTGAAAATATCGTGGCATAACATTTATCGTATATGGGCAGGACACTTTGGGCATGTGGTAGGAAGGACATGCTGAAGGAATCTACCATCAAAGCTGCGTTCCGAAACTTTTGCCAGACCATTGCTTGACTATGATGGTGTTGTAAAGGACACACACTTTGCATTTCAAATTCAGTAGTTGGTGATGGTGCCAATGTGGGCAGCTAGACTTTTTTGTGGAAATTACAGCAGAACACAATCAGTAACTGGTACGATAAAGCTGCTGGAATAGGAGTCATTGAAAGACAGGAGTTGGGTAGAGAGAGTGCTTGGAGTGTATGTGGTGTATATTGGTGACGGTAGCTGGATGAATATTGGTAAAAGAAATGGCAGTAGTGTACTTGTAGGGAAGGTAAGAAAACTATAAACATAAGCTGCAGGAATAATAGAATGGGAAAATTCCCTTTTGTATGTTACGGAGTGAGGAATTGGAACATATTACAATGAGAAATGTCATACCATTTACCAGACACACTGATAGAATTTAAAAATAAAAATCATAAAGGGTAAAAAGGTAGTTTAGGTAGTGATATTGTAGATAAATAAATTTATGATTAAAATGAAAGAAAATTGTAAAACAGGAAATCAGGTCTGCAATCACAAAAAAATAAAATTAATGTTCACTCTTCCCAATTTCCATGTCAGAATGCATATTTTCACTATTTCTTCTTCGGTCATTATGCCCAACTGAAGAGTGCGAATGAACTTATTTAGCAGATATTTTTCTTCTTTTCCTAAAATCTCTTCATCCTTTCACTGATCTCTTCCCTGCATTCCTCGATCCAGGTTTTCCTTTTTGTAATATACTGTTTGTTGACAAATTGTTGGTTATTGACGATGCTACTGTGCATCTGCCCTGTATATCATCTGTGATTCCAATTTCCCAGAGATCCTTTTTGATTTCAAGTAGCCAATTTTTTCATTTTCATTGACATGGCCAGGTTAAGAATTCTTTTGGTTAGTCTGTTGTTATTCATTCTGATAATATGGCCAAAAAATTTAATTCATGTTTTCCTGAATTTTTTTCCAGATGATGATATAGTTCATGTGATTTTATTTTCATACAAATTCCTCCTGTACACACTAGGCCAAATATTTTCCTTTCTTTTCAACATTTTCAATCAATGATCAAACCCCAATTACCAAAGTTTCTGATGTGTATCCGCTTTGATTACAGTATTATTGTGTTTAATTTTGCATTTTGGGATATTAACTTTTTATTGTATCTGTTACAGGCACATACAGGCTTTTTGTAATTTATATATTCTCTCATTGTTTTGTTCACAATTGAGTCCTACAGGTTCAGTAATTTCTCCTAGATATTTGAATTTAGTTACTCGAGAGATATTCCCAAATTGCATTTTCATGGGTTGTCCATCTTGGTACCATGAAGATCCTTCCATATAATTGATTTTAACAAACGAGATTTGGAGACCAAATTTAGCTGAAATTTCATGCTTCAGGAGAGTAGAATTGCAAGATCGTTGGAAAGGCCAAACACCACAGATGGAGCTTATTTTTAGTAGCATGCCAATGGTTATTCCTTTTACTTCTTCCTCCCAGGCTTTGATTATTTTTGTAAAAAACAAGACTGAACAAAAGGGGGGATAGTCCATCTCCTTGTCAAACTCGTGATCTGAAAAGGTTCAGATACTTCACCTAAGAACCTAACTTCTGAGACAGTATCCATTAATGTCTGTTTGATTAACTCTCAATTTCCTGTCTATGTTGTATTCTTCTAGTATATTAAAGTGTTATTCTGTCAATAGAGTCATAACCTTTTTAGAAGTCTACAAAGGTGACCACCGTTTTCACTCTTTTTTTAAGGATTTGTAAGATGGTTTTTAAGATTTAAAATTTGTTCTTCACATGACCTGCCTTTTCTAAATCCTGCCCGATACTCGCCGATAAGATCTGTTTGTTTTTCAAGATACATGAGAAGTGCCTTGGATAGAATTTTGTAAGTAATTGGTAACAGAAATTCATCTGTAGTTATTGATGTCTATTTTATCCCTTTTTTGTGAAGTGGGTGATTTAGTGCATATTTCCAGTCTTTGGGGATTTTGTTTGGTCCAGATATCTTCAACAATCACATGAATTTTTATGAGCAAGATTAGTGCCACCTATTTTCAACATTTCAACATTATACCATTTTCCCCTGGGGCTTTGTTATTTTTAAGCCCAAGATTATTTATTGGATTTCTTCTTAAGTGGGTGGTTCTGGAGTGGATTTTTCAAAGGTAAGTTGTCGTTTAGGACATTCACAATTTAAAAGGTCTTTGAAGAAATTTGCTATGAGCTTACGATTTTCCATGTTATTTGTTTCTAGAATCCCATCTGGATGTGTTTAAACAGAGACTATGCACCTGGTAATTTAACAATTGTTCTTTCAATGTTCTGTAGAAGTTCCTTGCATTGTTTTTCTTAAACTATTGATCAATTTCTAGCAGTTTGTTTCCGTCGTAAGTTCTCTAATCTCACGGTTTTTGGAGTTCGTTTCAGCATATTAATGAATGCCTGCCAATTTTGTCTGGTTTTACGGAATTCCAGTTTTGCCAGGCTTCAATTATCATAGTATTCATGCCACACAATCCACCTATATTGTGGCTACATTAACCTACCTTGGTAGTCTTAATTGGTAAAGGGGGCCCAAGGTTTACAAAATCTTAACCTTGGAACATCATAGCATGCTCAACTTGAACAAAGAAAGACTTCATCAGATGTGAAGATTGGCATAAGAGTCCATTTGTTATTTAGTATAGTATTATGCCTAGTCGACATCATTATGGGCAGAAAAGAAATGGATGCAAGACCGGAAGGCATTCATTTGTGGCCTCTTGAAGGAACCATTCACCAGAAATGATTTTAGAGAACCATGGGAAACTGAAATCTTGATAGCCAGATGGCAATTTGAATCCCAGTTTAAGGGGCTTGTGTAAATTTTGGTCCCCGACCAGAATTCCAACCAAGAACCTTTTGATTTTCTATCAGTGGCCTTTACAACCAGAGAAATTAGAAGGCTCAGAATCAAGTCAAATAGTGTCAAAAATATATACAGTATATCAAAATTCACTCCAATTAATACAAGTGTATGAAAAACTTAACATACATCAGTTTTGGCACTTCTAAAAATGATGCTACAACCACAATAATAGCACACATAAGAACTCGAAAGTAAATATTTATTTATAAATTTACACAAATGAAAATTTTGATTCCATTTAAGAACCAATTGATTCAACAAAGTAAACTACAGCAATTGATACAAATTTGGCACAATCAGTTTTATTAATTGCTCATAAGACAACTAAATTTTTATATACTATACTTTACATATGACTTTGCTTTCTCTGAGCATTCCTGTTTCAATCTTGCAATAATATTTTTGTCAAACATTATAACACACAAAGTACAGAACTCCCAAAATATAATATACTATAAATAAAGACTGAATCCAATCACAGATGTGGTTTTAATATCGGGAATTGACAAACATATTAATACATTAATCTTAACTAATGCCAAATATAAATCTGGCAAAGTATTTAGTCTGCAAATTAGATCAATCATTAAAAGGGCCATGAAGATCTACATATACTTTCTCAAGCTCTTACACAAAATTTTACTGTACAATGAAATATTTCTTAAAAATAGTCAAATTTAGCTGCTGAAAAGGATAAATCTTCCTCACACTGATGAAGCATCAGTACCAAAAGAATTCTTGTGCTCACATAGGTGTACAATTCATTATTCTGGCTAAGCAAAATAAAAAATTTATACAAAACAAAAACTTATCAACTACCATTACCAACAAACTTATGCTACCTATTTAATATACTCTAAATCAACAGTAAAATATTTTTTAAAAAGCATTTTCTAAGTTATCTGCAAGCAGTCTTATGATATTTCTGAAAATATTTTCAATGTACAAGAAGAAACACACAGAATGTAACAAGTTTTAAGTAGAGAAAATTGATTTTATACTGACACCAATCCATTATTCAACAATTTGTTGTTAAAGCTGCTGCTTGTAAATTAAAGTATGCCAGTATGGAGTCAATAGTTCATAAGATTATTTGAATTTGTGGGTGACTCTGAAAATTTAAATCACCTGAATTAATAACCAAGGTAACCGCAAAAATCTGGAGCCCCAAGTATTAATTCAAAATCCAAGTTATATGTATATATGACAAAAAAAAGCAACCAAAATGTAAAAAGCATGCTGACACTTGAATTACGATTCAATCATGCTAATAAAATACAGAAACTATAAAGTTCAAGGGCTAAATGAATTTTCAATAAGTTTCCAAATATGATTTCAACCTCCAATGACCTCGATGAGGTGTAAAGTCATGATTTCAAGTTTCCCTAACATACTGCTCCTTTTTAAAAATTTGTAACAAACTAAAAATTAAGAAGAAAGTATATGCAGTAACAACACTGGATTAGGTCTGTCCATCACTTGGTGCAAGGCCTTTCAAATCATGTGGAAAAAAATAAACAGAAGAAAACATAAAAATTAAGATCTAGTCTCATCATTGTCTGATTTATATTTTTGAGAATACATTTCTGTATTTTCAATGGTAGGTGATCACTTCTTTACCACAAATGTTATATATCTAGAACTACATATATATATTAAGAGTGCTGACACTTGGTATATCACAGATGGCCATAAAAAAATATTTCATTTATCGGAAACAACTTATCACTTACAGGGCAGACACCTGTATGATAATACTATATAATTTCTACACATAAACTGAAAGTTATTTAGACTGACATATAAAAACTGATCAAATATTATGCCAGAAATAAGCATCACCAAAACTGTAAGTGAAAAGTTGCTGGAAGAAACACTGTGTTAAATAGTTATAGAACATGAGCAGTTTTGTAAGCTGAAAGAGATTAAAAACCCTATTCTGCTCCAAATTTTTATTCCAAACAGTTGTGTGAAGTTAAAATCATGAACTATGGGAGGAAAAAAGGTCATCAAGGCCAAGCAGGTGCTTATACTAAAAGTTTATTCATCTTTCAAATTCCTAGTATAATGTGACACATATTATGAAGGACAAAATATTCAGCATGTTACAACATAGCATATGATTTTTACAGTATGTTGATTCATCAATAGTATTGATACAATTCATTTATAAAGATTTACATTATAAATACTTATTTGTTACAAATATTAACCTCTGTTCCCAAATGAGCCAAAAGCAATATTGCTCAATTGTTTAGATAGCATCAAACCTTTCATGTTTTCATACAATTGGTGGTTTCTCTCACAGTCTAACGTTTAAATTTAGAAATTGGTGTGTTCGAAGTAAACTTGCAAGTAAAAAAATATATTAATTTTTTTAATACACTAGGTAACTATGTCTCTGGTGACATATACACTGAATACACAGCCAATAACAAAGAAATTATGACAAATAATAGCAAAAAGTACAAGAAGTATATAACTTTTCTTCATTTTTCTAAGATATATATATATATACATATACAGACATCTAATGAAACCCACAGGTACAGATTCACTTAAAGAAAAATGAGAAGACTCTTTCCAAACGGCAAGTGATCACATGTTTATATACCACCAGTTCTATTGCAGCATTCCAAGTTCAACCATTTCAGATTGCATGTAGTTGTCAGTATACTAGGATACAGTAATCATATGCCAAACCTTTCAGACATTTAAGTACAAAGGATTAGACAGACCTACATACAGGTAAATTCCAAATTGTAGCACAAAGAGATTTAATACAACCATAAAACATTATTCCAATTCTTACAAACACTGGCAGAAATTAAAATCCCAACACCCAGATGGAGTTGTGATAAATGAATGAAATTTTTTCCCAAGTATCACCATATGACGAGTATTAAACTGTTAAGAATTGAAATTCTTACATGTAATAGTATAAGAATTTCAGAAATTTTAATATGCAAAAATTGCTATGTTTTTTAGTGTATAAGTGGTGAACAGTGTGGTCTAATGTGACACTTTTTCGTCCACAAGTTCTTGTTGATCAAGTATGCCAAGGGTGAAGAGTGACGACCCTCTATACTCAAATGTCTAACTGTGAGAAGACGTAAGAGAATTGGCATGTTTGGAATGGGTGCACCATATCATGAAATCTCCCAAAGGATTGGCCTTAGTGCAAAGTCAGTATACAGACCAGTTACACAGTGAATGAAAGAAGGGTCTAGTACTCCTAGAGCAGACACAGGTCCATACAGGACAACAGCACATGAATACTGCCAAATTGTGTGGGTGGCTGTTGATGGCAGACTGGTGACTTCAGCTGGGTTACACTTTCTGACACGTAAGGGGCCATCCACAAATTACGTCACACGAATTTCATGATTTTTGGACCCCTCCCCCCTCCCAAGTCACAGGTTGTCACATTTACCTTAGGAGTCATCATTTCCTATGCATACATACCCATCTGAAGTCTGCTTCATCAAAACAGGTGGTGGTAAAAACTCTTCTGGTAATAATCGCCAAAGGCTAGATCGTCACATAGTACCGCAACACACCGCAAACTTGCATTTTACTATTTGTAAAAAGTACTGTGATGCACGTACA